>JALIZH010012726.1:600000-880000 GCA_030522465.1 Rhipicephalus appendiculatus | reverse complement strand
TGATTGACGCTCATCAGCGCTGCGTTGTTTTTGGAGCTCAGATCTTAGGCGCCCGTTGCTTGCACGCTAACCTCTTTTTAACCGGGTAGCAACCATGGGCAAAAGCATATCACTTATTTCGCGTGGCCCTTTCAATGCACATGGCATTGTAGGGGCCCCACCGGCGCCGCATACAAAAGATGAAGGGCCTCCTGCTTTGCTTAAACCAGTCTTCTCGCTTGAATTCTGTGGCCACTGAATGAGTGCACGTTTTCTTTAGCTTGGTTTTGCGCACGTGGTTGAGCTGCCTGCTTCTACCACCTTTCAGTGTGCGAAATGCTGCAGTTAAACAACATTCTTGCAGGGGGCAGAATAAATGTCCGCTCTAACATAATCTGAAACAATGAAGATTTAAAAACGGTGTCACAAGGCCTTCCGGAGTTCAAACGTGAATTTTCCGCCTTAAGCTGGCGGATGAGACATTGTTACGACTTCAATCGCGTCATCCCAGGGTCTGGAGCTAAACGGGTTTCTATCCACTTAGAAGACTTTAAATACAAGGTTTTCGTGCTTCACACCGGTATTAACTGGAAAACTAATCTTGGCAGGAGCAGCTGTGACTACCAGAGCAACAACCATGGGTAGCTAGAGGCGTTGGAACTCCTACAAGTATTATGACGTCTAGGATCAGGAGACGTTTCTTTCGCCCAAGGACTGCAGAAACAGGCAGCCAGAGGCAGAGCGCGCACACACCAGATGATGATCATTATGACACACGGTGACGATGAGGCCGGATAAGAAAATGGGTAATGATGATGATGATGATGCATGCTTATCTACAAATAAGCAAGAAGCGCATAACAAACGCTCACAGTATGCACGATTGCTATATGAGGTGGTCCAGTTGCTACGCAGTCATCGGCGGAGCATTAGCGCACAAGCACTTGCAGCTTATGAACCTTTTCGGGTGGCGAATATTTGCTTACCCGCTGCCGGGACGACACTTTAGTCTTAGTAGCGGCTTTAGCACATTTTA
Organism: Rhipicephalus appendiculatus; assembly: GCA_030522465.1. Lineage (NCBI taxonomy): Eukaryota > Metazoa > Arthropoda > Arachnida > Ixodida > Ixodidae > Rhipicephalus > Rhipicephalus appendiculatus. The sequence continues at coordinate 878,985 of JALIZH010012726.1, read as the reverse complement.
CAATGGAACCATAAAAGCCATTCTAGCTTAATGAGGTGGGACAAGGTATTTCCAAGAAGAAAATTTTACATCATTGTGCATGTTTTTGCTTCCGCATTTTTACTTAATGTATTATTTTTTAAGAAGTGGCGTCTTTGGGTAAAGGACAACTGCATCTCTTCTTTTAACTAGTTCGTGAATTGAATGTTGGCTGCGAAATTTTTAAGAAGGTTTAATGGTGTTTTCGTTCTGAGCATACGTTTATAGCCATTTTTCTTTCTGGCAGCATAAACTAAAATCGAAAAGGATGAAGCTGTTTATTGCTCGTGTTCTCTTGGTCTCGTATACGGCGTTTAGTTATTGTCAAAGTAAGTATATTTTCCGTTATCATTGCTAAGGCTACGTAGTCGTGCAATGCTTGCTAGTATAAAAAAATGGTCACGATATTGTTCTTATCGTAAAATCTCATGGCTTAGTTACAGGGTTGCATCAATAGTTGTGTTTGTTCAACAAGGTATAAATAACTTCAGGGTTTTTTTTACTCTCAAAATTGTGATATTAGCATTCTACGTCGGTATCACATTCAGTTTCACGTATTTACACTGCCTGAGAGAATAAAAGTCTTATCGCAATTTTAGATATAGCAAATAGTTTGAAGCATCTCCCAAACGTTCACTTCAAAGTAAATAACTGATTGTGAGTAGAAGTGAGCCACCGACTTTTAAAGAGGTGCTCTACTTCATTACGTGTGACCATCGATTTGCTGGTAATTCTGTAATTCTAAAAAAAAGCCATTGCGGTTATTTATTTATTAGTATTTATTAGGAACATATGCACTTTCTCCTCTACGGAGCCTGTAGATTGATGATTCCGTCCTCTATACTACAGAACAATTTGCGTTTATACCAATCTGAGATATAGCGAAGCTGACACCATTACATAGAAAAACAATATAATATCAACATGAGCTCAGAGTCTAGAAGGTAGAATAAACTTATTTCCAATCCATCTTGATGCGTTTTCTTGAAAAAGAATAAATATTTACTTTGTGGTCGTGTTTCAGGCCGTGTAATCATAGTATGCAGGGTTTTGTGGACATCATAAAAGAATGTCAACGCGTCCTCTTGAATATCATTAATGCACGCTGTTTATATGTTACACCAAGAGCTTTTCCACCAGCAAAATATTGCTTGATATATACAGTCCTAGTCAATCATGCGGAGCCACGCTTTCCAGGAACAGTGTCTGGTGCCGCGTGCCCCATGCCACCGACATTCTATGAAGATAACAATGCGCTAGGGTCTCACGCTCATCCGATGTGAAAAAAGAAATCATTTCAAAAATTTTGCGCTTATGGTCAAGAGCCTTTCAACAACGAAACTTTCCTAAAAATTTGGTGCCTGATTGTGCACCTCTCTATAGTTCAATGCTCCCCTTCTCTATTTTTGTATCTTTCTGGGCCCCTTCCCTTACACACCACGTAGGGCAGCCAACCGCAATCACATATGCTTAACCTCGCTGCGTTTTCTCTTCTTCCTTTTGTAATCCCAAGGAGCATGCATGGTACCAAGCCCAAGTTTAACGTTGGGAAACCAGAAGAGCATTTGCTCATTGTAATTCAATATGTGGCTGATTTTGCTTTCATCAACCACTGCAGTTAGCGTTTCAGGAAGCAGAATTACTGGCAGCATATCTTGTACATCAGGAGTATGGCGTTACGACAAGGTTGTTTGCCAAACTACCCGCTGTGAAAAAAAAATGTGCTGCCCCTGACACAACATCAAATATGTCATGTAAAGCCCGCGAAAAAGTCAAGCATTGCGCTGCAACAAGTGAAACGCAGTTTATTTTTTTTCTGCAATATTTTTCACGTACAATACAAGTACAAAATACATGTAATACAGAAGGAGGTCCTACAGAAAAAACTGTCAGGGGGGACCTGCTGTTAGTACAAGTAGAAAAGAAATGAAAAACATAGACTAGAAACTGAGGATGAAAATGATTACAGTATTACACTAGAGTTAGTGGGACAAAAAGAAGTTAGAGAGAACACACGTTACGCATCATGCAAGACCAGCTAGTCCAGTCCCTCAATTTTCTAAGAGGAAAAAAGAGCAAGCGAATGAAACGAAAGTACATTTAACGTATTAAAAATCACAAGCTTACTGCACTGCACCAATTATTTCTTACGAGGAATTAATTATTCTAGCAAAATAAACACCCTGATAGTTCATTCTTATTTCTTCTGCACCCTTAGCTTCTACAAAAATGTTATGGTGACTACGAACATGAAAATTTTCTAAGGAAAACAAAAGAAACACTACATGAACTTAAAAAAATGCAGGGGGTTTGTACTAAGTCGCTAAGTATTGGCACAGTGAAGCTGGCGCTCTTATCCTTACTTGCCTTTGTGCCATAAAAGTCTACTATCAAGTAGTCCACCCAAACTTCGGTTGTTGCTATGTTGTAACTGGTTCTTCCGAGATTTGGCTATGTCGTAAGTATGTGTTGCTATGTTGTAACTATGTTTTGCTTTGCCGTATGTAGGCCTTGCTTGATGATCCACCACCTTCGCTGTGCCGAGCTTTGTGTGACGTAATGCAATTCTGCCGAATTTCTTGTCTCTGTTTATCAACAAAAAAGTGTTTTATACCGGGGTCCACCATGACATCAGTGATTCCTTTTTGTGACTAATATTACGTTGGTAAAATGCACACTAAGAGATCATAAAAAATATGAAGAAAGAGTTCCGTGGCCTAGAATCGAACCCAAGAACTCTTGGTTCGCGACTATACTAAACCGGTGCTGAAGCCATTACGCTGTCCACGCACACTTTCTATCTCACATGGTTCCCTCGGTTGGCAGGGCTAGACGGGACGGGTGGTGCCGCCGTTTCGGAGCACTGAAACTAAGTACTGTGTCATGACACTAATGAGCACCGATAGGGAGTGATTCCGTGACGACGCAGTTAGGGCTTCTCGATGCCAACGAGGAACGCAGGCTGGGCTAGCATCGAGATCTTGCCCTAGACGCAGTTACGCTCTGTGCCTTTCGCATCGTATTGGCATGTGACGGTTAACGGTCGGGGACGTCCAGCATCTACATGCACCAGTGGTATTTCACCACTGCCTAATACTGCGAGAGCGATAGTAAGCACTCATTAAACTGCTGAAATAGGTGCCTCAGAAAGGCACCGATGTCGACGGGTGAATGTCGTGTCTTGGTGAAGCGAGACATAGACCAGCGTCACGTTCAACACTTTCGCGCGTTCGCAGATCAAGCTGTGAACCTTTGAGGACACCGACCATCAGGACTGCCAACAGCGGCCCCTGAAACTTAAATGATTTGTTTCGCCTGTAGGCCCCGTAACTCTCACCATATTTGTTTCAATTTACGAATAAGAGATGTATTGTTTAGTAGGAACTCTACAGCTGTGTGCCTAATGTATATAATCATGTCATTTTTGCTGTATTCTTTTTTGTTTCCTCACTACAAGGTGTTTCCGAGGGCCACTCCACGCCAGACAAGGGCGAGATGGCCAAGAAGGCAAGCAAGCTTCGTCTATTCATTCACGCATGTTGCAAATTATAGGCGGGTTCGAAAATTTAAGAAGGAATATGGCACTGCTGGTGCTGCAGCAGTATAGTTCCAACTATTTGAAACGTCGGCCACTATATTTAAAGTGCTAAATTTGATGTAAGAGAAAATTCATCACCACCGAAATGCAGCATGGAGCTACGAGGAAATTCATACGGATATCTAAAAAAACGCCTGCTTGGTTGATGTGAGATTCTCTCTGGTCAGGCATTCGAAGTGGCGCCCCGGAAATGTACCCCATTCAATTTTATTTACCCTTCAGTCGCCTTGTGGATTTCGGCAGAACTCAATTACAATTCTAAACTTACTAGGTAAAGAAGTATAACTCCCCATTTAAATTCAATAGTAAACACTGACAACCAGTATCGTTTTATGGCTGCATTTTCGTGAACCTCGTGACTGCCAGTTGCCACTCGTAATTATTCACGTCTCTTTGGTATCTTTTTTTTCGAACACATTTAGACATGCTTACTTTGGAATGGCAAGCACCATGCTTGCTTAAACAGTTATTTTTTCTAAAACCTGTGAGGAACCGCTTGATTCGAGTCGAACTCGGTCTCACAGACGCTGATGATGACATATACAGATGAAGAAGCTGTACAAATGATGATGATATATCCAGTTGACAAGGAAGGGTCAGTAACTGCGCTCACACTAATTCCCTCTCGCCCTGGAAGCGGCCGCCTGGCTGCGCGATAGGATTAAAGGGACACTAAAGGCAAATATTAAGTCGTTGTTGATGGCTAAAATAGCGATCCAGAAACGTCGTAGTGCTACTTTCTTGCCAAGAAAATGCTTATTTTGAAATAAATTCACGTTTTACTGGTCCGCGCGACATTAGCGCACTCAAAGTCACCCGCCTGAAAACTGGACTCTCTGACGTAGCAGTTGCCTTGCCCAACGTTGCCCGCCTTTACTGCACGGCCGCCGACATACGCAAAGGGTTGTAGGAATGCAGGATTATTGCACTATGGTGTCGCCATCCTGTGATGCTTTGTGCAACCACATTCATAGACACGTTTGTATTTGCCTAGAGTTTTTGAGGAAAAATGATTAAAAATGCAACTTATTCGTAATTATGTCACTGCAACGCATTCACACCAGATGTAGAATGCACAATGTTTCTGCAATAAAAAATTTGTGCTTGCCTGGTTCAAGTGGGCTCCGCTAGATGGCACCACCTTTCCAGCCTAACCAGGCGAAAACAGAATGTTGGAACCAATCGCGAGATTCCCCATGATAACGCAAATCGATTCTTTTTTCCATGAACGAAACATAAACGGTGAAGCAGCATTTTATTGCTTGTTGTATTGCAAGGAAGGTTTTTTTAATTGCAGCTGGTTTGATGACTAGCAGTTAATTGTAGTCGGACGCTTTGACGTCATTGGGATCCTTTCAAAATGTCGCACTGGTGGCGCGTATGGTGTCGTACATTTCCCTTAATTTCTCTCTAGGTAGAGTACTGCTGGTGTTAATAATGGCGTTTCAGACATTCTCAAACATTGATCTTTCTCTCTGAAGTAAATTGTCATTTGCCTTTAGTGCCCCTTTAAGAATTGCGTTGTATATAAGGCTTTAACCGAGACACATGCCCGATTTCTGTCCCACGGCAACGGTAATCGGAAGAAGGCCTAAGGGGTGAGACACGATAATTAACGGGGGACGTTTACTCAATGACCGTGTAAGAGCCAATAAACCGACTCACGAATTTTTCGCATAATCCCGGAACGCGCACCGGAGCCCAAAGAAGAACTTCTTGTCCCGGGGAAAAGGTGACGCTACAATGACTCGAGTCGTGACTTCCGAGCTTCTTGGGAGATGTTGGTGTTGATTCGGGCCAGGTTACGGCAGCGTGCGAGGCGAGACAGAAATTGTCCGGATAGACCTGCTGAGGTTGCAGGAACCAAAAGGAACGAGACGTGCAGAGCGAAACTCGGCGAGCGGCCATAGGCAAGGAAAAAGGCAGAAAAGCCGGTGGTGCCTTGAGTAGCCGTATTATGGGCGAACGTCACGAACGGCAGGATAGCATCCCAGTTCGTGTGGTCGGGGTTGATGCACATTGCAATCATGTGCAAGAGGGTGCGAGGAAACTGTTCTGTCAAGCCGCTGGTCTGCGGATGCTAAGTAGAAGTTGTCTTGTGAATGGTGTTGGCGGCGCGCAGCACCTCAGCAAGACCAGTAGAAAGAAAGACTGTGCTGCGGTTGCTGAGCAGAACGGGTGGAGCTTCATGGCCTAAACATATGCTGCGCAGAAAAAAATCGACCACTTCTGTGGCAATCCCAGCTTGCAGCGAAGCTGCTTCCGCGTAGCGGCTAGATGGTCAACAGCCGTCACAATCCTGCGATTCCCATTGGAGGTCACGGGAAGAGGGCCGTACAAGTATATCGCGACGACTTCGAAAGGCAAATCGGGGCAAGGAATAGGTTGCGCTAGGCCAGAAGGAGCTGTAGTGGGTCTCTTACGGCTTTGACGTGGACACATGAGGTGAACTTTTTGGCAACGGCTGAAGAGAGACCCGGCCAGATGTAGCGACTTCGTATTTTCTCGTATGTTTTGTGGTAGCCGAGACGACTGGCGGTAGGATCATCGTGAAATGTTTGAAGAGCCGCACGTCGCAGAGAACTTGGTATAACTGGAACCAATTTGTTTCCATCGGCGTGATAACTCTAGCGATGTAGGGCACCACTGTGCACCTTGAATTGGTTAAGTTGTCGACGAAGTCGGGCATTTGGAGGGGCGGAAGTACTTTCGAAGCGTGCTAGAATAGAACAAAAAAACATGTTTCGATGCATCCACGAAGCTCATCTGCAAAACAGTATTTTTACAAGCTCCGAATAACCGATACCGTCCATAAAGTGTATTTCGTGTACCGTTTTCGGCACCCCAATGAAGATGGTATGCGCCTCCCGACAACTTTTGCATCTTCAGTACCACCGCACGCATGTTTTCTTTGACAAAGCTAGCTGCATGTGTTCCCAGCATATTAGTATTTTGGCAGTGCTAGCTACCCATCGTGAAAGGAGCTATAAACTCCCTTCGACAAAAGTAGTCTCTATTAAGCATTATTAGGCAAGGCTATGAATACAGCGGAAATAAAGCAAGCACTAGTCAGACTGGAGCAGACGACAGCCCCCACTCATACTTGTGTTTGTTTTACTTCAGCTGTATTCTTAATCGCATTGAATGAACTAGCCCAATTTTCCACTTTATTACGCGTTTTTATAAACTCCCTTAAAAATAATTCTTTCGTTTTCATATTTCGGCAGCAGTGACAGAGCAAAGAGCCTAGTTCATTGTGGCAGTACGTTAGAAAGCCCTTACATAGGAAAATATTTTTTTCATGAAGTAATTTATTTATTTATTCCCTTGCTTAGTGATTTATTCATTTAATTACTTGCTTCATTATTTAATTATTTATTTTTGTATTTATATATTTATTTATATATTCATTTATTTATATTGTGTGACGCATGAGCAGCAACCACATTTGACAAACGCATTTATTACATGATGGTAGGAATTAAATTCATTCGGGCAACATCGCATCAACTTTAACTTTTATTCTCCCAGTTATCACAACCGAAAGGTATGTTCTCCTTTGTTCTCTAAAAACTCAGCAATGAGGCGGCGGTTGCAGAAGTTTAGATTTTGGCACGCCTACGCACTTGAGAAGCTTCTAATAACCTGCTAATCTGGTCTCAGTTTGCTCCAATGTTTTAGCAGTCGACATTGCCTTTTCTTCAAATTTCGACGCCTGCCGTCTGGCTATATGTACCATATAATCGGGTTCGTCCACTTGCTGGCACAGGAGCACACGTGCAGGCGGCCCAGCAGAAGCAATATTCATGGCTGCACTGAGCGCCTTGCGCCGGCGAAGCATCCGTTAAACCATTTCACAGTCACGTACTACCGCGCCGACGAGGAGCTGAGCGAGACCAGCTGTGTGGCCTCTTGGCACCGCATCACGCAGTGAGATTTACTGCGAGAGAGACGCATGGACGAAAGAGCAACATCTGGGGTTTTAGCGCCCTAACTCGCCGAGAGGCAATTGTGTAGTCTTATTTCTCTGACTCGCGCCTTGAGCTATACGGCTGTTCTTTTGCGAAGGCCACCCGGACCGCCTAGCGTAGCGCTTGCGGTCCGGCCGCTCAAGGTTGATGCGTGCACGATGGATGATCTAGAATGACAGAGTTTTATAGTTTTCTTTCTAAAATGCCTCACTCTTCCGCAATCGAGAGCGGATGTAAGCATTAAATGGGTAGCGGAAAGTAGAATAGTTGGAGATGATGCGAGATACACTATTAAAATTGCCATAGTACGCGTCCTCACAGGCACACCTCACCAAAGTGCGGCACATTACAATGTGCACTTCTCGATACGGACGTCCTTATCGACCACGCTGGTCTACTGACTTTGGTGCTGGACTGCTGACCGTAAGGTCCCGAGATCGAATTCCGGCCGCAACGCCCGCATTTTCGGTGGAGGCGAAAATGATGGAGGCCAGGCTAGTTATATTTAAGTGCATGTTAAAGAACACCAGATGGTCGAAATTTCCGTAGCCCTCCACTACGCTGTCTCTCATAATCATATCCTGGTTTTGGTACGTTAAGCCCCAACAATTATTATTGATACGGACGTCATTCCTACTGTCAATGCTTGAGATAAATATTGGGCTTTACCTGGTCTGTACGACCACGATGTGACACTACCCTGTTGCGCCGCGCGTAGCGGTACGCCATCTCTCGAAGGAGTCGGGAACTCACTCCGCGATACCACCGTGAGTAAGCCGCGTAGTTTAAGTTGGCTCAGGCGTGGCGGTGCTGTTTCAATGTGGAAGAGTAGGATGGCTTGAGGCGGCCTTCAAAACGTTGGTAATGGCAATGAGAAAGAAAACTTCAGCCCACTATAATTTACAGCTTCAGTGATAGTTTGATCAAAATTTGGACCATCTCCCCGAAGGGAACCCTGATGGGATGCGAAGCAGCAGCGGTGCGCACGGCGTTGACCCGGCTGAAACGGGCGTCGACGCGGGTGCTGGAAGAACGGTATGAAATGAAACTCGGTGTAGCGTTTACTCGAGTAAACGTTTGTTTGAAACGCAAAGACAGGGGAGGCGGGTCAGAGTTGTTGCGAGCGGGCGGAGCAGCCGGCAGCTGCGGGCGCTGCCGCGAGCATGCTCCGGGTGAGGGAGAGAGTGACGTCAGCGCGCACCTGCGAGGGAAGCGTGCGAGAGGAGCGTGACCTACTTGGCAACGCTCCAACACCTACGTCGAGGGGAACGCGTTGCGGCGCATTCGTACGGGCTTACGTAACGTACGGCGTTACACACGTGAGTCAAATAGCTGCTTCGCACCTAAAAGCAAAACTGGATAGCAAACTGTGTCTAAATTCTATGGGCCGTAACTAGCGCATGCAGTGCATTCCTGTACGAATACGTTTTCTACGAAGGGTCGTACGAGAGGCCGCATTTTTATAATTCCTGGCTTGATGTCACTCTTGCAAAAATGTCCGGGTAATCTCTTTTGAGCGCCCGAATAACAGCGCTCGCTTTTGGTTCAAGGTCGTTTGAAGGTTGCGGACAACGGAAGTTAAATCACTTCGTGCTTAAAGCACGCCCTGTATGCGCTCCGCAAAATACATGCGAATTTTACTGTAAGAACATTATGGCTTAGCGGAGAAATAGGGTGGTGTGTTAAGATTCCTCTGTCTTTGCTTTTCGTTTTTTTTAGCGTAAATCATTTTAGGGGACGAATTGTTTTACGAGAACTCAGGGGACGAATGACAACTTATGATTACTGAACTGGGCACGATTAATATGCATAAAACTAAAGTAATCTGGAACAGTCTCGGCAGAGAACAGCGCTTTGCGATAGGCGGGCAGGCACTGGAAGTTGTAAAGGAATACGTCTGCTTGGGACAAGTAGTAACCGCGGAACCGAACCATGAAATTGAAATAACTAGAAGAATAAGGATGGGGTGGGTGGAGCACATTCGGCAAGCATTCTCATATCATGAATGGTAGTCTACAACTATACCTCAAGAGGACAGTATATAGCACCTTCATCTCAGTGGTACTTACCTACGGAGCAGAAACCTGCAGGCCTAAAAAAGAGGGTTCAACTGAAATTGAGGACGACACAGCGAGCGATGGAAGGGAAAATGATCAGTTAGGCGTAACCTTAAGAGACAGGAGAGTGGGTCTGGGAACAAACGGGGGGTTAAAGATATCGTTGAAATCGAGAAGAAGAAATGGATATGAGACTGGCACGTAGCGCGTAGGCAGGATAACCGTTGGTCATGAAGGGTAACTAACTGCACTTCAAGAGAATGCAAACGCGTGAGGAGGAGACAAAAATTGGGCGGGCAGATGAGATTAAAAGGTTTGCAGGTATAACGTGGCAGCTGAAAGCACGGGACCGGGTTGATTGGCAGAAGATGGGAGAGACCTTTGCCCTGAACTGGGCGTAGACAGGCTGATGATGATGATACTTACCTGGAAAAGAATAGCAATGATTGAAACCGGGTTCAAATAAGAGAGCAACGTTCAATATAGTAAAATAACAGAATTAAACCAAGTAATCGCAATATTTGGCTTAAAATTGCTATAAACGCTTCAGAAATGTGTGAGTGACCCCTGCGCCGTCCAAGAGAGGGCGCCTCCACCTCGCCCAGCGTAGAGTAACCGTATATTCTACCTTTAGGTAGCAGAGTTGCGCATTGGTTGTCCAAACGCCGCTAGCAACCATGCACTGCGTAGAAGCTGATGCACAGGCCGTGCCCGCAAAACGTGGCCGCTTCGCCGAAAGCGGTCGCCGTCCAACTAGAATCTATCAAGTCACCGTCGTGCGCTCTGTAGCTCGTTAGCTACGTAGTGGTGCTTTTGTTTGCTCCAGATTTATATCCTTCAGTTTCGAAACCAAACCATTTTCGAAAACATATTAAATAATCGGTGCTGTAGGTTTAGCGAATGGCGACGGGTGCTCCCAGAATCTCGTAGGACATATCGCCACGGTTGTAGTAGATTGTTTTGTTAAGATTGCGCGCAAGACGCGAACACTCGACCTCATTCCAGAGCTTGCGCGACGACCGGTGATAAGCCTGGAATGTTCGACGCGTGATGTACAGCCGACCATTTTTTTAACCTGAACACGCGAGCGTCGACCGCCAAGTCGAAAAGCGCCGTATAACGATGCAGGGAGGTGAAATGAACGACAATACGCGCGTATGCGTGAAGAACAGTCCTGTCAGATGCCTTCTGTAGGCTGTTCCGGGAACCGCACACCGGGACGCCGGGAATCGGCGCTTATTGACTCGGTGGTCGATGCTCGCGCGTTCAGGTTAAAAAAATGGGCGGGTATACAAAAGCCGGGGCGTTCCAATGATAATCAGTTGATCGACGGCCGACGCTCTGTTCACCGCTATCAGTGCCAGTGTGTATTGCTGTAATCTGGGCTTCCTTTTACCGGCTACAACTTCGGCCAAATGAACAGTTTCATCTTGGACATACTGCCTGCGGCCTTCACCAACGTCCCGACCACGTGACACTTGGTGTAGGCGTTGCTTCTTTCATGTACCGGACGCCCCGGTCAAGCCGTGAACCCAGCCGAAATGAAGACACCTACCCCATCATGGGCAGCCGAGCCAGCCGCAGACATAAAGGACTCCCCCCGCAGCACCGACTTCTACCGGACAAGCCAAAAGCCTCGGCGACGAAGACGACAGGTGCGTTGACGGCCGCTGTATCCTCTGCAACCATCGTGATCCAGCCATCGAGAGAGCCACCGACTTTTCATGGATCAACAACTGAGGACCCCGAAACCTGGCTAGAGACGTACGAACGAGTGGTGACCTTCAACAACTGGGACTCCGAGAAAGAACTGCGCCGCGTCTACTTCCGCCTAGAAGACGCCGCAAGGACGTGGTTTGAGAACCGAGAATGCAAGGTACAAACCTGGGATCTCTTTCGGATCACGTTCCGAAACACGTGCACCAGCGTGGTCCGCAAGGAACGGGCGGTAGCTATGCTGGAGACCCGTGTGAAGCTGCCCAATGAAACAGGCGATGAATCGCCTGTTTCGACACGCCGACCACAGTATGCCCGAAGAGAAAAAAGTCAGGTTCCTAATGCGGGGTGTTAAACAAGAACTCTTCGCTGACTTGATAAGAAACCCGCCGAAGACGGTCGCCGAATTCGCTTCCGAAGCCTCGACAATTGAGAAGACGCTCGAGAGGTGGACATGGCAATACAACCGCAGCTTCTCGGCTTCAAGCTACGCCGACATCCAATCGCTAGGAACCGCCGACTTGCATAAGACAATCCGATCGATCGTGCAGGAGGAGGTGCGAAAATTTCTACCTTCAGCGGACCCTCAAGTAGATTCCATCGGTGACGTCGTACGCCAGGAGATCCAGCAATCACTGGGCGTTCCGCAGCGTCCAGAGCCGCAGCTGCAAGCCATGACCTATGCTGCTGCAGCCCGGCGTGACGCTCCTCCTCCACGTCCACGGCAAGACCCAGCATCGCCGCAGTACCGTCCCCACACGCGGCCGCCACCACCACCAACGCGACACCGCCCACCAATAGATGGGCCTACGCGGTTTCGCCGTCAATGCGCCTCGTCCACAGCGCGGCGACCACAAGACATTGCCGAAAAGCTCGCAGGAGCTCAGTGGACACCCCGACGACCTTCCCGCTCGCCGTTGCCCGGCCGCTACATGTCACCGCACCGCCGGCAGTACACTGGCCCAAACCGGGGTCGGTCGCCTAGCCCGTATCCGGGAAACTAAGGGCAGCAACCGATGGAGGCGTGACGACGCAACATGGAAGCAGCGCTACAATTCGACGCAGCCGTGATCTGACGCCGCGATCCAACCGCAACGCACTACGATGAACCAGTGACCTCGACGTAATATTCGACGGCCACAACGTCACCGCTCTCGTCGAGACTGCATGGAGCCGACTATTCCGTCGGCAGTGGGCCTTTCGCGACGAAGTTGAAGAAAGTGAAGAAGTGAAAGGCAAGGTCCTGAAATCCGGACCTCTGGGTGCCTCCTAATAACGCCGGCAGGTGTTTGCACAGCAAGAGTCACCATCAATAACCGGACTTATTCAGCCAGCTTTCTAATCCTACAGCACTGCTCCAGGGATGTGATACTTGGGATGGACTTCCTAAGTCAACACGGCGCCTTCATCGACCTGACGGCTGAGTCGATAACACTAAACTCAGAAAAAGCGCTGCCTACCCAAACGACGCCTGGGAACGTTGCACTGAACGTGATAGAAGAGCACGTCACCGTTCCGCTTCTCTGCAGCGTCATTATTTCCGTCGAAAAAAAAATTGCAGACTTCGAAGCCGTCATCGAGGGCGATCAGAACCTGCTTGTAAACCCGCAAATTTGCGTCGCAAAAGGGATCGCCTAGTTGTGTGATGGCAAAGCAAAGGTACTGTTGACAAACTTCAACCACGAATATAGGCGCCGCAGCATTGGTACGACGGTCGCCTACATTGACGAATTCGTGGTTTCCGGCAATACTTTCGCCCTCTTCGATGCTGCCGAACCTACTTCGACGAATCGAGGTCCCGCACCAGATTTCGACGTCAAACCCGAGCCTTCCGAAGGCCAAGCAAGACCAGCTCAACGCCCTGCTTCAAAGAATGCTTCAAAGAATTCAAAGAATGCTTCTCGTCATCATCGAGAATTCAATACAACCCACTCGTGAAATATCGCATCATAACAGAAGAAAGTGCACGACCGATTCGACAGAGCCCGTACCGTGTTTCGACGCGCGAACGCGAGGCAGTGAAGCAACAAGTTGACGAAATGCTACGCGACGACATCATTCAGCCGTCCAAGAGTCCGTGGGCGTCGCCCGAGGTGTTAGTGAGGAACAAGGACGGAACCCTACGTTTCTGCGTCGATTATCGCTGTCTGAACAAAATCACAAAGATGGACGTGTATCCTCTCCCACGGATAGACGATGCCCTGGACCGACTACACAACGCAAAGTGTTTTTCGTCGATGGACCTCATGACAGGCTATTGGCAAATCGAAGTCGACGAGAGAGACCGAGAGAAGACTGCCTTTATAACACCAGACGACCTCTTCGAGTTCAAGAACTTACAGCTCCCCTCTGCAAATTTCTGTTGGGAAACTAACGGCATATATGCGCAACGTGAGGGTTGCAGAACAGGTGGTGCTCTTGGCGCGATTACGGTCACGCATCGCAATAGTTATTGATGGTTTAAACAGAGAGAGTGCGAAACGAGGTTCGAAGACAAATATGTAGAATACAAGAATAATCATCGGTGGCCCGGGAGACAACGAGACTTTCTGATTGGCAACTACATCCCAGTCGTAGCTCAATAGTACTCTATTAAGACACCTACATGTACAGTGATAGGTGATTCAATTGCGTTACTCGGAGCTGTTGGCTGCTGGAAGTGAGGGTGACGACGAAGGTGAGAACATTCGTGATTCGTGGTGATACAAGTCTGTCGGATTCGGTGGCTCCAAGGTAGTGCTGCTTGCCGTAGCTTAAAGAGGCCCTCCAACACTTTTTCAAGTAGCCATGGAATGGATTCACTAAAGGAGGTTATCGCTTTAGGAATTCACCGCCGCAAAAATTTTTAGAACCCGTCCAGTACGAGCGGAGTTACACAAGTGTGTGGCGCGCTGCAATTATATTTTCTTTTCTCGCGTCGCGATAAAAGCGCTGGAAGCTAAGCAGGGAATGATGGCACGGGGAAAGAAAATACGTCACGCGCACCTTGTGACATTGAGAACTTTTTTTATTTTTTTACTTCGAGCATCACCGTCTGGTGCGCTGGTGGTTCGGACGGACACGTCGAACGATCTCTACAGGAGTCAGTTGACTGCGTTGCCACTCACATACAGAAAATGGGGCTCAAACTGTCGACGTCCAAATCTGAACTCCTCCTGTATCGGTCCACCAGAAGGGGTCCCAAGCCAGGAAATTAAAAGCCCTTAGAGGAAGTTGATATCAGACTAAACAGGGCACAGAATCCCGAGGGTTGACTTCATCCGGGTTTTAGGCATGATAATCGAGGCCAACGGGCACAATGGTCGCACCATCAACAGACTGACTTCGTACGCGGAGGGAGTACTCAGGCTAATCTCCAGGGTATCCAACAATAGAGGAGGTCTTAAAGAAGACAACCTCCTCAGAGTTTATCATGCGTTCCTAATGAGTCATGTAAACTACGTCGCACCTATGCACAAATGGCAAGTTCACGAGAGATCCAAACTAAACACGCTCATTCGCAAGAGCATAAAGAGAGTCCTTGGGCTCCCGATGCGTACTAGCACCGAGAGCCTCGCGAGCCTAGGTGTTCATAACACCATAGAGGAAGTCATAGAAGCGCAGCAGACAGCGCAGCTTGCAAGACTTTCGTCCACCATCGCAGGGCGAAAAACTCTTGCAGGCGTTAATCTTAATCCAACTTCTGCGCTGGAACGAGACACGCAGCTGCGCGAACGCACGAGATCTTACATTATGGTTGCTCCGATGCCGAGGAACGTAAACCCACAACATAATACCGGCAGAAGGTTGGCGAGGGCCTCTGCGCTCCTGTCACATGCACACGCACACGCGTCCGACGCGTGTTTCGTCGATGCTGCTCAATATCAGTCTTCCGCTGGCCACACCTCCCGCTTTGCGGTCGTCTCCGTTGACACCAAGGGCCGGGTCCTTTCGGCCGCGTCGATCGTTACCTTGTCCTCTGTCAAGGCAGAACAGCTAGCCATAGCATTAGCTCTCTTAGATCCGAGAAAAACGGAAGTCTACACAGACTCGAGGTCGGCAGCCAGGGCATTCGCCTCTGGCGCCGTCTGTAGGGAAGTCGCCAAGATACTCGAAGGAAAACTTCTTGATCATCACACCATCACCTGGTTCCCGGACCACGTAGGGTCGAAAGTTGGGGGGGCTTGTCAACGCCAACGAATTGGCCCACGCTCGAGCGCGAGGTCTCGCTTGCCGCACCGGGCTCTCCGAGGCCGGAGCGGGTGGGGCCCGCGACGGGTCTGGTCCGATGGGGGCGGAGACAGAACCCCCCCCCACTTTAGGGACATACTATCCACCTTTAACGAAGTCACAAAACATTATCAACTTGCTCGCAGGGCATTTCCCTTGCCCCACCGAAACCTATCACGTCCACAAGCGGTTACGTTTAGGTTACTGCAAACACACTCGTATCCCAGCCTTTCGATCTACAGTCGTTTCACAGAGGTCTCCCCTTTGTGCCCCGACTGCGGCGGATACAGTGATTTTAACCACATGCTCTGGGAGTGCCCCTATTTTCAGCGCCACACGGATGAAGAGATTTCGCAAGACACTTTTTATTCGCTGCTCAAGAGCCACGACTGGTTCCAACAACTCCAGGCAGTCCAGAAGGCCCACGACGTGGCGGTGAGGCTTGGTCTTCCCGTCTCGACGTGGGAGCGGCCCGCGGTCCTCCCTCAATGAAAACTGGGGGGATGACTTCTTCGGGACTTTAATAAAGTTTAGTACCTACCTACCTAATTCGCCGCTTTTCAGTGCGATCGCGCGCGCATGCGTGGACAAGTCGCGGCCTCCCGCTGCGGCCCCAGTAACGACCGAGCGCACCATGGTCGAAATAACCAATGGCCTATACAATGGCTGTGACGAGTGATTTTTGATGTTGTAGCGTCATTTGTCGAGAGAAGAGAAAGCAATTTTTAGCTGAATTTGAGAATTTATTGGGAATGCCAGGCCACGTGCTGCGCTATAATATTTGGCTCGCGTGTTCTTGGGAGCGTCGGCTACAGATTGGCAGCATTTTCTGACCGTGCTTAAAAGGTGTTAGAAGACTCCTTTGAAAACAGAGCGTTCACAATCTATGCTGCCCGAAGGGGCTGAGACTGGTGGTGGGCGTTACGAAGGATTCCAGTTCTTCGCCAGCGCAACCGAGAGCGACCGTGTTTACCGAATGCGGCACCACGGGCCAGGGCCGCTCTCGCCGTCAGCGCAATCTTCACCGTCAGCAGCTACGCGTTCCGAGTATCGTGTCTGAGCCGTCAATCACTATATTTCACAGAAACTGGTTTCTACAGGCTAAAACTGTTAGGCATTCTATGGTTCATCGCAAGCCACGGTTGAAGATAATTGTTGTGTTCTGGATTTATGTCGAAGAATCATCTCTATTACCTCTCAATGAAAGGAAAATAGTAGTAGTTGTAGTATGTATGTAGCCACCTCTAGTTTATGAATTACTCAATAGATGGCGTTGCGTGTATATGTCCTTGGAAATGATATCACTAGAAGGCGTTAGTGGTTTTTCGTGTACGTTGATTAAAGATGATAGATGGCGCTGTTATAGCGCAGGGCTTGAAAGCTGCTGCAGCGCGCGCTCGCAGACAGTTCCCGCTCCTACGACCCCCCCCCCTCTCTCTCGCCTCGCGACGACGAAGCAGGCAGCGTCTGCTAGCGCGTTTCTTGATTGAAAAAAAAAAAAACGACTGCTCGCGCTGCACAACCGTTCACTGGCCACCCCGCATATATATGCACCGGATTTTCACCTCCAAGGTAGTGCCAGTGTGAGATTTCTTCTGTGCGTGATTAAACAATAACGATTCACCGCGTACATGTAAAATTAAAGTGCGCTGCAAGTCGCCATGAATATACAGTGTTTGTCACGTCTTTACATGATGATCGACTGGGGCAAGATTTACGGAGGAGTCACGGTTTACCGATGTACCTCCGGAGCTTCGCCCACTCATCATCATTCACTCCGTGGATATGCTGTAATTTTTTAGCTCATTGCGTTGCTTATATTGTATACTCTGGTCATCTGTAACACAAATTGTTCCCATTCTGTTAATTTGAAAATTTCTACTCATGCAGTGCTAAATGCTGGATTACTTGCATCTTATTGCCCGACATCATTCCTGATCACAGTCTCATGGTGTCATCCATTGCCAGATTCAGAGCACTCCCGGTAGCACTTTTTCTTCTCCATGCGGGGCAAGTCAGTTACATTGAGAGATTGAGAGTGCTCCTTGTATGTTTCATTGGCAGATCCGGAACAGCTCCGTCGCGAGATCCACTCCGCGGAGCAACCATTTTACTCCGCGAAAAGTGGTGTGTTCGACTGGAAGTCACTAGCGCCCCGGACTGTTCAATGCAAAATACCGCCAACTCAACGGCTGAAGGACGCACGTCTGCACGGACAGCCGATGAACACGCACCCCCGCGATTTTGCGTCGTGTCGCCGATGCGGACACTTCCCTCTCTAGCCACCATTGTCCCGTGAAGGCGAGTCGCGTCTCGGAAGAAAAATGACTGTGGTGTCGCAGCGTGAACTTCAAATTTAACCGGAAGCGGATGTGCGCAAAGCCGCCTGCCATTTGCTCCAGCGGGAGCACCTGTGTTCGATTGGTAGATTTCCTTTGGTTGCCCTACGCCGGAGTGGAGTGCGCAGAGTTCGTCAGCCACTCCGAATCTGCCAGTGGAATTAACCATTAAACTTCTCCTGTGGAGAAACAGAACAGTGGTGGGATCATCAGGTCTTCACTCCAGTCTCCAGTATTAATGTGCGCTGCAAAGACTGTCTTACTGCTGGTTTATCTACTCACCCAAAGTATTTTCCGGAGTGAGTGAACTTCATTTAAAGAGGTTTAAATTACATAGCAGATATCTCAATTGGTGGATGAAAATATGACCCGTTGTTGGGTAGCCTTCGCAGAAGCCAGACCGCTCTTTAGGTTGATTAAAGGCAAGGGTTTTGAAATCCGAGCAGTTTCAACCGGCCGATGGCCTGTGAGCTGCGAACATCATCATGAAGATGAGCATCATCATGAAGTGGCACGCCGTGTCTTCATTTGCTACATCATCGTCGTCTTCATAATCTTCTGTTGCACTCCCAGAACATGCCCGCCGATTTTCTGGTGCGGGATGTAATAATTCTCGTCGGTGGGACAACGAGTACACAGAAACAGATAGAAAGGGAGATGCAGAGATAAAGAAAGAGACATAAAGAAAAAGAAAGAGAGATATTATAAAGGAAACGTTCTTCGTGAGGCAAGATTCACACCAGCGTGCCCACAATCCCAAGTCCAGTGTCTTAGCCACTGTGCTATCTTAGCATGCTAGCAGAGCAAAGCATCGCGTGTAGTTTCGCCTTTTCAAGGTTGCGAATGAAGCTGCAAGCGTTGTACTCCAAGGTACTTCTATTTACTTCATTTACCATTTCGCAACACCGAAGCCTAAACTTTGTTTTTAAGTTGTGTGAATATAAGGAAAGCGGCTTGTTACGTTTTTGAATAGAAGAAGGGCGCATAGAATTCAAGAAAACCTCTCACTCTCTTATGTATAGCTTAGAATAATATTCATTTGACATATTTGGCTGAACACACGCAGAAAAGCGTCGAAAGTGAGCGGGCTTCTCGCCAAGGCATTTCTTCCGTGCCGTTGCGTGTATGCTACATCGGTGTAGAAAACCGGAAGTCGTCCTGGGTCTAGTGAAAAGGTTGTGAAAAGGTCTATAGTATAGCAAGTGAGTAGGAAAGGGAAGTGAATATAAGCAGGACAGATGTGAGGGTGAGCAGGAGGGAAAGGAGATAAGAGAGCAAATCATAGCATAAGAATAGATGGAAACATCTAAATAGAGACATAAAGAGAAAGACGAATAGAAATATAGAGAATCAAATAAATAGATAGGGAGCAAAAATTGAAGGACACTTTGTACATTCCAAAGTGTCTTCGGCGAAAGCTTGTGGCCATTCGACTGACTATGCCATGGGTCTTTGTTTTGTCGGACGGACGGATGGACGGACCCGAAATGACGGACGGACGGACGGACGGACACACGGAGGGAGGAACGGACGCACACGGACGGATGGACGGACTGACACGGGTGGACGCACGGACGGATGGACGAAAACGGAGGGATGGATGGAGACGGACGGACGGTCGGACACACGGATGGACGGACGGACAGGGACGGACGGACGGACCGATGGATGGACACACGGACGGACGGACACACGGACGGACGGATGGATCAACGGATGGTCGGACGGATGGACGGACGGACGTGGGCTTGAGACATTGAAGGCTTTCGCCTTAAAAGCTCCGAAACTTCCACGAGAAGTCTTGAACAAGCAGACGTGCACCTTGGGTGTCGTGATGCAAATTCTTCTTTTGGTTGGTAACAGCCCTCTATAGCTGAGCCACTGAGAATCTTATCGACAAAGCCGTTGGTTTAACAAAGCAACACACGAAACGTTTAATCAAGAATTAAAGTAAAAACTATATATGTACACAAAATTACACTTAGTAAAAAGTTCACTGTACACGGTAAACCACTGCTAATTACAACCAAAACGTAAGTTCAATAATCTAAACTAGATAGCCTAGCTCTAACGCGGCTGAGTGGCTGAGCGGCTGAGCGGAGAAGTCGAGTTCAGTTTGACCAACACACGGATGCTTGACTGGTCGAGTTGACGTCGGCTGGCTGGTGACGATGATAGAGCGGTTCGACGGATTGGTTCGACATGCTGGCCCCCCTCATGACGGAGGAAAAGAAAGTACGCCTGTTAATGCGAGGCGTAAAGGAGCAGCTTTTCGCGTGCCTCGTGCGCAACCCTCCTACGACGGTGTCAGAGTTCATACGTGAGGCCACAATCATGGAGCGCATGCTTCAGCAGCGGTTGTCGCAGTATGAGCGCCAGACCGCCATGTCCGCTGCGTGCTCGCTTGTGCCAGGGAGTGATACCAGGGAGTCCCTTACGGAATTCGTACGGCAGATTGTCCGCGCAGAACTGCAGAAATCTCATGCAGCGTCACCTCCGAGTGTCACTGCTATTACAGACGTCATTCGGAACAAAATCAGGCAGTTCGTTCATACCTCACCACCATCGCAAGCCGAACCTCGCACGCTTTCCTACGCGGATGCCCTGCGGGTCTCTACGCCTTCGACGGCGCGTTTTCATCCACCTGCTGGGGCCCCTCGATGTTTTCCAAGCCCAACCCACCGCCCGCCTTTGCAGGCCGACTTTCGTCCTGGCCCGCGGAAGTCCACCGTCTGGCGTGCTCCCGACAATCGTACTTTGTGCTACCACTGTGGCGAAGCTGGACACATGTACCGCGACTGTTACTTTCGACGAATAGGCCTACGCGGATTCCACCCGGATGCCTGTTGCCCGCGCTACGGTGAGCGGCCGCAAGAAATTGAAGAATACTTCGAAAGTAGTCATCTCCCTCCTGCCCTGCAGCGACGACCGTCACGGTCGCCATCACCCCGTCGGCCCACATTAACAAACCGCGCCCGACCAGCCTTTGAGACCCCTGGTGTCAGTGGCGCAAGTCCACGCCGGGGAAACTGAGAACACCGACCTCCGGGGGTGAGGCCGCTGTCACGCGAACCGACAAATACCCTCCTCCGATGCCACCCCCTCACGACGTACCGTTAAAGCCTCCTTCCGAAACCGCCAACAGAACGTCCGCTGCCATTACCGTTTCCGTCGACTGTTATCCGGTGACTGCACTTGTCGATACGGGAGCTGATTACTCGGTGATGAGTGCTCCACTGGCCACCCATCTACGCAAGGTGCTGACAACGTGGGACGGCCTACAACTGATCACCGCTGGAGGACACCTCGTATCACCGATAGGAAGGTGCACCGCCATGCTCGAGATATGTGCGTCGGCTTTCGTGGCGTCATTCCTAGTCCTGCCCAAATGTTCTCGGCCGATCATTTTGGGCATGGATTTTCTTCAGGAACATGGAGCAATAATTAATATCCGTGATTTGTTCGTCACTTTCGCTAACTCTCTTTCTTTAGACCCGGCTGTCGAGAACGAACATCGTGGCGTGGCGTTACGCGTGGTCAATTATTGCGTCACTTTACCGCCTCGCAGTAGTATCTTCGTCCTTGTTGAGTGTCCGCAGGGACAGCCAAATACGGGCATCGCCGAAGGTAACCTCACGTTATTGCTAGATCGGGAAGTCGCCATCGCTCGAAGTATCGTTCAGCTCCGAAATGGCCAGACTACGCTTTTAGTTGCGAACTTCAGTGGCGAATACAGGCATTTTGCAAAGCGCACCACTATAGCTCACTTCGAGCCACTGGATGAGTCGGACACTTTCCCTTTGGTTACGACGATCTCGACTGAGGAAAGCTGCGATGCCGACGTGACTAGGCACCTCAACGTCAATCACCAGTTCGAACAATCTAAGCGGGCAAGGCTCCTCGGTCTCTTGTCATCCTTTAGTGACTGTTTTGCCAATACGTCGAAAGTCCGGCAGACCCCTCTAACGAAGCACAGAATCATGACTGAACCCAACGTCCAACCAGTGCGCCAACAAGCTTACCGCGTGTCGCAGAAAGAACAGGATGTCATTCGTCATCAAGTCAGACAAATGCTCGACGACGACGTAATTCAACCTAGAGCACTGCACGGGCCGGGATTTCCTGCCCGAGCCCGACCCGGTGACTGAAAGCGAGACCCGGGCCCGGCCCGTACCCGAGGAAAAAATTCACGTACCCGGCCCGGCCCGGCCTGACCACAGATCGGGCCCGATCCAATAATCTAGGTGGTGTTGCCCGAACACGAAATCGACAACAAGGTGTTTTAAGTAGCAAATATTTACGCTTTGGTGGCGCATGCTTCGCTAACAATTATACATTAACCTACGGTAATTTCTTGTAAAAAGGTGCTCACGGTGGAAACAGCGTAGCTGATAAGCTGGATGCAATGAACTCGCGTCTGATCGGGAAGAATCATTGAATAAAAATACGAGGACACCGACCACTAGAGAATAAAAATGTAGGGTTGTGCGAATATTCGAGTTTCGAATTCGAATCGAAAAAATACTTAATTGAATACAGTGAAACCTCGGTGATACGATGACCGCTCATACGAATTTCGGGGTGAAACGAATTTTCCTTTGCTCCCTGCCAAGGCCCATTGGCCTGCAATGTAATAGAGTACGATTGTTGCGAACAGATTTTAACCCCGCGACGTTTGATACGAACGTACGCTGCCGCCCAGGTACGAAGAGGTGCTGTCCGCGCTGTCGCGGAAGACGCGCCAAGCACGTGCGAGCGCGGAAACGCAAGCGCGGGCATGCGCGCCGCGCCGCACCACCAAATCGTCAGAATCATGGTGTATGAAAAATAAACGTCAACATGCGTGACTTTTGAGGTCGCACTTATGCGGGCACGGCCGTAAATCTCCCAAAAAGCTACCCCAACACCTCAGCGACAACAAAATCATAACATAGGACTGTGGTTCTGAAATTTTGTGGCTTTAATCTGTCGCGTGAAAGCTTCCGTTACTTAAAAAAGCATACTAAAATTTGGATGGGGCCACTGCTGTCTCGGTTCACAATGCACCTGGTTCATTAATAAAACGCGCGTACATTAATAAAATGCATTAATAAAACGCGCGAAAAACAATAAATGAAAATGTACGCCCGCTTTCTTTTGTCTCATGCTAATTTTCCACGCTTTCTCGTGATACGAATTTCGGATGATACGAATATTTTTTGTGGTCCCGCGAGATTCGTATCACCGAGGTTTCACTGTAATTCGATTCGACTTTCGAATAGCTGGTATCCGAAGTTTCGAATAAATCGACTAGACGAATATCCAAAGCGCGCAAAGGCCAGTGGTGCAACTTGGTTAGGGTGGGGTTGTCAAAACTAACGTTAACGTCGTTACAGGTCTTCCGGTAAAAATTTAACCGATACACTGGTTCAAATGTGAGCGCATGTTTATTTCAAAGGAGACTATGTCATTTTCGCATGTCATGGCTCTAGCAGAAAAGGCCAGAGAACAGTCTTCGAGAATGTCGAACTGCTATCATCAAAAAATACCCAGCACTGAGCTCAGACCTTATTGTCAAAAGGTTGAAAAATGCCTGAATGAGCCTGACCCCAAGAACGGATGATCCTTTGAAATAGTGGAAAGCGCAGAGAGCTGCACTTTATCCAGGTATGGCCAAAATTTCTTTGCGATACCTTCCCATCCCTGCTACAGAGGTGCCCAGTGAGTGCATGTTTTCGACTGCAGGAAGCGCCGTAACATCACGGCGAGAAAGTTTGAAGCAAGGTCATGTGGAACAGCTTGTGTTTCTTCATGACAAGTTGTAGTCTTTCGGTGGCAGTCACTCACCGCGTTATGTACTCGAGGACATGAGCAGACTGCATTTTTGTTCTTTCTTTCAATTTTCAACAAAATCTGTGGTATTCGATATTAGATTCGAATTTGACATTTTTGGCCACTAATCGGCACTATTCGATTTGAATTCGATTCGAGATGAAATCTCACTATTCGCACACCCCTATAAAAATGCGTTGACGTTGTGGGACCCAGAATAGAAGCCTTGTTCACAATGATAGCGAACAATTAAGGCTCCCGTTCTTGGTGTCGAAACATCAACCATGGGGATCATCAAGAACGTTCCGCTGCAGATATTGTAGCAAGGAAAGTGACTTGCAGCATGAGTTCAGTTTCAATACAGAGCGCAATAAATATAGAGGACACAAGGAACAGAGCCCTGTCTTCCCTTTGTGTACATTGTGGTCTATTAAAATTTAAAGCATGCTCCAACAACAAAGCCAACCATGCATCCTTCTGGATATGTAGCGCCTGTCTTCAGCAAGAGATATAGATACAGAAATCAATATTTATTACGTTCTTGTGACTACACTAACCTAGACAAAAATTATAATGAACTGCGCGCACCACGTGTATTTTTAGAAATACGTATTAGTTGCCGAAAGGAAGAAAAAAAATATTTGTCATAGCATTCTTTTCATCTATCACACCGCTGCTAGTATATACACTATAGCAGTTTTTTGTGGCATATTGTACAGCTTGTTTCTTCAGATGTCATTGCACAAAAAATCTAATTATCAAAAGATACCAGCTCTAAGCACGCCATCCGCTGTTGCATCGCATATCCTCCCACGCTAAAGTTTCTCGCACTGCTTGCGTTAGCTGCAAGGGAATACATCTGCGTTGCGAATTGGGAAGGCGTCGCCAGTTTTTGTTTTTAACTTCCACCACTGGAGCAAATTTAAAATGTCTCTGCGGACTTCTGCACAATGAACATACCTGTCCAGCTCACCGCTTCATTTCTCGTTCCCGAACGTCGTTCCACTCTTCAATGTCATCTATAAAACCCTCTTTGAGGGCTTCTCCTTGCAATTTTCAGCAGTGTACGTATGCATGTTTTGCATCGCGCTCTAGCTTTTGTTTATATTATAATGCTGTACGCCTTCCTAACAATGTTGTACTGGTAGGAGGTGGTCATTGGACTATGCAGGCATACGACTGACAGGAGGTGGACGAAGAGATCTCGATCTATTTGGAGGTTTGTTCCAGTCTGGTAATAAAGGCGCGAATAAGCTTTTCGACGCTTACTCATATGCATCCAGGTAAAGGGACTTCAATTACATGGCACGGCATTCGTAATTGTCTTTTTTCAAGCCAGACATTTCGTAAGCGAATATACTTTGCCCGCCGCCTTGTTGAATGAACCTATGCTATTCCTGCACATTCCAACGCTGTTTAGGCAGTAACATGTATCTCTGGCGCTATATAGCGCAGGGGTCTCAAACACATGCCCCGCGGCCCGCACACGACTGCCTTTGTCCCATTTTTTAATATTTTCTTTATAAGTGCGCACTTAAGCTACATAGGCATGACAGGTCTAAAGCATTTTCTTGTGAGACACCCCATGGGTCCACCATGACTTGATGCATAACCGTGAAAGAAAAGTCTATATTTCAGAATCGGCGTCCAGATTTTAGTGATTTTGGAGACAGGTATATACAAAAAAGTTGTTGGAATCTCACAACCAAATACCCTTCAGAAATGACCGATATATGAGATATGGGAAAGGCATTTCAAATGGCAAAATTAGGTGACATTTGGTACAACCTATTGCCCACTCCCACCCCCTCCTACCCACTGTCCTGGCCCTTGCGGGTGTAAAGTTTCGTGAATGGAGACCGCTAGCTGATGTGAGACCCCTGCTTTAGCGGAACAAGACGAAAGCTCAGATGCCAACAATGCGGGCGAACAAAACATGCTGTGCATGTCCATCTCGCGTGACTTGACCACTGGGAGCCGTCACGCAGCCACGCAAAACAAATGTCTTTATAGGGATCATATGTAACGAGACACCTTGCAGCCCTTTCGTTTTAATGGAGGGCTGGAATATTCAAGATCGTTTCCCAGATTTAGAGCTCTTGCGATGATGTTATAAATTTATTATATTACTTTAACTACTGTGATCACATAATAACCTCTGGGATATGAAATGATAAAGAACACGAATAAAGCCCAGAATAGCCAGATGTTACCTATGTAGGATGTACCTATATGTACCTATATTCACTTTTAGCTCGCCCATTTCAGATTATTTAAATCAGGTAGCCCCACATGCAAGAAACAAAAGAAGTTCAGTACTTATCCAACATAGAACTCCAAATAGCTTGCCCCCACATAAAAAAAAGTATTTTTTCGAGATAAAATGTAAAACATGCATGTATGCGCAACGTCTTTGGAAGAAACTTAGAAGGGCACTAAAGAGAAGAATAATCTTTTTATTATCAGTAAATTTCTGGCTTACAATTCCAAAATAACCACGCTTGTAGGAACAAGACTCTTGGTAAGCGCGAAAATGCGGGTGGCGACGGCACCTTTAAATTCGCGCAGCAGAAGTGGTCATGTCATAGATTCTGACGGCGTCTACCGGGGCATACGTAGATCCTAATCGGCAAAAATGAAGTAAATTGACCTCTGAGTGGCCCATAGACTTAACATGCCAAGTTTCAGGAAATTTTGAAGAGCCAGTGCCCGCAATATACGACGACTACAGTTTGAAATTCGTGACACCACGAGCGGAGATTTCAGCGCGAAATTCTAAAATGGAACCTTGACCTTGATTTTTTTCCCCTCTTAATAAACTTGTGGTGGTGAAATGAATGACATTCTCAGAGTACACATTATCAGTCTAAACCGATTCAGTGTTTCATTTCAGCCTCCCTTTAAGAATTGAGAAAAGTCCAGGCCCGGCCCGACCCGAGCCCGCCACCTCAAGCCCGGTCCCGGCCCTAAGCCCGGAGCTCCAGACCCGAGCCCGGCCCGGGCCCGCCGTGAAACCTACTTTACCCGGCCGGCCCGGCCCACGGGCCGGGCCGGGCCCGGGTTTTCGGGTAGGCCCGAGCCTGTGCAGTGCTCTAATTCAACCATCGACAAGTCCTTGGCCGTCACCTGTTGCCTTGGTTAAGAAGAAAGATGGTTCACTACGATTCTGTGTAGACTACCGCGAACTGAACAAGATCACGAAAAAAGACGGATATCCTCTCCCTCGCATCGATGACTCGTTGGATCGCCTGCGCCGCGCCCGCTACTTCTCTTCCATGGAACTCCGTAGCGGATATTGGCAGATTGAAGTAGACGAACGGGACCGAGAAAAAACGGCGTTTATAACACCTGACGGTCTCTACGAATTTAAAGTTCTCCCTTGTGGACTGTGCTCCGCTACAGCCACATTCAAACATTCCACATTCCAGCCACATTCCACATTCCAACGAATGATGGACACAGTTTTGTGTGACCTCAAGTGGCACTCGTGTTTAGTGTATTTAGACGACGTAGTCGTTTTTTCCACGACCTTTGAACAGCACATTGAGCGGCTTGAGGCGGTCCTTCTGGCCATTCTTACCGCCGGCCTGTCTCTGAAGCCGCAACAAATATCATTTTGGATACGAGGAGCTCAAATTCCTTGGCCACGTTGTCAGCAGTAGCGGTGTTCGCCCCGATCCTGAAAAGGCTATGGCAGTTGCTTTGTTCCCGATACCCAAGACAAAACATGATGTACGCCGCTTTCTGGGCCTTTGTGCTTATTACCGCCGTTTTGTGCCAAATTTTTCGAAAATCGCCGACCCTCTACAACAACTCGTCAAGGACGACGTCGCCTTCGTCTGGGGTCCAGAACAATACGACGCTTTCCGCAACCTTCAACAACGCCTACAAACGCCGCCGATCCTTGGTCACTTTGACACCGAAGCAGACACAGAAGTACGCACTGATGCGAGTAACCTTGGTCTCGGAGCCATTCTCGTGCAATATCAGGATGGCGTAGAACGCGTCATTGCCTACGCTAGCCGCAGGTTGTCATCTGCGGAGAAAAACTACCCGACGACTGAAAAAGAATGTCTGGCGGTTGTATGGGCTATTACGAAGTTCAGGCCATACCTTTACGGACGCCCCTTCCGAATCGTCAGTGACCACCACTCTCTCTGCTGGCTGGCGAATCTGAAAGATCCTTCGGGCCGTCTCGCAAGATGGAGCCTTCGGTTACAGGAATTCGATATAACGATAGTTTACAAGTCTGGCCAGAAACACAACGACGCCGACTGTCTTTCCCGCGCACCCGTCGAGACCGCTGCGGAAGACACGGACAAAGACTTCAGTTTCCTTGCTATACTAGCATCATTAAACGTGGCTGAGCAGCAACGCGAAGACTCAGAACTGCAACCACTGATCGAATACCTTGGGAGACGTCGCCCACAACCCCCACGTCAGTTTGCGCGTGACTTGTCATCTTTCTGTCTACGCAACGACGTCCTCTGCAAGCGCAACTTTATTCCATCGAAAACTGTTTACCTCCTAGTCGTTCCTGCTGCTCTTCGCGATGACATTTTGCGTGCATGCCACGACGAGCCATCGTCCGGACATCTTCGCTTCGCGCGTACTCTGGCGAGGATCAAGCAAAAATACTACTGGCGGAAACTTACAAAAACTGTCAGGCAGTACGTCAAGACTTGCACAGCTTGCCAACGCCGCAAAAGTCCACCGATGAAACCAGCCGGTCTGCTTCAGCCAGTACGACCCCCCTCACGCACATTTTGCAAAGGTCGGGATGGATTTACTCCGCCCGTTTCTGAAGTGTAGTAGCACTGTAGCAACTGCTTCCGATGTGGCTAACTTTTTGTCAAGAACATCGTTCTCCGCGACGGCGCCCCCGCTGTCGTCATCACAGATCGTGGTACTGCATTTACGGCACAGTTGCTCCGAGATATCCTGCGGCTGAGTGGTACGACACACCGACCAGCCACTGCGTACCACCCGCAGACCACCGGGTTAACCGAACGCCTTAACAAAACGACTGCAGATATGCTTTCGATGTATGTCGCCAAGGATCACAGGAATTGGGACGAAATCCTCCCGTACATCACATTTGCCTACAACGCGGCTCTTCAGGAAACCGCCGGCTTTGTTCCTTTTAGTCTAGTTTACGGCCGCGACGTCACCACGATTCTTGACATCATGCTGCAACCAACGACTACCCCGGATACAGATGTATTTGTAAAGCGTGCCGAAGAAGCCCGGAAGCTTGCGCGCTTACGCATTTTGGCGCGGCAAAATCAAGACGCTCGCCGGTACAACACCCATCCCAGAGCTATAACATACGAACCGGGTGACCTAATGTGGTTTTGGACCCCCATACGTCAGCGAGGGCGCTCAGAGAAATTGTTATGCCGGTACTTTGGACCCTACAGAGTTGTTCATCGCATCGGAGAATTTAACTACGAAGTTTTCCCAGCAGACACATCGCACCGCTCTCGTACACTACGCTCCTCGGATGTTGATCACGTCTCCAGGATGAAGCCGTACCATTCGCGTTCATTGCAAGTCACGAACTTTGTGGTGCGGAGCCTGCCTTCAGAATCATTGCGCATTTCTTTCTTGTTTCTTTTATTTCGCGCTTTTGCTTTTCAACCGGCACAAACATTTTTGGCTAAGCTTTCACTGTTATTCGTAGCCGCGGCATCCATGCGATGCCTCTTCTTTTTTTTCTTCTTCTTTGTGGGGAGAGGGTAATGCCACGCGCTAGTGGTGGCAGCGGAGGAGAATGAAGAAGTGAATGGCTGCTGTGGCCGAGTAAACGACCGTTCGCTTCGAGTTCCTGTTCGTCGTTTCCTCTCGCGACAATATGTACATGCCTTTCTTTCCAATGCAGTTTAGTAGTGAGTGGCGCCTGTGTTGTGTGCGTTTTCTTCTTCTAGTGTCCGTGTCTGTGTGCGCGCCCTATTCAGTTAAAAGATGAACCAATACCAACTAGCCCAATTAGCCGTGCTACTGCATTACAGATCAGTGCGCTGGCACGGCTGCGCTGTACGTTGTGTGAAAAAATCATCACATTACAAACTCGATTCTAAGTGCATATTTATCGAATGAATTTAGTGTCGGCATAAAAGTTTGCACATGCCGCCTTTGTTAGGTATTCGGTGGCTGGACGACGGCCGCCCCAAGGAACAGTAGACCTACGCAGTGCCAGAAGACGAATCCCGGTTTACTCATTCTATGACGCGTTTTTGAGCGCTACACAGCCAATTCAAGGGTGGCAGGAAACAAAAAGGCAACACGACAACACAGCAAGCGGGGCAATTTTATCTGATGGCCCCAACGCAGAATGCGGCAAGCACCGCGAACGTTACCGCCTTTGGAAAGAGCGAGAAACTGATTATAAACTTCTCCGCAACAGTCGCTAAACTGTACCTGCTTATCAGTTCACTTGATATTTTTAGATGCGAAGCAACTTACGGCGGAGCTCAATCCGGTGGTGGTGTGCGGTGTGACCACACTTACTGTGCATCTGGAAACTCTCTCCACACACCTCCTCTCCTACGCTCCCCCCTCTCTCTCCTCTAAGCATCCCTTCCCGCGGCGTCCACACCGCCACTGCGCATTCGCCTCCCCTCCCCCCTCTCTCTTCGCAGAGCAAGACTGCGGGCTGCGTACTGCGGGTCTGTGTGTCCAATCGGAGTCTTCTGTCTCTCATTGCCCATTAGCAGCGATTGGCATGTTCCAGTAGGAAACACCGGTCCATCACTGCGTGCTTTGCGCCTCCCCAGGTGTCTCTCCTGCGCAACGCCGCCACCAGTGTAAGGGGTATACGTACTCACTAGCGGCAAAAACACGTGCGACACGCCGCGGGCGGCGAGCGATACTGTCGCGAGCGACAATAATCGCGCACAGCAGCAGCAACGCGCGGCAAACGCTTGAATGGGTGCGAGACCCATTTTTGCGGCACGCCGCAAAATGAGAATCAATCAGAACCGAGCCGAGCAGTTGAGGCGCTACCTGTCCTGCGCGTAAAGAATCATAATGCACAGCCTCTGAGACAGAACAGTGACATGCACGCCGTAAAATCTCAGAGGTCACGCCCAGCCAATAGGCCGTTTTGAAGACCTAACAAAGCAGCTTGAGCGCACTTTTACTCACTGGGATTGTCTTGCTTGCTTCGGTTAGACGTTTCGGGGAGCCTATGTTGAGGGCAACTGCATTCGCTACTTAGGTCATTCCGTTCTCTCCGAGACGACGCACCGCCGTGCTTGCTGGTCCACGCTTCCGAGGCATGCCACGCTCAGTTCGTGACTGCCGCGCTCTCCGTTCT
This sequence comes from Rhipicephalus appendiculatus, assembly GCA_030522465.1. Lineage (NCBI taxonomy): Eukaryota > Metazoa > Arthropoda > Arachnida > Ixodida > Ixodidae > Rhipicephalus > Rhipicephalus appendiculatus. The sequence continues at coordinate 847,948 of JALIZH010012726.1, read as the reverse complement.
CTCGAGGGGCTCTGAGCCCAATGGCTGTGCACTCGGCGCGCACCAGCAACACTCCGAGGCGCCGGCCAAGAAACGGCCCTGACTCTCCTTCTAGGCATAATGCGGCAATTCCAAGAAAAAGAGTCCAGCACACAGGTGGGGAAGCAGGGTGTACCCTCATTGTTTCCGTGTGCCAGATAAGGCGCACCAAGAATAACAGACACCTCCGACAAAAGATGACATTGACTGAACGGAGCGCGCGTTTTACGAGAAGTGTCGATTGGAAAGAGATGACTCCGGATGCTGCAGGCTTTGCTGCCGCGTCTAGCTAAACGCGAGTGGAAACATGCTCTCGCGCGTCTGCCGCAAACGCGCTCATCGCGCATGGCGTGTCGCACGCGTTTTTGCGGCTAGTGAGTACGTACCTGAAGCGTTAGCGCCCGCTGCTTCGCACCTACACATGGTTCCCTTTAGCGGGAGATGGTAAAATTTTTAAATGCGAATGCATTTCTTAGTCGGGCTATGTCAGGCGCATCCGGCGTCGTCCGCGGCGGTGTCTGCGCGCCGGCAGGTGTTATCTCTCCACTCTCACTCCCTTTCCCATAGCAACAGCTGCGGGCGCGCGCGCTTATCCTCGCCCCTAGCAACCGGAGCATGTGGTGCGCGAGAGAGTGTAGGATAGGGTAGGTGCAGTGCTTCGCCGCTCCTTCTCTCGCCGTTCGCTCTCTCTCCTCCCTGCGCCCCACTCTCCCGTTCGCTGGCTGGGCGTCTCTCAAGGCGATGGCAGAAGTTGGTGAAGGCGAAATCTCTCGGCGCAAGAAATGCATTCGCATTTCCTCACGATTCCCTTCGGGGAGGTGGGGGCATTTTTTTTAACACGAGAGTGTTTTATTCCAGGGTCCACCAAGATTTTACTGATGCATTTCCGTCATGGATATGATGTAAAATATACGCGAACAGGTGACAAAGAAAAAGCTAGAAGAAAAATGCCCCCCACCTCCCCGAAGGGAATCGTGAGGAAATGCGAATGCATTTCGCGCGCGCTTCACTCCATTTATATATGGTGGTTGTGGTTCGAAGAAGGAAAAGGCGCCTAATTTCTGCAGCCCGGTCGGGAGCACGGCGCAGCGCCTTTTTTTTTTTGCTTTTTTTGTGTTTTTTTTTATTTTTTTATTTTTTTTTCATATATCCTCCTCAGACCCCAGTAAATTTGTGGTCATAGATGCGACATCAAAACACATTTGCGGAATCCACACACATGCTTTATAACACGAGAAAAAAATTGCACCTGTGCGACAAACAGTTTTTGCACACCAGTGTGTGCACTATAATGCACACTGGGTCTTAATGCGCAGGAAACGAATAACACTCGCCTATAACAAAGTTATACCTTTGGTCGCGAAAGGCACTCTTGATTGCTGTAAAACTGTTTGTAGCAGTTTCGCGCAGATGTAATACCTAGGAAGATGCTGCGCCGGAACTTTGTTGGGCTGAGTTTCGACATTTACACCTGATTTACAAGCTCTGGCATGTGGCTTGCTCTTTCAGTTCTTGGCTCAGGAGGCACCTTGGCTTTCAGCAGCTTTTGGAGTGCCTCAAGGTCAAATTCGGCACCACACTTGTCTTTCGACACTAGGTAATGGGCAAAGACCAGCCTCGTGGTCAGGAAATTGCAGGTCCAAGGGGTCATTACTTGGTGTTATTACAAGAACGCGTTCCGCCTTTTCATCAAGATTCCTAGACGAAACAAACACCAAAGCTTAGTGCAAGAAAGTTTGATACCAAGCGCATGATACTGGCTAACGGCGCACGCCAAAGCACATACTGAGACCGAGTGTGCATTATAATGCACATTTGAAGAAAACGGGTTGTGATAACAATACTCGCCTTTAAAGTTACATGACGTGCGGAAATTATTCCTAAACCCTTCCTAAGCAGATACAAACAATAATTTAAAAATATGACTCCATGATTATTGAGTAATTTGGGACTTTGTTGGACGCCGTCAGCAGCACGTCGAAAACGACTATTCCTCCATGTTTCAAAGCGGGAAAACATGGCTTCCACTGTAGTATGCTTTCTGTAATGCTGACCAGATGACACCACATGATCGAGAATGCGATTGCACCGAGAATGTTGGCTCTAATGGTGAGGCGAATTTCCAAAACCGGCAAAGAACAAATGTGCATTTTAATGTACGCGGTGTCTGAAGAGGATATAGCTCCGCCAAGCTCCCGCGATGCGAGCGCCCTCACGCGTCAGAACGCGCTCCTCCTCTCCACTCACTCTCTGCTACTCCGCCCGCACCACCTGCTCCGATTGCTAGGGGCGAGGATAAGCGCGCGCGCCCGCAGCTGTTGCTATGGGAGAGGGAGTGAGAGCGGAGAGATAACACCTGCCGCGGACAACGCCAACACCGCACAACGCGGATACCTGACATAGCCCGACTATGAAATGCATTCGCATTTAAAAGTTGCGTTGCCGGGAATCCAATCCGCGATCTCTTGATCCGTAGCGTGCAGTTTTAACGAAGGCTTTAACCGACTTGGCCTCAGAGCGCACGTTCCTCAGCATGGTAACGGCGAGCTATTTATATACACCATATACCGCTTGCAATACGCGGAGCTCGGATGCACTTAAGCGTGTTGTCGTAATCAGCGAGGTGGAGCCAAGTGCGCGAAGGGCACGTTTAAAGGTATCGCTGGTCGCGTTGCGCGGGTGCCTGTACTTTGCGCTACGGGGCGTGGTCACCCGTGCGCGGGCGCTTATCTCGTCAGAGGGGTGTAGTTTGTAGGTCTTGTGCTTTGTGCGTAATGTTTGCGTGAATTTACAGAGCGCACGACAGTGACTTCGCTCGCTGCAGCGGCCGCGTTTGCGAAAAGAGCGCTCTGATCAAACACAGGGAAGCAACAATTGTGGCGGTTCTCAGTCAGCGCTCGTCCTGCGTGTATTTGTACGTTAATTTCATGCGTCTGTCGTGTTTGAGCAACGCGCTTGAAACGTCGAGCTGAGAAATTTACTTGGGGCTCGTCCTGCGTGTGTTCTTTTCGTGCTTGAGCAGAGGGCTGGAAGTTTCGAACTGCTTGCTGCTCTTCGCGTGACATTCCAAGTCGTTGCTATAGCATTTATTGCCTCGTACTTGCGGCAGAACTGTGAGTTTTGTATGTGCTTGTTGATGCCGTATTTCCGCGGAGTTCACGACATGCTGTGTCCAGGTATACGTTAACTTCAGCTACCATGACGGTTCAGTCATAACCATGGGCTTTTATCGTCGGGATGGAGATGTACCACTACAGGCACCAACAAGAGTGCATCCACGGCAAATGGTGCTATTCGCCTCGAGATCTTGGAGTCGCGCCCTCTCTCGTGTGACGTCAGGGAGAGGACTCGGATGCAGCTCTTCGCGCGCGCGTTCGCTACGTGAAGGCTGCTCGACGATGCCAGCCTGTCTATCGCGCTCGAGTTATTGAAACATTCGTGGGCGAGTTGATAAAGCAATATGTACTAAATGTTCAAGCAAAATGCACAGCGAAATCGAGCGGAGTTGCCGTCAGGAGCACGTTCTGTGTCAATTGCTCCTGTTGTCGTCTGCTAACCATCCATGTGTATACATCTGCTTCTATGGTGAATTTTTCTTTTCGCGACTGTTCTGTGGCCGTGGCGCACTCAAAATTACTTTCCTGCCCATTTTCAATAACTGACTTGAGCGTTCGGGCTTCAGCTTCCATGTCTGCGTTAAAGCGCAATAAAAATATACCGCGTGCTGCGCGTGTTCGGTTGCCAAGCCTGTGCCTTCGGTTCAATTCCTCTGTTCGGAGTTTTAAGCGTATGAGAAACGACGTGTGATGTCATTCAAATAAATTAAGTGGCGTTACCAGCAACAACGTTTGATTAAATGCACATTTTTAGCAGCTGCTGTGTAAGCGCGTCGTAAGTACTTTAAATGGAAACACGAAATAAACAGGGTGAGTCTAAAGGGGATGCACGACGGGGATATGAAATATCGGTAGGTTGTCCGGAGTGATTTTCTTTGGTTTTTGTTCTATTTTTTTGCAACATATTTTAATCCTTACGTTAATAAATCGACGTTTGTTCACTCGTTCACGGTGGTCTGAAATAATGCTGAACAGAATTAGTGTAATCATACTAACGTTGATAAATATAAAGCTTTCGCATCGAAAGATGCATTTGCAATAAAATACTGTAAATCAGTCTCGACTCCTGATGTGGCTTGGTGCGATCACTGAAGTAAAGAGACTCGAGTTCCTTATGCATTTGCCTAAGTTGACTCGAAGGCGAAAGCCATCTTTTTCTTGAGTCGATATATTGTTCCTTCGCCGCCCCCCCCTCCGAATGCTTTCTGGACGTGACGTGGTTTTGCATTGAAGCTTTCTACACATCACCTGGTTTTGCATCGCCTCCGAGATCGGCCCACCAATCATGGAGGCAATGCAAAGCGACGATGTCATGTGATGACGTAGTCATGTGACGACGTTATGACGTCACAAATTTCGTCGGTCTGGGATGTCATGATGACGTGATCATGGGATGACTTTTCGCATCACTCGTGTTGACGCTGGCTACGCGGGACGCCGACAGTCAATTTTCGCAATTTATGTGGAATCTAAGGCTCCCACCTTAAAATATTCAATCTTGTTACAGCACGGTAAAGAATCACAATAATCAGCCTCAGGGGCCAAAAGAATGGCGGGAAAGAGCTCTCTTTCTCCTCTTCCTGGACACATTCGCCGATTTTTCCTAATGTTTACGAAGCTGCACTATAGGTGTCAAGTGAAACGCGAACACTGCAGCGGATCGCGTTGGCCAAGCATTAGAAATATAGTGCGCGCCATCCTGTCATTACCATTGGCAGGCTCGCACAGTCGAGTAGGCAGCACTGCGCGATCGAAAACATGAATGCGGCTCATGAACGTATCTATCTCTAATCATAAGAGTCGAACTGTACCACGCGCACCACTGCTGGCGTTTCATTCCGAGTGATCTTATTTGCATCGAGCTCGCCCAATCTATGCTAGTGGGCCGCAATAACCCGCTGGTTGATGAACTTATCGATTTCATTTTGTCGGCTGTCGTGCCTGCACAAGTCCACATGACTACAATTGGGAGTGGAGCGTGAATTTTCGTTCATCTCAAGTCTGTTTACACAACGATGATTTTTGCGAATAAGCCGCAAAGTTGATCGCGCTGCGATTTCAAAGCAGCGGAGACTCTCTATAACTCACTTGGCGGGGGCGTTCGCGCTTTCACGTAAGCTATTTCAACGCCATCCAGCCCAGTGAGCAACGCTACGAACTCGGGGGCATGAACCTGACCGCGATTGCTGTCGGTATACAGAATATATGTTAAATGTTAACGTTTCTTAAACTCGTGTAATGCTAGCATTCATCTCAATAAATATCATTTTAAGAAAATGCAGCTAGTAGTCGAGGAACGCCGTGCGACGCGAGCGAACTATAATAAAAATGATGCTGTTTTAGCTAGAGCGTAGCAGACGACAAAAGCCGAATCCCCGCCCTTGCGTCACCGGAGCGCCGTTCGCAGCGCCGCCATCGGTCGCACACGAGGCGAATAGCTGCCAAACACCAATAGACGTTGTAGAAGGTCTCATATCAATGCACAATGAATGCTCAACTACCTCTGTGAAGACATGTTTCACTTTCGTGTCGTACTCATTCCTACGACGGAGGGATCAGCCATGTTTTTTTTTTTTTGTAGTTACTTTGTAAGTTGTAACAGAGTGAGCGCTGTTGCCGCAATCAACACGCCATTCGTTTCCAGCAGCAGTTTTTTTTTTGTTTAATAAACATGCAAATTTCAGTAGGAGGTACAGATCACGTCTGTCTCACGTCTGTCTCAAACCTAGAAAGCCGTAGTTCAACGATCTAGTCGTATGTTGACAAGTCATTCCACGAAAAGCGACACATGTATCAGCATGGCGTAATGGTAACGTACTCGGCGTGGGAATCGAAAGTGGCGCGTTCAACTTTTTTTTTCGTTCTAGTTTTTCTTTTTTTCTTCATGCAGCTTTTTTTTTTTTTTTTTGTACTGATGCTTTAAACATTGCTTTCTATACAATTATTAAGGTGTGGCTGCTAGGCACGTTGGTGCTGACACTGTAGAGCCGTTTTGCGCTCTGTTATTCTCCAGCATCCATCATACGCCATCATAAACCATACCACCGTACTACAGCGCCACAATCCAACATATGGCTGGATGGCGGCATCCGCCATTCATGTGGTAGATATATTTTCAATAGGGGGTGCTCTCCTGCAATAATGACAACAGATCGTATAATTTATTGATGACTTAGAAAAAGTGTTTCGGGTGGTTTGAAAAGAAATATGTAGAAGACAACAATAATCCTCGGTGGCCCGGAACAGAATTAAAACTCACGATTTGCAACTGCACTCCATACGTTGCACAATGTATCTGTAGTGAGATAATCACATATACGTATTTCATAGCCATTGGGCTCGCAAGCTAAAGTTGATACACAAGCTATCGTTCATCTCAAGCTGCGGCTAAAGTGAGTCATGACGTTCTCAAATACTTTTAAGCTGTCTTTTTTTAAGTTCGTGTTATTTAAGTGCGTGTTATTTAAGTAAAATCAACGTAAATTCATCAAGGTAAAACTTTGCAACGAGATATTTTGTTCAGGAAATAATCACGATATATGTGTCAACGCTGCATATAGATTGTTAAGGAGAGATGAAATCTTTCCGCAATAGCTCAGGAAATGCTCACCGCACTTCGATACGTATTTTGGCATTGCGTGTCAATTAGAGTGAGATGAGAAATGAAAAAAAACAATGACTTCAGACGTTCTTTTTTTTTTGCGTATGTCTCTACGACACCATTCTCTCTTCGCAGCTTCTTAACAGCACTCGGCCATTATACCTTGTCCGAGCAGTAAATCCACCACGTATATGGACAGAAAACTATCAGTTCATTTGCTGGAATTCAACGAAAAAAACAAATCTATCGGGACTGTCTCCGTATAATCCAGGTCCTTCGGCAGTGACGCACGATATAACTTACTACCATGTCACCCAGGTAAGCACACCAAGAATATTATGCAGCGTTTTATCAGAGTAATGTTGCTTTGCCGAAACAACAGAAACAATCATGACAGTGACCCAATTAGGAGCCAGTACTGCTAGCAGCGCCGAAATTGTTACCAGTTATGTTGGCTTCAGATCGTGTGGAAGACTCCCCGGTGTTCTAAGTCGAGTACAATTCAAAACAAATAAAATATATTATTTACACTGTGTCTGTTCCATCATGAGTGCATGCTTGCACGCAAGCTCTTCCGTTTCGATGCATTTCGGGAGTAAGCAATCAAATATTACAAAATAAATTGAAGATGCGCAAAAAAAAAATAATTCAAGCGAGTTTACTGACTTAACGCAGTGAACGCTAGTTAAACAGTTTAGCTAGTGGCATAATATTGCCATTTCACTCCTTGATTTTGCTCATAACCTTTTGTGGACCGGATGCAAGTAGCGGAGTTTGCCCACTTTCTGTTTTACATACCAGCTAGGAGCTTCATGGCAGATAGCCATTACGCTTGTTGTAGGCAGTAGCTTCACTTTCAGTGGACCGACGGGGAGTAGTAAGGGATTGCCAAATACGTGTGGCACGTACCCGCAAGGATCTGCGTTGCTCGCCACAGGTATTAACCTCTGGCGAGTAACGACAGCGACGGAGAATTGCGTCATAACTGACAGAAATGATAGAACTACGTGAAACGAAAGCAGCACGCCCATCACGACGTCCACAGCGCTTTCGCGAGGAAAATGAAAGTTGTAGCTAGGCAGCTTCCCCTACGCAAAAAAAAAGACAATAAATGCATTTGACAATGAGTGAGTAAACAGAAACGGCTATACGCCCATATTCGTATTCCTGGTTCTCGGAACACAAGCTTGCTTGTTATCACTGGGTTTATTGTGACGCTGTCGTGACGCTGAAGGAGGAAGCATTTGGGCTGTTAAAGACACAACACTTTATCGGGCGAACTTGTAGAAGCGATACATGCTGCACATTGATAGTGGCAATCACACTCGTTGGGCGTCAGTAATCTGATACTTGGCTGAACCCGTCGTCTTACGCACCCCTGATCGGACCTTTAAGCGTTATCGCTCTTTCGAATGAACTGCACTACACGCGTAATGCGGTGAATCTTGACGAAACAAGCGGATACAACCCTGCAGCGCCTGAAACACTGCTGCGCGCAAAGGCGTGCACACGCGGAGGTAGGGGGGGGGGGGGGGGGGGGCTGATGCCTTCCCCGAATCATCTAAAGCGAGGCGCCCATTCCGCCCGAAGCATTCACTGAGTCGGGCCTTAGACGTCATTTGTTATGTGGTGGCTTATTGCTACAGGATCTTTTTTTAAATGCGAAGCATTTCTTAGCGAACTTCGGTGACTTTGAGCGTATCTATCTATCTATCTATCTACCTGTCTAGCTATCTAGCCGCCTACGACTTTGTGCTCTCCTGGCCGTATCGTTAATGGGATTTATACCAAATTTGGTATGGCATAACATGACTGTATGAAGAACACAAATGGCTGGTCATATTATGAAAATCATGACTACCTTGTCATGAAAGGTATGATTTACATGCCACGCTCATGGCGCGCTCGCGGCCGTTTCGTTAGCTTGAGATACACAAAATTTGGTATTGAGTGACATGACTGTATGGCGAACATAAATGTCAACTGGTAATATGGAAATCGTGACTTCATGAGCGCCATGACTTGCATTCCACGCTCTTGGCGCGCTCGCGGCCGTTTCGTTAGCTTGATATTACACCAAATTTGGTATTGAGTGACATGACTGTATGACAAACATAAATGAGAAGTGGTAATATGGAAATCATGACTTGTCATGTGCGACATGACTTGCATGCCACGCTCATGGCGTGCTCGCGGCCGTTTCGTTAGCTTGATATAGACCAAATTTGGTATTGAGTCACATGACTGTATAATGAACATAAGTGGCAGGTGGTAACATGAAAATCTTGGCATGCATGTCATCTAGAGTGCCATTTACATGCCACGCTCATGGTGCACTTGCTTCCAGTTCGCTAGCTTGACATACACCAAAATTGGTATATCGCGACGTGACTGTATGACGAACACAAATGACAGGTCGTAACATGTAAAACATGACATGCAAATTATGTAAAGCATGATTTGCTCCTTCCTGGCTGCTTCGCATTACATCGATTCCCACAGTGCGTGGGATCTGCCGGCTTTTTTACAATAACGGTGACCATGGACCTCTGATGTTGCATTGAAAGAAGTCTTAACTTCTTAGTTTAGCCCTTCTCACAAGAGCCTCGGTTTCCATTCCGAGGCCCTTGTGAGAACGACGTCATCACTTCATATTCAATCTTAGGACTGCATGTATTCGCACTATTCATTCACGAGAATGGATAGAATAATGAGCTAATGAGTTTCATTTGGCCGCAGTGGCGAAGCCATCAGTGCGATAGTAACAAGCTAGAATGTCACGTAAAGAACGGCAAGCAGCTCGAAACTTGCGATGAGCTGCTCAAGCATAAAGGGCGAATGAAAACACAGACACACAGGACGAGCGCCAACTGGCAATGGTCACAGCTCGATACTTAAACCGCGTTGCTCAAACACAAACAGTACGCACGACACGAAGTCACATGTATACACAGTACGGACTAACCACTGTACAGTTGTTAATTCTTTGTGTTTGAGAAGTGCGCACCTTTCGCAACCGTGACCGCTGCAGCAAGCGAAGTGATGTTAGTGCACTCTGTAACTTCAACGCACACTTTGCGGCGAAAGGAATAGACTTGCAACCCGCCCGTGGGCACGGAGCGTACAACCCCGACAGCCCGCTCTAAGCCCAGAAGCCCAAAATTCAGAAGCCCGCCCCCAAGTGCGCACGCGCTCGTGAACCCGTGAACTGTATCGGACGAACATGGCTCGTCCTTGCCGAACTGTGCTCAAACCGTTTTGGACGAGTGTGGCTCGTCCGTGAGCGACCTCTCCATGAGCATTTTGAACGAGACTCGCTTGTTTCTAGGCTAGTTCGCGTGTCGCTTCACAGATGGCAGTGTTTGCTTTGCATTTTTTTATACCGCCATTTCACATTTTTCGGCGACTTGTGTTTGGGAAATGTCCAGTGAAGCGACACGTGCGGTGGTCATGCATGGTCGCGGAAAAGCAGCTTTTCGTCAATGTAGAGCTCTTCATAAGCTAAATATTTATATGCCGAAATTTACTTTGATAACTTCAAGTGTAATATTCGCCAGTTTCTCGATGATGTCGTTATTTCACGACTTGTAAAAGACATTAACAGGCCATGGAACAATATACTTCGTTTTGCCAATCTGAGTTAATACATGCCTGATTTTTTGCGTCAATCCAATGCTGCTCCAGAGAAGCAAAGGATGCGATATCGAAACTAAAAAAAATACATTGTTAGACGAAAAAGCTCTTAAAAATAACGTGGTTAAAGGTTTAAAGTGCCTTCTTCGCGCTATCTGGCTGGTGACACCGGTAAATGGTGTATGTAAATATGTCGCTTTAATATGCCGAAGGACGTGCGCTCGGTGCCGAAGTCGATTAACGCCACGTGCTGCAGAGCAAGTGTTCGCAGGTTCTAATCGCCAGTCGCGCACTTCGAAATATATTGGCTTTAATGTTTCTCTGCGGCTTATATGCACGCACACACACACACACACACATATATATATATATATATATATATATATATATATATATATATATATATATATATATATATATATATATATATATATATATATATATATATATATATATATATATATATTGTTACGGCTAAGGCTCAAGTATGTTTATTTACAGTACGAGGTTGACGGTCGGGTAATGGCGGTGTCGGTAGACTACACCAGCTCACGTCTTCTACCTCTTCTTCTTCCTCGGCTCATACCCGTTGCACTCCCCGGTTCCCAGACGAAGCCCGCTGGGCGAGTACGAATCACTGAGAATGTGTCGGGTAAAACCGCTTCAGACGGGCAACATGTACCAACTGGGTCCGGCTTGACCGACGACCAGCCGACGTCAAGCGTGCGACCACGTATGTCAAATGGCTCAAGCGGTCAACAATGACGAAGGGGCCCGTGTACTGGGGTAATAACTTTTCGCATAAGCCACGCTTACGCTGCGGGGTCCACAGCCACACAAAGTCTCCTTTGCTGTACGATACAGACTGATGTCGGCTGTCATACCGTTCTTTTGATCGGTGCTGCGATGCCACAGTACGAAGACGAGCAATTCGCCGGGCTTCTTCGGCAAGACATAGCGTCTTGGCGACAGAGTACTCGCTGTGATAGTCGAACGGTAGTGTCGTGTCGATGTAGCTTAGCGGTGGACGTGCGTAAAGGAGATAAAAAGGACTGTAATCAGTCGTCTCATGCTTTGCAGTATTGTAAGCATAAGTGATGAAGGGCAGAACATCATCCCAGTCTTTGTGGTCGGAAGATACGTACATGGCCAGCATGTTAGTTAGAGTTCTGTTCGTACGCTCCACAAGTCCATTTGTTTGAGGGTGATAAGGTGTCGAATGGCGGAACTGCGAGTTGCACAGCCGAACCAGTTCTTCTACAGCGTCCGCAACGAACTGACGACCACGATCACTAATGATCACACGGGGAGGACCATGCCGAAGAATGATAAATCGAAGCAAAAACATTCCAACGCATGCAGCTGTTGATGATGGTATGGCCGCCGTTTCGGCGTAGCGGGTGAGGTGGTCCACGCGTACTATCGCCCATCGATTGTTGTTAGATGATCGTGGAAATGGGCCCAAAAGATCGATTCCTACTTGTTCAAGTGGCAGACGTGGCGGTGTCAGTGGTTAGAGAAGACCCGGTGGAGAAGTCGAAGGGCGCTTGTAGCGTTCACACTGTTCGCAACTTGCGACATAGTGCTTGACTGTATATCGCATTCTGGGCCAGTGAGAGCGCTCTTGAATCCGGTTCAAAGTTCTGGCGAACCCCAGATGACCAGCAGTCGCATCATCGTGCATGGCTCTCAGTATGTCCAATCGCAGACTCCGTGGAACGACCAGAAGGAAGCGTGCCCCTTTAGGCGTATAATTGGTCTTGTAGAGCAGGCCGTCACGGACGCAAAAGCGACCGGTGGCTCCAGGGCGCGATGCAGCGACAAATAGTGGTTCCAGACTGATATCATTTCCTTGCTCTGCCTTGAAAGTCCTCGAATCTGGGAATGTCGAAGAAATGGAGGCAAAACAGTCATCAAAACTGTCTTCATCACACTCCGTCGTTGTCAGAGGCAGGCGGGAGAGACAGTCTGCATCTGTGTGGCGGCGGCCAGACTTGTAGGAGATCACGAAGTCGTACTCCTGTAGTCGAAGAGCCCAACGTGCCAGTCGTCCGCTCGGGTCACGGAGATTCACCAGCCAGCATAAAGCGTGGTGGTCGGTAACAATAGTGAACGAGCGTCCGTAGATGTAAGGCCGAAATTTGTGTACCGCGAAAACAGCTGCCAATCATTCTTGTTCGGTCACAGTATAGTTGCGCTCAGCCTTACTGAAAGAGCGACTAGCATAAGCCACTACGTGTTGGGCTCCTTTATGACGCTGCACTAGTACGGCACCGATACCGATGCCACTAGCATCAGCGTGCACTTCCGTTGGCGAGGACGCATCGAAGTGACGCAATATTGGACCTGACGTTAATAGGAACTTCAGGTGGCGGAAAGCGTCGTCGCAAGCCGAAGTCCACTTGAAGGGAACGTCTTTTTGGAGAAGACACGTTAGGGGGTGCACCACGTCGGTGAACCTTGGAACCAAGCGACGAAAGTACGAACATAGGCCTAAGAAGCTCCTCAGCTCCCGCACTGACTTCGGTGGTTCGAAGGAACTGACGGCGTCAATCTTTCGTGGATCTGGCCTCACCCCGCTTTTGTCGACCAGATGCCCAAGTACTAACGTCTCCGTTTCACCGAAATGACATTTCTTAGAGTTTAGGATCAAGCCGGCCTTTTGGACACAATCCAGAACAAGACTGAGACGTCTGTTGTGCTCACTTAATGTGCTGCCAAAAATCACCACATCATCTAAATAGCACAAACAAATTTCCCATTTTAGGCCACGAAGTATACTGTCCATAAATCGTTCGAATGTCGCTGGCGCATTACAAAGGCCGAACGGCATAACATTAAATTCATAAAGGCCATCTGGCGTCACGAAGGCCGTTTTCTCCTTGTCGTCAGGGTGCATGGGTATCTGGCAATACCCTGATCGCAAATCCAGGGATGAAAAGTAGGCAGCCGAATGAAGACAATCGATGACATCATCAATTCTAGGAAGCGGATACACGTCCTTTTTGGTGACCGCATTTAGTTTCCTGTAGTCGACACAGAACCGCCACGATCCATCCTTCTTCCGCACTAAGATCACTGGCGCTGCCCACGGACTGGAGGACTCTTGAACAACACCTTTCCGTAACATGTCTGTCACCTGTTCAGCTATGACTGTCCTCTCTGTCGATGACACGCGATAAGGCTTTTGCCGAACGGGGTGTGCAGATCCGGTGTTAATTCTGTGACGAGCCCGAGAACGCGGTAGTGAAGCCTGCTGGTCACCTTGTGCAAAATCGAACGCAGAAAGATGTGTGCGCAGAACTTGTGCAAGGGCGTGGCGTTCATGTGAGGGCAGTGACTTGTTGATCATCCGCATGACCTGCTCTTCAGAAGGGCTTTGGTTGGGACCACTAATATGCGACGTCTCTTCATCACTTAAAACAGTGATTGAACTGTAAGTGATTTCGTCGAATTCAGCAAGCTTCATGGCACGGGGAATAATGGCAGGGACAGAAGAACATTTGAAAGCCCACAAATGTGAGGCACCATTCACTACTGTCACGAGGGAGCGTGGCACAAGTACATCTTTCTTCGCGCGACACGACGCAACTGGGCAGACTTGCGCGTCAAATGATAAAAGGTCGGCAGCGGCGATATTTACAGGAACACGTGAGAGCGACCATGGCGGGAGAAGCAAATCGTTCGATGCAACAAAATGGTTTTTCTCTGGCAAAGATGTATCGGCAAGAGTGGAGAGAAGTGCGTCATTCAGTGTAATTTCACCGGTGCCGCAGTTAACGGACGCACCACAATCCTGAAGGAAATCAATCCTGAGAATCACATCATGAGTGCACCGCGGTAGTACGAGAAATTCTGTTTTAAGAACTTTCTCCCCGAGTGAAACACTGGCAATACAAATACCGAGGGGCACAAGGCACTCTCCACTGACACCACGAAATGTCACACCACCACTCCACGGGAACATAACTTTTCGACCAAGCCTTTCTTTAAATGTCGCACTCATGACGGACACTGTAGCACCAGTATCCACTAACGCAGTTGCAGGTACACTGTCGATGAACACACACACTTTGTTCTTCACCATCATAACAGGAAGAGGAGTAGTTCGCAGAGACGGAGACTGGCCGGCGACCTTACCTCCATCGGCCGCGCCGGCTAGTTTCCCGAAGGTGGTGGTGGCGTAGAACGTCGCCGCGACGACGGTGACGGTGAACGGCGTTGGCGACTGGCTGGTGGCGTCAGGCTGCGGTCTGATGCTGGCGAGTCACTCCTCCTGTTGTAATGACGGAAATAATTCATGGGTGGCGAGCCTGTGGTGCTTGATGCACGAGGTCCCGTCGGCCAATGGTCATCGTGAACGCCATCTTCAAAGTTAGGCCAAGGCGATGGTGGGCCGTATCTAGTCTGGCGGCGCCGGCGACAAAAACGAGAGATGTGTCCTATCGCACCACAGCCGTAGCAGACAGGCGACGGGCGACCGAAGTTGTAGGCTTCAGTATAAGCCCTGGGACGCTGCGAGTAGTAAACACGGTCTTCTGAGTGCCGATTCATAGTCGTATCCCTGCGGGTGCGTTGGTCGTGCGTCATGTCATCGGGAAAGGTACGTCGGTGCTGTCGCAGCTGATCGACTCTGCAGTCTGCAACGCCTGACATGGCCGACAGTGAGGAGACAGTCGTTGCAGGTTCGTGAGGTTGGTTAAAGGCATTAAAAGTGCAACCAACCTGTTCGGTGTTCACTGATTTGTTGTGCCGTTCGAGTTCTTCGCGGACAATTTGCCTCACAGTTGCGGCGAGGTCAAACTGGAAATTGTAGGTCTCCTCAACGCTTGCAACCGTTTCAACATTTGGCAACCTACCGAACTTCGGCGCGATACGGCGTAGCTTCAGGGTCTCAAATGTGCGACAATGCTTAATGACGTCAGCGACCGAAGTGAGACTCTCCTTGCCAATTAAGTAGTTGTACACGTCCTCGGCAATTCCTTTCAGAAGGTGCCCAACTTTGTCCTCTTCGGACATTCGAGGATTTACCGTCTTGCACAACTTGAGGATCGTCTCTATGTACATAGTACAAGTCTCACCTGGCACTTGAGCACGCTGAAGCAGTGTCTGCTCTGCCCGCTTTCTTTTCGTGGTGGAATCTCCGAAGCACTCTGTTATTTCAGTAGCGAAGCGATCCCAGGATGTTAGTGATTCTTCGTGGTTTTCGAACCACACGAGCGCAGTGTCCCTCAGGAAGAGAGCGACATGCTCTAGCTGAGCCGCGGGATTCCAGTCGTTGCACTTGCTCACACGCTTGTAATGGGTGAGCCATTCCTCCACGTCCTCGCCGGGTTTTCCTGAGAAAGGGCGTGGCTCCATCTGATGCATCCAGGCACCGGCTGTCCTTGCCGGAGGAGCTGAAGATGACTGTTGCTCGCCGTTGTTGGACATCATGATCTCCGGTAGCGTTGGGGGCAGTCGAGCGAGGCGTCGGCTTCGGCGTAGACCCAGCGGCAGCGGCTCCGTTGTCTTGGTCGAATTACCCAGCACCTCCACCACAAAACTGTTACGGCTAAGGCTCAAGTATGTTTATTTACAGTACGAGGTTGACGGTCGGGTAATGGCGGTGTCGGTAGACTACACCAGCTCACGTCTTCTACCTCTTCTTCTTCCTCGGCTCATACCCGTTGCAATATATATTATTCGAAGGTCGTTATTCAAAGGTCGCAGGTTCGGATCCTGCCGGTGGCAAGTTATCTTTTCGTCCACTTTCATTTCTTCACATTTACATTACAATTACTTCTAATAGCTTCCCCTATACTTTCCTTGGCATCTTTGTCTGTTAGTTCTCATTAATACTATGTTTAACAAATCAAACGAGCCCTTAAGTTTACAATTCCTTCCTTCATTCATAACGAGGGTCTCGTTCTGGCAGACTTGACAGATCCAGCTTTCGGGGACATTGGATGATCAGCGCTCCTAGCGGCCACTGCTGGAAGCTCTCACGTTTTCAATGGGACTGGGTCATTTTTCGACGATAAAAAATCGTAAAGGCGCAGTTTCCAAAACTTCTTAAAGGGGCACCTTCTAGGAGCTATACCGCACTTAACAAATGCAGCATCGTTAACATCGGGGCTTCAGATTCTGTTCCCACGACGACTAAAGTTTAAACAATGGGGTCCTATGGAAGCGGCCGAAATCACGCCTCGTTTTTCGGGACAAAAACGGGCCGTCTGAAAAAACTAGACGGAATCCTGCAAATTGCTCGGAGATATGAGTAGTACGGAGACGAAGCTTTCATTTAAGGCCACAATCATGTTTCTGTGTGAAGAAAAACACGTTCCAAAATGAAGTTTTCTACAACACAGTCGCGTCTTCGACTCGCGTCTTCGACCATTGTATCTTGATAAGACCCATTTTACCGCCGCATGACCGGTGTGCGTTGTGGCCTAGATGGTTTAGCGCCTGTTCTGGCGACTCACGTGCGGTGAATGCGGCACGGGTTCGAGTCGCAGATGTTTTTTTCGTGTCTTTTTTTTTTCTTTTTTTTTCACAGAATTGCTGTCAGTGGTTACGGTGCTCGGCTGCCGACCCTGAAGGGCACCGGTTTGATCGTGGCCGCGGCTCTAGCATTTTCGAACGAGGCGAAAATCCACTAGAACTTGGATTTTGATGCTGTACGTAGATGTAAATTCACGTTAAAGAACCCCAAGTGGTCGAAATTTCCGGCACACTCTTCTGCCGCGACAGGGAATCGGAGACGCCCGCGAAGCGCTAAGCGCGTGCTGTAGGACATCGTTTTTCCAGTCCAGACCTCCTCTACGGCGCGCCTCATAAACATATCGTAGTTTTGGCGTGTAAAATTCCAGGAATTAATATTACTAGTGCGTCATTGCTGAAGATTTATTTTCTTGTTTTTTCGCTAAAGCGTTGCACCCAGAATCTTTGCTACAGAGCCGGTTTCGCTTCTAGATATGGAGAAAGTGAAGTTCTCATGTTTTAGTATTTCTTATTACGCAACCCATTATCTAAACAACAAAGGAAGGGGAACCAAGGGCCTATTTCAGTTAACCGCAGCCTGAATAAGACAACACATATTGAATCCAAGGAAAGCATGATAGAAGCTATTTATAGTGTAATGAAGCGTTTTAAATAAGCACTATACTATTGGAGACTGACCAGCAATGGCAGAACCAGCGCAAAGCCTGCGTTGCCGAATCGTCTTCTTTTCTTTCTACATCAGCAGCGTTCTCTGCTTCTGCAAGGAGTGCCGTTTTTAGAGAGTTTTAGAACAGCGTACGCGAAGCTTTGCGTTTGCGTTGCGCATGCGTCGTACGCTAGCCTCTTGCGGGCTCCCGTTAAGTGACGAACGCTAACGCTACGCCCGCAATGCCGGCAAGCTTTGCGTGCGGTGTTCTAAAACTCTCTGTTTACTTCCCTTCCGAAACAGAGCCATCCTGGCGAATTACAGGCAGAATACCACGGCACTGAGATAGTAAGGCTTTAGCAGGTCCATTGCGCAATCTCATGCCTCGACATTGTTGATTACTAGATTAGAAGAAAGCTCAAGTGTCTTGACGCCGGACATCAAGTACGCGGCTTGTTAGACCATACGGGACGGGCCGCGGTACTTCGAAAGAAGTTTCGTTGACCGACCGGGGCTAGCTCAAGGAATCCAGAACCACGCAAGTTGATGATAACCTTGGCCGTTGATCCACACAAGTCAGTCCCGGGAATACGACGCTAAAAGGCTTCGAGACATCTCGATGGTGTATTTGGCGCTGCTTGCCAGCAGTGGCGTGAGATCGGGCTCTCTGGCGACCCTCTTCAGCGCTTAGCAGCTTGGGAACTGCCGTCGACTCACTCACATAAGCGTGGCAAGGAGGTATTGCGCATAACGTGCAGGAGGGCTCGAGTCCTAGGTAGAAGACAGGAGAGAGTCCATTCGTGGTCTGCGTAGCAGTGTTTTGGGCGTACGTCACGCAGAGAATGACACGGTTCCAGTCTTAGTAACCGGAAGTGACGTACATTGTCAGCACATCACCAGATGTTCGATTAAATATTTCTGTTAAACCATTCGTTTTATAATTGTAAGATGTGGTCATGTGGTGAAAGACCTTGCATTCCTCTAGAATTTCTTGACGACGACCGAAATACACGTCCTTCGGACGATGCGCGGCTTACGTAGTGCGCCGTGCTGTAGAATGACGTGGTGTGAAATGAGAGGCAACATTGCTAGCCGATGCAGATGGCAATAGTGAAGTCTCTGCTTAGCGTGTAATCGATGGCAACAATTATCTGTCGGTTGGCAGATAACGTAATGACGATGACGATGACGCTGATGACCATGAAGAATAAGCGCGTTCCAGACCACCTCTAGTTCCCATCGTGTGCGCCGAGGAAGCAGAGCGTCCCGCGGGCGGTGTGGCCATCTATGTCAAGCAGAACACTGCAGTACAATAAGGCCGTCAACCACCACTATAGTGGCTAGAGTCATGGCCGAGAGCATAGAGGGGCCGCTTAGCAATGGCTAGGCAGGTGGTTTCTGTCGCCCAGGTTGACTCCATTCCTTGATCTTGCTTGGATGTGCTTGCGGGGGGCTTAGTCCATCCCTCCTTCCCGCATCCCACAACCCCACAGCGCATGCGCGTCCCCTTCTGCTCTCCAACGCTCACCCCCTTTCTCTCCTCTAGCAATCCTCTACTGTACGGAGCGGCGCCCGCGTCCTACACACCTCCAGAGCATGCGCGTCCCCTCTCTCTCCTCTCCAACGCTCACCCCCCTTTCTCTCCTCTAGCAATCCTCTACTGTGCGGAGCGGCGCCCGCGTCCTACACCCCCTACAGAGCGTGGGCGTCCCCTCCCCCCTCTCTGTCCTCTCCAACGCGCACCCCCTTTCTCTCTTCTAAGAATCCTGTACTGTACGGAGCGGCGCGCGCGTCCCCTCTCTCTCCTCTCCTACGCTCACCCACTTTCTCTCCTCTAGGAATTCTCTACGAAGCGGCGTCCGCGTTCCACATCCCCAAAGCGCATGCGCGTCCTCTCCTCCTCTCTCTCCTCTCCTACGTTCACCCCCCTCTCTCCCCTCTAGGAATCCTCTACGGAGCCATATAAGAACCCCTATCCCTCCACTTCACCGACCATAAATCCGTTATAATGAAGGGGGGACCGGAAGCCACGTCTAGCTACCATTTACCAATAAATAAAATTTCTTGTATATATGCACACAATATTTGTCACGTCTTTGATGACGTACTGGACGAAAATTCACGGAAGACTCACGGTTTACCGATGCACCTCCGGAGCTTCGCCCACTCATCATCATTCACTCCGTGAATATGCTGTGATTTTTTTTTGTTTGTTTTTTTTTTGTTTACAATATCGATCGGTGAGACCCATCGGCAGTTCGAGGTCTGTATGACGCCGTGTTGAGCCGTGTCACTTGTGCGATGTTGCGACGCACTGTGGCTGGCACACGATATGCGCACTTAGGCTGAGGAGCGTGGAGATCAGTATCGAAGAAATGCATCGTGTTAGACCTAATGTTGGGCTTCAATACATGAAAGGATGTTTTGTTAAGAATATAATTCGAATGGCAATGCATTTCTCTGTAATGTTCACGAATTAGGTAATACCTCGAAACTAGTGGCATCATAAAAATTCGTTCCAGGTTGCCTTGAGAACTCCACGGCTAAACATTGGGAATTGAAATGTGGGCGACAATTCAATTAGTTAAGATCACAATTAGTAAATTTTTGTTAGTTTGGGGAGTAAGCCTTTCAATTTTTTGTGTAGTAATTTCAGCCTCTTCTCGTAAACCAGCTGACGAGCTAGAATTGTACAATACCTAACAGCCAACCTTTAAATGTTTTTGAAAGTGTTCGCTGAAACACCGGTATTCTTCTTATTGTAACACATGTACCGTACTCCCCTCTAGAATGCCCAAGCGCTTGAGTGCATTTGAAATAAATAAATAAATAAATAAATAAATAAATAAATAAATAAATAAATAAATAAAACCTAAGCACGTGTTACACTCACTAAAAACGCTAAGGCGAATAAGGGGAAGGTGGGCTAGTTGGTTAGGTTTCATAGTGCAGTATATGGGGAAGCGCGAGAACGAATACAAGGACGAGAAAACACAGAACATGCGCTGTCTGTGTTCTTTCAGCGCGTGTCCTGTCTTTTCTCGTCCTTGTATTCGTGCTAGCGCTGCCCCATATACTTCGCTAAGGCGAAACCTGATTGGCCTCTTGACATACTTTTGGCGTTGCAAAAATACACTATATATATATATATATATATATATATATATATATATATATATATATATATATATATATATATATATATATATATATATCACTTGTGAATCGTGAATGCGAAAGCAGAAAGTATCATTTCACGATTCGTACGCAGTCGCAAATATACAGGGTGTCCCATTTATCACGCAGCACGATTTAAAAAAGAGGAACGGCGTTACGCGAAGCAGACCTAGTGCATAATGTTCCCAGTATACTGTAGTAGCCGCTACTATTTTCTTCGTTAATGTGAATTGATTAATTAGTCCTAATTAATTTCGTAACTCCGAAAATACTCACCTAATTATCAAAGTGTCAATGAGGCAAATGTGGGCATGTTGAAATGACATCTATCTGTGCTACTTTCAACAACGTACTAATTGCGTGCTAATTTTTTTCTTTTCGGATTAGACTGTTGCTTCATGCATGGCCTCCGAGATTGTGCGCCGGCGCGCGACCTCGGAGGCCATGCATGAAGCAACAGTCTAATCCGAAAGGAAAAAATTAGCACGCAATTAGTACGTTGTTGACAGTAGCACAGATAGATGCCATTTCAACATGCCCACATTTGCCTCATTGACACTTTGATAATTAGGTGAATATTTTCGGAGTTACGAAATTAAGTGGGACTAATTAATTAATCCAAATTAACGAAAAAATAGTAGCGGCTACTACAGTATACTGGGAACATTATGCACTAGGTCTGCTTCGCTTAACGCCGTTCCTCTTTTTTTAAATCGTGCTGCGTGATAAATGGGACACCCTGTATATATATATATATATATATATATATATATATATATATATATATATATATATATATATATTGCTACGAAGCGCTGACGCAGATGAGGAAGACAGTTTAGAGGAAGACGCCATTCCCTGATACGCGCGTGGACTGACCACGCCTTATGCTGGCTGTCATCGTTAAAAGACCCTACCGGACGGCTGGGACGGTGGGCCTTGCGGCTTCAAGAGTACTCATTCACCGTCGTCTATAAAACTGGCCGCCAACATGAGGACGCTGACTGCTTGTCGCGTCACCCAGTAGACCCACCAGATCTTCCTGACAGCGGCGAGTCCACGTGCGTGTTGGCGCTTTCAGCGTTTGCCAACATCGGAGATGAGCAACGACGTGATCCTCACTTACGAGAAATCATCAAACGGCTGAGTGACCCCACTACTCCTCCATCGCTCCGTATGTTTGCGCTCCATGACGGCGTTCTATACCGTTACAACATGCATCCTGACGGTCCTGACCTCGTGGTAATACCTACACACATGCGCCAGACTGTTCTCGCGCAGTTGCACGACATTCCTACCGCTGGTCATCTGGGCGTCTCAAGAACTTACGACCGTGTTCGACGTCGCTTCTTTTGGCCCGGTATTTACCGCTCCGTTCGTCGATACGTGGCTTCGTGCAAATCGTGTCAGCAACGCAAAACACCGACCACCCTTCCAGCAGGACGCCTTCAACCCATACAGATACCATCTGAACCATTTTACAGGGTTGGTCTTGACCTCCTCGGCCCTTTTCCTATGTCCATCTGTTGAAACAAGTGGATAGCTGTTGCCACCGATTACACCACTCGGTATGCCATCACACGGGCTATCCCTACCAATTGTGCAACCGACGTCGCTGACTTTCTCCTCGAAGACGTCATACTTCGCCATGGCGCTCCTCGACAGCTCATTACAGACCGGGGTCGATACTTCCTAACAAAGGTGGTCCAGGACATCTCGCACTCTTGCGCTACAAAACACAAGTTCACCACTGCGTATCACCCGCAGACCAACGGACTAACAGAGCGGCTCAACAGAACGCTTACAGACATGCTCGCCATGTATGTTTCGCCAGATCATCGTGACTGGGATGAAGCTTTGGCGTTCGTTTCATTTGCCTACAACACGTCTCGGCATGACTCTGCAGGTTCCTCTCCATGTTTTCTCTTGTACAGACGAGAACCCACGCTGCCTTTCGACACGCTCCTTCCTCCCGTTCTTGATACGACATCAGAATATGCTCGTGATGCCATCGCTAGAGCTGCAGATGCACGCGAAGTTGCCCGCCTTCGTCTCAACACTTAGCAAGAAAAGCAACGACGGGTCTACGACGCTCGCCACCGCGATATCCACTTCAATCCTGGTGACCTGGTCCTTCTTTGGACACCATCACGGCGAGTTGGCCTATGCGAGAAGTTGACTTCTCCATACTCTGGTTCATACCGAGTCTTGCGCCAAGTCACCGACGTCACGTACGAAGTCGAACCTCTGGAGGCCACTATAGCGCGATCATCTGATATCGTTCACGTCACGCGATTACAGCGGTTCCACTCGGACCAATCGAGCACCGGGTCGGTGCCTCCCCCGCCGGGGGTGATGCTACGAAGCGCTGACGCAGATGAAGAGGAAGACAGTTTAGAGGAAGACGCCGTTCCCTGATTGGCGCGTGGACTGGCCCTGCCTTGTATGCCTGGCTCTAGGTGTCTGTATATACCGTGTAAATATATTGTGCAACGCCTTTTCTCCCCATAACAATATATATATATATATATATATATATATATATATATATTGTCACGTGGTCGTGACGTTGACGAAGGCAGTAGGCAGTAGTCCAAGATGAAACACTTTATTTGGGCCGAACTTGTGGCCGGTAAACTGAAGGTGAGATTACAGCAATAAACGCTGAGACTGATAGCGGCGAACAGAGCGTCGGCCGTCGATGAACTGAACATCGTTGGAGCGCGCCGGCTTTTATGCATCACGCGTCGAACATTCTAGCCTTATCACTGGTCATCGCGTACGCTCTGGAATAATCTCGAGTGGTCGCGTCTTGCGCGCAATCTTAACAAAACGATCTACAATGATCGCGAAGCTTCTAGAACAATGAGGCGCGGTTTGCGCTGAGCATTGCTGACAGCCTTTGAGGGCGAAAACCGAATAGAGCAAAGTGAAAATAAGAAACGCGCGTGGCAATGCCCCCCCCTCTGAAAAAGCATCGTCCCGATGCTTAAAACAGAACACGGGGGGGGAGGTGGCCAATGCATGCAACAATAAATAACAGCAATAAAGAAAGTACAATTATAAAGCAAAAAGTACAGTCCTCAAATTCACTAACGCGCGTAATATGGTTTCAGGCGCACGACATGGACGACTTCAGGTCGCGCACGGCGCCGCTGAGAGTTCGTAATGCCGTCAGGGACAACCTCGTAGTCGAGTGCGCCGAGGCGTCGAAGTACCCTGTACGGTCCAAAGTATCGTCGAAGAAGCTTCTCACTGAGTCCCCGTCGGCGTATTGGCGTCCACACCCATACACGGTCACCGGGTTGGTATTCCGTGTGGCGTCGTCGAAGGTTGTAGCGGCGACTGTCAGTCCTCTGCTGGTTTTTGATCCGTAGGCGGGCGAGCTGTCGTGCTTCTTCGGCGCGCTGTAGGTAGGTGGTCACGTCGATGTTTTCCTCGTCGGTCACGTTTGGCAACATGGCGTCGAGCGTCGTTGCCGGGCTCCGTCCGTAGACCAACTTGTATGGCGTCAACTGCGTCGTTTCTTGTACGGCCGTGTTGTACGCGAAGGTCACGTACGGAAGGATGGCGTCCCACGTCTTGTGTTCGACGTCGACGTACATGGCCAGCATGTCGGCAATGGTCTTATTTAGACGCTCGGTCAGGCCGTTGGTCTGTGGGTGGTACGCGGTGGTCCGGCGGTGGCTTGTGTGGCTGTATCCCAAGATCGCCTGAGTTAGGTCCGCGGTAAAGGCCGTACCTCTGTCAGTAATGAGGACCTCTGGGGCGCCATGACGCAGGACGATGTTCTCGACGAAGAACTTTGCTACCTCGGCGGCGCTGCCTTTGGGCAGGGCCCTCGTCTCGGCGTAGCGGGTGAGGTAGTCAGTAGCTACGACGATCCATTTATTTCCGGAATTCGACGTCGGGAAGGGCCCCAGTAAGTCCATGCCGATTTGTTGGAACGGCCGGCGAGGTGGCTCGATGGGCTGCAGAAGTCCAGCTGGCCTAGTCGGAGGTGTCTTCCGTCGCTGACAATCGCGGCAAGTCTTTACGTAGTGGGTGACGTCGGCAGTGAGGCGAGGCCAGTAATACCTTTCTTGTATCCTCGCTATCGTGCGGGAAAGTCCAAGGTGTCCAGCAGTCGGGTCGTCATGGAGAGCGTCCAGAACTTCTGGACGTAACGCGGAAGGTACTACGAGGAGGTAGTTGGCCCGAAGTGGCGAGAAGTTTTTCTTTAGGAGAACGCCGTTCCGCAAGAAAAACGATTCCAGTCCTCGTCTGAACACCTTTGGAACAACGGTGGCCTTGCCCTCGAGGTATTCCACAAGGCCCTTGAGTTCCGGATCGGTTCGCTGTCGTTCGGCGAAGTCATCGGCGCTTAAGGCGCCCAAGAAGTAGTCGTCGTCCTGGTCTTCCTGGGGTGGCGGCTCGACGGGGGCGCGAGACAGGCAGTCGGCGTCAGAGTGCTTTCGTCCGGACTTGTAAACGACGGTAATGTCGAATTCTTGAAGTCTTAGACTCCATCTTGCGAGACGACCTGAAGGGTCCTTCAAGTTAGCTAGCCAACACAAAGCGTGGTGGTCGCTCACGACTTTGAAGGGCCTCCCGTAGAGATAGGGGCGAAACTTTGACGTAGCCCAGATGATGGCGAGGCACTCCTTTTCTGTTGTGGAATAGTTGGCCTCTGCCCTGGATAGCGACCGGCTAGCATAACTGATGACCCTCTCCAGTCCGTCCGTCCTCTGCACAAGGACGGCGCCGAGTCCCACGCTGCTTGCGTCGGTGTGCACTTCTGTTTCGGCGTGTTCGTCGAAATGCGCAAGTAACGGAGGCGTTTGCAGGCGTCGTTTTAGTTCTTGAAATGCTTCCTCTTGCGGCGTTTGCCACTTGAACTCGACGTCGGCTCTGGTCAGGTTAGTGAGTGGCTCGGCGATTCGGGCAAAATTTTTGACGAACCGCCTGTAATAGGCGCACAGGCCAAGAAATCGACGGACGGCCTTCTTGTCGGCGGGTGGCGGGAATGTAGCGATGGCGGCTGTCTTCTGAGGGTCAGGGCGTACTCCGGACTTGCTGATCACGTGACCCAAGAACAAGAGCTCCTCGTATGCGAAGCGGCACTTTTCAGGCTTCAAGGTGAGGCCGGAGGTCTTGATTGCTTGAAGTACTGCGGCAAGTCGCCGGAGGTGTTCGTCGAAGTTTGAAGCAAACACAATGACGTCGTCTAGGTACACCAGGCAAGTCTGCCACTTCAATCCTGCCAGTACTGTATCCATAACCCGTTGGAAAGTCGCAGGCGCCGAGCAAAGACCGAAGGGCATGACCTTGAACTCGAAGAGTCCGTCTGGTGTTATAAACGCGGTCTTCTCTCGGTCTCTCTCGTCGACTTCAATTTGCCAATAGCCGGTCTTGAGGTCCATCGACGAAAAGTACCTCGCGTTGTGAAGTCGATCCAGGGTGTCGTCAATCCGTGGGAGAGGGTACACGTCCTTCTTCGTTATTTTGTTCAGGCGGCGATAGTCGACGCAGAAGCGTAGGGTTCCGTCCTTTTTCTTCACTAACACCACGGGTGACGCCCACGGGCTCTTTGAAGGCTGGATGATGTCGTCGCGTAGCATTTCGTCGACTTGTTTCTTTATGGCCTCGCGTTCTCGCGTCGAAACTCTGTACGGGCTCTGACGTAGTGGCCTGGCACTTTCCTCTGTTATGATGCGGTGTTGTGCGACTGGGGTCTGTCGAACTCTTGACGACGACGAAAAGCAGTCCCTGTATTGGAACAGCAGGGTTTTGAGCTGTTCTTGTTTATGCGTCGGAAGGCTCGGATTGATGTGGAAAGCTAGTTCATGGGCTTGGTTCGTCGTAGCATGTTCGGTAGGCTCGGCGAGGGCGAGAGCGTTGCTGGCTTCCACAATTTCTTCGATGTAGGCGACCGTCGTGCCTTTGCTCACGTGCTTGTATTCGTTGCTGAAGTTCGTAAGCATCACTGTTGCTTTCCCTTCACGCAACTCGGCGACGCCTCGTGCGACGCAAATATGACGGTTTACAAGCAGGTGCTGTGCACCCTCGATAACGCCTTCGAAATCTGCGGGTTTTTCGGTGCCGACGGAAATGATGACGCTGGAGAGAGGCGGAAACCGAATAGAGCAAAGTGAAAATAAGAAACGCGCGTGGCAATATATATATATATATATATATATATATATATATATATATATATATATATATATATATTTGATACTGTGTACGAATCGTGGAATGATACTTTCGCATTCACGATTGACAAGTGTGTGATGATCATCATCATGACTACGCAACATGACTACGCTAATTGTACGGTATATGCCACTCCCATGTTTCTCCAACCAACCCGGTCCTGTGCAGGCTGCGCCCACGTTTAGCGCCGGCAGCTTCTGAATCTCATCTGCCCATTTAACTTTATGGCTCCCGTTCGCGCGCTTGCCTTCTGTTAGAATGCAGGCTCTTACTTTCAATTGCCACCAGTTATCTTGTCTTCTCGCTGCATTCCCTTGAGAGATAGTGGTAAATTACCATTCGCTTTTCTCTTGAGAGATAGTGGTAAACTGCCAATCATTATCTCAGAATACGTGCCAAATGCACACTACAACATACTTATACTTTTGGTTACTTCATTCTCATGGTTCGTATCCGCGGTCACTACCTTCCTTAAACAGACGTATTCCTTTACCACTTCCAGTGTTTTGATAGGCATCGCAAACCACTCTTCTCTTCGGAGACAGCTGAACATTGCTTTATTTTTCTGCATATTAATTTTCTGACCCACCGCTCTGCTTTCCCTGTCTAATTCAGTAAGTATGATTTGCAATAGTTTTCCCGAGTTACTAAACATGGCAATATCACAAGCGAATCGCACGTTACTAAGCTACTCTCCTTTAACTGCTATCGCATGCTGTCCGCAATCCAACGCTCTGAAAACCTCCTGTTAACACGCGGTGAATAGCATTGGAGAGATGTTAGCTCCCTGCCTTAAGACTCTTTATTAGAATTTTATTCCATGTTTTTTTTTTTTTTTTTTTTTTCATGGGGGACAATGGTGGCTGTGGAGACACTGTAGATATGCCGCCGCGACGGCATAGCGGCTATGGAGGTCGGCTGGTGACCTGAAAGGTGCAGGTTCGACCCCGGCCGCGGTGGTCGCATTTCGATGGAGGCGAAATGGTAGAGGACCGCATGTACTGTGCGATGTCATAGCACCTTAAAGAACGCCAGATGGTCAAAATTTCCGGAGTTCTCCTATACCGCGGGCCTCATTATCATATCGTGGTCTTGTCACGTAAGACCCCAGATATTACTATTATTATTCTTATTAATTTTTCGTTCATTAAAACATCATACCAGAGGGCTTTCGAATGATGATGTTTAGGTAGTGTTTTTGGAGCCGGGGACCGGAAAATCTGTAGCGTTAGCACACGTGCGTCATCATGTGTGCTATTGCGCCGATTTGTGTGTACCGCGAGCCAAGACCTTCTAGAACGATTACTTTGTACTTTAATAGTCATAATAATTGTTGGGGTCCAACGTCCCAAAACGACCGTATGATGAGAGACGCCGCAGTGGAAGGCTCTCAAAATTTCGACCACCGGGAGTTCTTTAATGTGCACCTAAATCTAAGCACACGGGCCTCAAGCATTTTCGCCTCCATCGAAAATGCGCCGCCGCGGCCGTACTTTGTAGTTTGAACCACACGTTTGGTAGGACCATGTTAGTTCGCGGAGGCTGCATTTTGATGGACGCAATATGCAGGAAGCCCATGTGCTCAGATTTAGGCGCACGTTAAAGAAACCCACGTGGTCTAACTATCGGGGGGCCCTCCACTATGGCATCTCTCACATTCATATCGAGTTCTTTGGACGCAAAACCCCAACAATTATTATAAGAAGTACAGCAGCTTTCTGTGCATCAAGAGAAACCTAAGCAGTAGAAAAAAGCTCGGAAACCACGGGGACGAAAAGTAAGCAGACGCTACAAGCTAAGTAACCTAGAACTAAACATTGCGAAATGCTATCATTCGACTGTCAAGTCATTAAATGTGCGCCAACTGCTTCAAGATCTGCCATCGGCCGAGCCTTTCAAAATGATAAAAATTTGCGCAGCTTGCGCTGAGTCGCGTAAGGCTGGGGCAGAGCAGAGCTGGTCGGCACTCGCCTGGTCCTGGCAATTGACTAGGCACACGTTCATTCACACGGTTATGCACGAAGTGTTCACGCGATCACTTTGCGATTCACGAATATCGGATAGGCATCGATCGGGTTTCATTGGGAATCACTTGGCAATCACAGCACCAAGTACCTTACTTACCTTAATTAAGTAAGTAGGCGTAACTTGCAAATTCGAAGCTTGGTCTCGATTAGCTTCCACCCCATGTCAAGGTAAGCTTAATTAGCTAATTAGTCGAGCTACTACTAGTTATATTAAGTCTTAATTAGTATTAGGCTAAGCTTGGCGCATCTTACATAATTCGGCATTACTAGGCACACGAGAATCTCAGCTCGGCTAAATTAGGGTTTTTTGAGGTGTGATTTCATTAGCTTAGTTATGCGTAGTTAATTAGGTTTTACCATGCTCAACATGGCTTAATAAGGCTTGTCTATGGTTACAATGGTTAAACTAGGCACAGTTGTTCTTAATTTTGCTTGACGTGGCCGCGCCGGCAAGATCATGGTTTCCTCTCTACATCGCGAACCAGACAAACGGCGGGCATAACATACTTGCTGTAAAAAAACCCCGCATTTCCCCGAAGGGGAGTATGAGGAAGTGCGAAGCACGGGGTGAAGCTATGAGGAGGCGCGCGCAACTAAACTGCAGAGCCGAGCGAAGGAGACGGCAGCGAGAGAGCACGCGCCAGCCGTGCGCAGCCGGCGCGGGGCACGCGCAGCCACGGAGCGGAGGGCGGAGCGCGCGCAGTCACGTGGGGCGTGACGTCGCTGCGCCGTTGCTACAGACGCTCCTCTACGCTCCTCGCGCCGTTGCTAGGGGAGAGGAGGAGGAGCGCGGATGCCGGCGGAGTTTTCGGGGCGCTTAAGAAGTGCATTCGCACTTAAAATGCGAACGGAATAAATTAATACGTTTGGCTGCCCTTCCGAAATCCCAGTGCAGTCGGGCACCGTTTTCTTTTTCTGATGCGTGAAACGAGTCGTTGCCATTGGATCGGGGAATGACTAGCCATTTTAACGTCGCAGCTCGCCGGTCTTATCTTTGTCGCCGTTAGCAACGAACGCGGTAGGCCACGCCAAGTCGTGAAGCTGTGTGTTCTGAACTTTTTGTTTCTTTCCTTTTCTTTCTTGCCTTGACGCAACTCTTGACTTCGCGCGAGATTCAAAAGATAAAAGTCATGCGGCACGTGGTGGAAGACAAGCGAACTAAACGCCGATGTCCGTGAAAGCTGGATCTGTGCCTTCAGGTGGTATGCGAGGGATTACTAGTCAGCTGCCCTCTCGTAATAAGATCACTTACTACGTGACGCCTACAGGCAAAAAAAAGAGTGTTCCACACTCGCCGTAATGGCAACAGGCGGCGCTGACTGACGCTCCCACGTTTAAGTACACATACCCCATAAAGTGGACGGGGAGATGACCGCCACCGTAGCTCAGTGGTAGAGCATCGGACGCGTTATTCGAAGGTCGCAGGTTCGGATCCTGCCGGTGGCAAGTTATCTTTTCGTCCACTTTCATTTCTTCACATTTACATTACAATCACTTCTAATAGCTTCCCCTATACATTCCTTGGCATCTTTGTCTGTTAGTTCTCATTAATACTATGTTTAACAAATCAAACGAGCCCTTAAGTTTACAATTCCTTCCTTCATTCATAACGAGGGTCTCGTTCTGGCAGACTTGATGCCTTCAGGTGTTATGCGAGGGATTACTAGTCAGCTGCCCTCTCGTAATAAGATCACGTACTACGTGACGCCTACAGGCAAAAAAAAAAAGAGTGTTCCACACTCGCCGTAATGGCAACAGGCGGCGCTGACTGACGCTCCCACGTTTAAGTACACATATATACCCCATAAAGTGGACGGGGAGATGACCGCCACCGTAGCTCAGTGGTAAAGCATCGGACGCGTTATTCGAAAGTCGCAGGTTCGGATCCTGCCGGTGGCAAGTTATCTTTTCGTCCACTTTCATTTCTTCACATTTACGTTACAATTACTTCTAATAGCTTCCCCTATACTTTCCTCGGCATCTTTGTCTGTTAGTTCTCATTAATACTATGTTTAACAAATCAAACGAGGCCTTAAGTTTACAATTCCTTCCTTCATGTATATATATATATATATATATATATATATATATATATATATATATGTTCTGGTCATTAAGGGCACCTGATTAGGTGGGCAGATGAGGTTAACAAGTTTTCAGGTACAACGTGGCAGCAGAAAGCACAGGAACGGGTTGATTGGCGGAACGTGAGAGAGGCCTTTGCCCTGCCGTGGGCGTAGTCAGGCCGATGATGATGATGACAATAAT
Organism: Rhipicephalus appendiculatus; assembly: GCA_030522465.1. Lineage (NCBI taxonomy): Eukaryota > Metazoa > Arthropoda > Arachnida > Ixodida > Ixodidae > Rhipicephalus > Rhipicephalus appendiculatus. Next base: position 816,784 of record JALIZH010012726.1, on the reverse strand, counting down.
GATGATATATATTTCCGTGTCGTCTGCTTGTGTGAGAACTGCGTGTGGAAGAGGGCAAATAAGATCGGTCTGAGCCGCTTCTTGGGTAACTAAATATACGAGCCGAACAACGCACAGTTGTCGTCAAAAGCGTGAAAAGATTGGTGGAGGACATGGGCGCATGGAGACTTATCCCATTCACAAGACCCCGCGCAGTAGCCGGAACACAACCATGTGCCCATGAACACCCGAGTTCGCAGAGAACACTACCGCCAACGCGGCCTACCACCTGTGGCACAGGAAGAGACTACTGAGATAGCGCATAACAAGTACCTACGCCTTCTACACCGATCTACTTACAGTTCAGAACCCGCTGATGCCTAGTCCTTTTCACGAAAAGTTACTTGAAGATGTGGGTTACTGGCTCAGTGAGTTCGAACGTGTCGCAGTGATCAATCTCTGGGATGACGCCGCAAAACTCCGTAACGTAAAAAGCAGCTTCAAGGACGGGGCTCGAACGTGGTTTTTCAAGAGATAATGTCTTGGGATCCTGGCGCCAGTTCCAGCATCACCTTTTGGAGACCAACAAAAACCCCGACCGGCGCCAACGTGCTGAGCGTGCACTGTAGTCACGCATTCAGATGTCGAACGAGAGGGGACCAGCAAAATGTTGTGCCTTTACACCCCGCATGAGATAGCGCAGTTTTTTTTTTTTTTCTGCCACAGCACGACCCGCTCCCTTGAAAGGCCGCGTCATATCCTCGACGTACATCTGGACAATATACTGGAAATGACGACAACGCTGATGGAAAAACCAGTCGGGAGTGCCTGTATAGTTGGAATAAAAGCTAGATGAATTTGCCTCGCGAGCACTCAAAATATTTTGAAAGGTCATGCCGAATTGACGTGGCCTGAACGAAGGAAGCTTGCATAAACTAATCAAAGCAACATAAGAGGCCGGGTGTGCTGTGCCACGCCTTTCTTGAACATCATGTCGGAAGAGACGAGGAAGTCGACTCGCTCATTCGACGGAGCATTAAGAGGGCCACCGGCTTATTAATTAACACCTCCACTAAGACGATCGTGTACAATACCTGGGATGCAATAACGGACGCTGTCAGTGCTTCGCGGCTCGGAAAATTAAACCGAACGGCTGCGGGCATACCTTCGAAATGGTGCTCGTGTGAACAGATAGGGTTAGACGACGCAAATAAAACATCCCACAGGACCACCGGGAAAATCTAATCATTTCCCCCTCCCTCGCACTATGCAACCCATATTCAACACTGAGAGGAGAAAAGAGAGCAAAAGCACTAATGGACCTTTCCAGAAATCGCAGCGCCGCGCCTTCCCCTGGTGGATCGGCGCTGGGGCATTATGGGAAAGCGGAGCGCCGGGCGGGCAGAGCAGACGCTTTCCCGGATTCGCCAGCTTTCGTCGCGCGCCGTGAATGGTTTTGGATGGTGTAAGGTTCTGCTGTTGTGAAGAAATGGCTACTTCTGAGCGCTCCCACTTTCATGCACGCAAACTAGAATGTGTCGTTCTTCCCAAATAGCCAGAATCATCAATGAACATGCTGAAGAAGAAGGAAAGCGGCAGACAAACCTGTTCTGTTCTTGGATGTGATAAAACGCGAAAGACACCGCATGTTTCGTTTCATTGTTCGGTGCTACTTCAGGACTTGAATTTTCGTGATGCTCCAGCTAAGTTTGACCTTTGTTAAGATGCTTGTGTTCTCATTCACTGTGATTAGAGGGCTGGGACCTTACACATGAAGCATGCCGTGTAACTACGCGAATTTATAAAGGCGAAAGCCTTAGATCCTCTCTTAGAAGCTCACAGCGTCTCTTATGCATTCGCCGAAGACTCGAAGGCGAAAGCCATCTTCTTTTTCTTATTAGTCTATGTAATAATCCTGCTGCGCCAGTCCATGAGTGTCAGCAGGATTTTGTCTTGTGTGCTAACCCGTCTTGCATCGCGGTTGGGGGAGGGGGGAGAGCACTGGCGTAGCTTGTGTGGGCGGCAAGTGCTGGTGTGACTTGAGGGGGGCAAGTGCCGCTTTTGCACCCCCCCTGCCGACGCCCATGCCCGCCACCATTACACCACCCTTCGAAGGCTTGCTGCATGCCTAACGAGGTTTTGCACTGCCTCGAAGGTCGGAGGAACCTCATGATTTTGCATTGCCTCCGTGATAAGACCACCTTTGACCAAACTAGGATGTTATGTGATTACGTGATCATGTGAAGTCACGTGACGTCTTAATGGCGTCACAATTTTTGGCGATCTTTATAGTGATATATGGTGTCATCATCACGTGATGATGAATTTTCGCATCACTCGGCGCCACCGACGCTGGACGCCGACGGTCAAGTTTCACGTTTGATGAGGCATCTATAATAATAATAATAATAATAATAATAATAATAATAATAATAATAATAATAATAATAATAATAATAATATGTGGGGTTTAACGTCCCAAAACGACGATATGATTATGGGAGACGCCGTAGTGGAGGGCTCCGGAAATTTTGAACATCTGGTGTTCTTTAACATGAGGCATCTATAAAGTTTTCACCTAAAAACACAAAAGTTGACCGTCGGTGGCTTTGGCGTCCCGCGGCGGCGGCGTCAACAAGAGTGATGCAAAAACCACCACGTGATGGCGTCACCATATGACGTCGTCGTGACAGTGCAGATCATCAGAATGTGTGAGGTCATCATGAAGTCTCATGATCACGTCACCACACGACATCGTCACTTTGCTCGGCCTCCGTGATCGGTGGGCCGATCACGGATGCCTAGCAAAACCAGGTAGGGTGCTGAAAGTTTGGAATGCTTCCGGTCATAGAACCAGTGCAAAACCACGTTAGGTGCAGAAAACTTCGTCGACTGCAGAAAAAGAAGACTGCTTTCGCCTTCAGGTCGTCTCGGGCGAATGCATAAGAAACCCTGCGAGATTTTATTGCACTTTACGTAGTGTTTATTTTGCTGTTTGCTGCTTGATTATGCTGAATCGGATTTGCTTGTTATTCAACATAAACCTAGAGGCGTGGCAATACGCCTGTGGCAAGACCTTGAGTTGTTTTGTCCATTGCCCTTTTGGTAAAAGCGACAGGAGCAGCTGTATGTTTTTCGGCAGCCGAGGGGCATCTGCATCCAAACGACAAATCACTAAATGAGCATAATGAAACAAGGGAGAGCAAACAGTAAAATGGAATATTGTGTAAATTATGCACACGAACGCTCATTCTATTATATATTCCTTAACAGTGTTAACTAGGGAGTCACGACCTTTTGCGCTATCAGGTCCAAAATTCTTGAGTTAATTTCCAACTCACGGTCGAGAAAACAGGCACAACACAGATGCAGCATATGTTTTACGTTGTTCGAAAACAAATACAGGGAAGTCAAATTTGCAGAATATTCTCGCTTCATGCAGTGCGACACTGTGTCGTGATTACGCGATCTTCATCCCCACCCGACAGCACTCACTTGATGTCCGCTCTTTGGGCGTGTTGGTAGCTGGTTTTTACTACTCTCAGCGTCCCAAGTGCAAAGTTTCCAACACGCAGCATCTGAAGCGTAGTTGCGCTCGAACCCATTTATAAGGGTGCGATTTTGATATCGATTATCATGCGCGAACTGCCATGGTCCTGCGTATCGCGCGGGAGCATATCACGAGCGATAGTGCCCAACGAAAAGTACTAATAATGTTTTATTGTCATGCTGACAATAAAAAAAAGCGAGGGAAGCTTCCGCTACTTGGAAATACGATCAAAAAAGCACATGGGACTCGCCGCGAAAGCGGTATAGGGTTTCCAATTCAATGGCCCTTTTCGCGGGTACGTGAGCATTTTCCCGTGTCAACACTAAGTCAAGGATATAATGTTTGCTGGGTATTATCCATGTTGCTCTGGGTTTTGCCTCTTCTGTGAGTGCAGACTTAAGCAGGGTTATCACGTGCCATATTCGTGCAACGACGCGCTAGTACGACCGCACGCTGGAAACGAGGTGAGCCAACGCTTCCGCGAGCAGACGACACTCAGCTGGCGCTCCGGCTTCCCATAACGCTTTGCGGCCGCCGTAGGTGGCGCGCGGGAATTTCTGGAAAGGTCCATTAGGCGCTTCGATTCAATGGACAGCAAGTATGTTGCGTACATGGACGCGGTAAGTTGCCTGTCGGGTGCGGCGGTCACTTCGGTGGTCCACGGCTTAGGTGGCCCCGTATTGGCCATAACTATTCTATAGAAGCCGCAACTCGTAAACGGCTGAATAACTTCCAATAGCACTCGCTTCCATTGGAACGGAAGCCGCTTTCATTATTAGCGTTTGCAAAGCGACCACCTGGAATTTCGGAATAAGTAGGGTGTCGCCGGAAGCGGCAAGGGTCGGGGCCTATAGACAGATGAACAGTAAAATTGGCCTAATTTAGAACACAGCACACACTTCCGTTGCTGCGACGTGGCGGCCCATGAGTTAGCCCAAGCTCTCTACCCAGGTGGCTGTGGAGACGGCCAATTCTCGAAACATGCACGACCATCTGCAAAATTATGTGTAGATTGTCTAAAAATAACGGGTACGCGGGAGACTGGTGCCGCCACCGGATAAATGTATAAGCAATGGCGTAGCAGTCGCATGGCACCGACTGCATGGGGGGGAACATTGTCAACCCGTTCTGGGCATATCGTGTTCAGATAGGTGATAGACAATGGGATACGAACAAGCACTACCGCTCGTCAGGAACCGTCTACCGCATAGTTTGGGAGTGTGATAGCTCCCCGAGCGCTTAAGAAAAATATGAAACGTAGAGAGGCCTGGGAAGTCCTGGTGCGCAACGAGGGCCCTGCTCTTCAGCAACGGCCTAGAGAAAGAAGGCGTGCGGAGTCAAGACATTTTCCCTTGCTTTTAATCGGTGCCTGCCCCTGTCGCATCGGCCTGTGTGCCGGGAACGGGAAGTTGGGGGGCCTTCATATGTGCCGAAATAATAAAATTATCAGTGTCAATATTGTCATGCACAGAGGCAAATTATTCAACAACTGAAAAAGAATGCCTCGAGTGGTATGGGCAGTTATGAAATTTCGCCCATATTTGTACGGCCGCCAATTCAAGGTTATCAGTGACCACCATTCGCTGTGTTGGTTGACAAGCCTCAAAGATCCTTCCGGGCGATTAGCACGCTAGAGCCTTAGACTACAGGAGTTCGATATGACGATTGTGTACAAGTCGGGAAAACGACACACGGACGCCGACTGCCTGTCTCGATCACCGATAGAGTCGGCTGCTTCTCTCGATGAAGAGACGGCATTCCTCGGAATCCTCGACACGTCAACAATCGCAGACCAACAACATGACGATCCTGAGTTACTTGGCCTGATTAATTATTTAGAAGGACGAAGCCAGAAAGCACCCAAAGTCTTTGCAAGAGGATTATCGTCATTTTGTTTGCGAAACAAAGTCCTTTACAAAATTAACTTCTCGTCAGTCGGGTCCACCTACCTGCTTGTCGTTCCTACCGCCCTTCGTTCTGAAGTATTGCAAGCGTGCCACAACGAGGTCACCTCTGGACATTTAGGCTACACGCGCACACTAAGCAGAGTTCGAGAGAGGTACTACTGGCCAAGACTCGCCGCTGCCGTGAAACATCACGTTCAGGCCGGCCTCGATTGCCAGCGGCGCAAGTCACCTCCGACGAAACCAGCCGGTTTGTTACACCCAGTCCAAGTCCCGCCAATCCGTATGACCAGATCGGAATGGACCTTCTGGGTCCACTTCCTACCTCTGGTGCTGGTAACCGCTGGGTTATTGTGGAGACCGACTGCCTTACTGGCTACGCCGAGACAAAAGCCATCCAGAGAGGCACAGCAGAGGAGGTGGCCCGATTTTTCGTAGAGAACATTGTGTTGAGACACGGCGCACCATCCATCGTTACAACATATCGCGGAACCGAATTCACAGCAGTGCTTTTAGATCATGTGTTGGTGCTCAGCGGTACTATTCATCGTAAGTCGACAGCCTACCATCCACAAACCAACGGACTGACCGAGCGGCTGAGCAAAACCCTGGAAGACATACTTTCAATGTATGTGGACATAGAATACAAAATCTGGGATGAGATTCTACCTTATATAACGTTTGCTTACAATACCGCTAAGCAAGAAACCACACGGATGACCCCATTCCGCCTTGTTCACGGACGAGAAGTAAGGACGATGTTGGACGCGATGCTGCCACACGAATGCGATGACGTTGAAACGAGTGCCGACGCGTTCACCCAACGCGCAGAGGAAGCCAGGCAGCTCGCACGTGTGCGAATATAGCAACAGCAAGAGCACGACGCAAGTCGCTATAATCTACGTCATACACCTGTGACCTACGAAACCGGCGACAGGGTATGGGTGTGGACGCCTGTACGAAGACGGGGACTGTCGAAAAAGCTGTTCAGAAGATACTTTGGACCTTATCGAGTGCTACGACGACTAAGTGACGTCACCTATGAGGTCGTGCCCGATAGCCCCCACTCTACAAGGCGTCGCCAGCACCGACCTGAACTTGTGCACGTAGTACGCATCAAACCGGATGTAAGCGAGTGACTGCGAGGGAGTGTCGCTTGCACAAAGCCACGTTTTGCGCGAATGACTGACTCGACTATAGCATCGGGGCGATGATCTTCAATGGGGAGGCAAATGCCGCGCTCAAAGTGTGCAGACAACGAAGACGATGTGCGCTCCGACAGTCTCGCGGAACGGGACATGGACCGAAGAAGAAGACGTGTTTGTGTTTATGGTTTTCGCTTCGGCTGCTCCATAAAAAAAATTGGGGGGACCCTTAAGCTTCGTCTTTAAGAGTTGAACGCGATAGCGATATCCCGTCCCTAGTGCGTACTACAATCACTTAGTGCATACTATGTAATGGGTAGTATGCTTTAAACCAGGAGAAATTATGCGCGGCAAATGTGGGAATTGTTTTCGAACTTGCTATGCACCCACTACGTGGTGTTAAGGGAATATGCGCAGTAAGGTGTGTGCCGTTTGTAATGGGTGGCTGGCTTTAAACTATGGAATCGTTATGATAGTCACATATTCTGACGCCCGATGGCAATGTACGCTTGTACCACGCAATATTCCTGGGATATTACATGTTATATTGCGATGCCTATATAAAGGACGCTTGCGTTTGCGAAGCATGGAAGTTATTTTCACTGCATTTCCAAGCAGAGGAAGTTATTTTCACAGTATTTCCAAGCAGAGGCATGGCTGTGTGGTAGAACGCCTACTTGCCACGCAGACGACCCGGGTTCGATCCTCGCTCGGACCCGAAAATTTTTATTATTTATTTTATTTGCATCTTTCTCGATTTTCCGGTCACGGACAAGATGATGATTTTTCGGTCACGGACAAGATGATGATTTTTCGCTCACAACCAACGACGCCGACACCGACGCCGACGCTGACGCCGACGCCGACGCCGGAATTTCTGTGAAACGAGCTCTTTAACGCTATCGCGTTAAAACGGGCCGTTTGTCCTTGTGCCAAACATCTCGGTGTTCTGTTTAGGGTGTAGAGCGAAGATATTTATGCTTCTTTTGCAGCTTCTCTAGACTCTAACGCAGCTTTTATGGCACGGCCTGTTCAATGTGGGCTTCCCACAAAGACAGTTCTCGCCGCACTCTTGCATGGTTTGAAAGGGCCAGCTGTCAATCGGCGCAGCCGAAGGGCCCGAAGGTTTGCCCCTATTGATGGGCGAAGCCTCTCACTCTGGCCGATATCTGCTGCCCCGGAAACTGATCTTCGCGGTCCTGCCTCGCGCGCATGGGACGTTGTGCTCACCATTCCCAATGAACCACGACTCAAATAGTTTGTTGTGCTTTGAAGCATCCGTCGTCCTTGCTTTGACTACGGACGGGACGTAGCACGCCCAATACCCACATGATTTTTTGGCTTGCTTTACTTGACTTGTTGCGATACGCAAGGCAATATTTTATTGAATACAACGCAGTGCGATGATACATTACAAGTACAAAGTAATAACAACCACATCATCTATATGGATGTAGTAAAGAGGTACTGGCGCAAACTTTAGCGGCTGTGATAGTCCGCGGGATCAATTCCCCTGAACATGCGTACATCGTCTACTAAATATGAGCAACGAATACACGTCGGAAGGTAATATACATGGTGTTGAAAGTTAAGTTCTGGGTTTTGTTAAATTCAGCGCTTGGAGGCACGCTAGAAACACCGTATGTATTGAGGGGGGACAGAAAGTGAGAGAATAACTATCGCTGACAGCAACCCAATTAACCTAGATTGAATAATTAACTTTCCACTGAGGGCAGCAAGCGCGCATGTTACTATAGAAAAGTTGGAGGAATTACACTTGGAAGAATTATTCTTCCATGCCTGCGCTCCGAGATATAACGCTACAATCTTTAATCACGGTTTGCATGATTACGCTTGCAAGAGATTGAGCACTCGCGACAAGCTCCTCCCCGATGGGCCGCGGCAGTTGCGTGTGGTGTTTCATCTGACGGCGAGTTGAAGGCATAGGCAAAGATGATAACGATTACCATTTTGCTACCGGCTGGCGATAGCAAGTAATGACTGCTGGCCACGCCAAGGAGGAACGTCGCGCCGATCAGGTCCACCTTGCATACGTAATCATGCAAACAGCGGTTAAATTTTGCACTAGAATATCTCGGGGCACAGACATCCTAGAAGATTTCTGCCAATTGTAACTGTGTAGAAACGCGACTGCATCCAACTGTTCAATACAAACATGCCCGCTTTCTGCCCTCACTCAAAAGTTAATTATCTTAGTTAATTGGGCATGCTAACAGCGATAGTTATTGTCCGATTTTGTGTCCCCCCTCAATACAAAACTTATCTGCAAAGGTGGCTTTCACGTGCCTCCCTTCACTGAATTTTAACAAAACCAAAAACCTTAACATTGAACACCCGGTATATGAATTTTGAAGTAGGCGTGCCCGATCCAGCGCTATCCGCCGCAACTCGCGACACTGACATCATGAAATGCAACCTAAAGGGGGGCCCGGTAACTTCCACGAAGTCAACACTGCGGCCAAGCTCCGAGATCCCCAGGTAAATCATGACCCCCGAGTCGTCATTTCACTTGTAGCGCGCTTGCGCAAGCAGGCTACTGCTCGGCGGCCGATCATGGGTCTGTGCCAGCGGCGAACGTATGGACGCGTCAAGAAAGCCTTTGCCACAAGGTGACGATGATGACCACGACGGCAACGACATCAGGCTGCACATGCCGCATGCGAAAGCCGATGCAGGCAGCTCGGAAGTGCGTCACGGTCCTTTGTGCAGTTTTAGACTCTAGATGGCCTTCGTTTCACATGGAGGCTTGTCGTTCTCGTAGCTCTCTGAAACCGAGACTGAAACTGGTCGTTAATAAACAGACTGTCATTAATTCTCTGTGGCGTGCTTCATCAAGCGATGTTGTGTGTTATGTCTATTAATCCGCCAGCAACATAGCGCAGCAAAGGAACGCCCTACCAATCTTCTTGCGTCGGTACCTATTTAAAGAATTGTATTATTTTGTAAAATAAGTGATATTCGTGCTGAAGTTGCTCGCCTGCCGACCCGAAAGTCACTAGTTAAATCCCGGCCGCGGTGGTCGCATTTCGATGGAGGCGAAATGATAGATGCTCGTGAACTGTGTCATGTCAGTGCACGTTAAGGAACACCATATTGCGAAAATTTTCGGAGCCTTCCACTACGACGTCCCTCATGATATCGTGATTTTGGGACATGAAAACCAGGATATTATTATATCCTTTTTTTCTGTTTCTTGTTTTCAGAATGGTTCAACTGTATTAGGTGAAAAGTAAGTATGAAAGCATTTTCCCAGATAATTATGTATTTATCTTTCTTGCTATACTGCTAAATTTCGTGCTACAAACACTACTAAATATTGGTGCACTTTACACATTTGTGGGGGTTATGGGTTCAAAAAGCATTAACCAAACAAGGTCATTTCAACAATCTAATAAGAAGTCATTTAACCGGGAGGGTCACTGAAGCCAAAGTTTCGACAAGTGGACTTTTCTTCGTCACTGCAGCAACAGCCCTCCTTTGCAGTGTGTTTATGGCACTTTCTTCAATCTCCAGCAACATAAAGAGCTGACAAGGACATAAAACATGGGCGCAGTGTAAGCAAACGAAATAAAGAGATGGGGTGCATTGTAGGCCAGCTCAGGGCAGCTAACTGAATGTCATAAAGATGACGATGGTTTTCCAGGCGTGATGATTATAGGATCAGAGTGAGGGAATTATTCCGCGTCTTTTTATAGCTATTTCGGTATTGTTCTGCCAGCATTATGCGTGTACAGTCGTCAACAAGCTTAACACGAACGCTCCGACGCGTGACCTGGACTAGTTTGACTGATGCCAGCCGCGAAACGCTGGGTGTTGTTGCCGAGATAATATCTCGGTGTGCTTGGATAGCATGTCGGTATCCATGGGTAACATCTCGGCAACAGAACGCAAAGCTGCGCCGCGCTAGCGTCAATCAAACTGTTTCGGGACACGCTGCGGAGCATTCGTGTTAAGCTTGCTGAAGATTGTACATCAGTTTATGTTGTGCACGGTCGCGAAATCATGTTCTCGAGTGTCAATTAGGAGAGGCTGAGCAGTAGTCGTTGCCGGAATTTTCGAGACAAAACGTACAGCTGTTTCCTTCGATATCCAGTGGCGAGTGCTATGGCACACGTCGTATAGCTTACGAGTGAAAAACAGCGCTAAAAGACGGGACAAGAAAGAACACGGGACCACGGCGCTGACTATCAAACATATGTGTTTATTTCTTCAGTCAGCATATATATACTTCACCACTATCACAATTTAAATGACAAAAAATTGAATACTCAGCCTGCGCAGAGGCTATGAGGCGATCAATCGGACATGAATTTTATCTCTTTCGGAAGGAGGGAGATCGAGGGGAGGCTAACACATGCCTCGCCGCCGTTGTGGATGTGAAGTGAGCAATTGCATTGACAGATACGGGGCTCTTAGGTTTCAGAACGCATGTGGAATCACAGTAGACAGGTTTTTAGAATTTTTAAAGTTCTATATGCAATCCACCTCCGTCTGCTTGGATGATAAACTTTTTTATACAGCGGAAAGGTGTGTTCGTAGGCTCCTGCATCGCCCCTGCTCTTAGTGACATTTTATTAGCCAGCTATGACCGTAAGCTTGAGAGCAAGCTAAATCTGACGAGCACGGTAAAGGTGATGCGATACGTGGATGACTTTTTAGTATTTTACAGCACTAACCCTTCTGACGCGCAGCCCGCTGCTAATGCAGTTTTTGACGTGTTCCTCGCAGAATTAGGCTGTTCTGAATTGACGACTGAGCACCCTTCAGATAACAAACTACGCTTCTTAGACTTGGAACTCGCGTTCTCAAATAGCCATGTCTGTTGGCGCTATGCGCCTAGGTCTCAAAAGAGCCTTCTTCCTTTTTCCTCTGCCCACTCCAAGATTGTAAAACGCGGCATTGCAAGAGCGTGCATGACGGCGGCGCTAAGCAGGTCCTGTGACCACCAAGTTGAAGAAAGTTTTCTTTCGCAAGTAGCACGCCTGAAGCTTGCAGGTTTTCCAGCAACGCTTTTGGCTAACATTTCTGAAAGCCTCGTAGCAGGTTTTAAGAACAAACGCGCAAGTGCCATACAATCGGCGACAAACTCGCAGCTAACTGTAGCTGTCATCCCGTATGTGCACAAGGTGGCGCACAATCTCAAAAAGGTGGTCGGCAGGGCAGGCGTTAAGCTATTGTTTTCTGCCCAAAATAAGCTCGGTAAGCTGTGCCAGAAAGTGAATCGAAGGGAGAGAAAAAGAGAGGATGCACTAAGAAGCATAAGCAGAAGTTTGTTGAATGTCGCCAAGGTGTTGTGTACAAAATTCCTGTCTTGCGGGCGTTATTATATTGGGCAAACTGGGCGGTGCGCGAATGACCGCATGCGTGAGCATTCGAACAAAGTTCATAAACAAGCTGCTGATAGTCAGTTATCTATTCACTGTAACAATTGCGGGTGCCACCCATCTTTTGAAGATACCACTTACCTGTCAAAATACCATGACGAACGAGTGCGTCTCATTTCAGAGGCTTATCACATCCACAACACCGGCGAGGCACGTGTTAGCCTCCCCTCGATCTCCCTCCTTCCGAAAGAGATAAAATTCATGTCCGATTGATCGCCTCATAGCCTCTGCGCAGGCTGAGTATTCAATTTTTTGTCATTTAAATTGTGATAGTTGTGAAGTATATATATGCTGACTGAAGAAATAAACACATATGGTTGTTAGTCAGCGCCGTGGTCCCGTGTTCTTTCTTGTCCCGTCTTTTAGCGCTGTTTTTCACTCGTAATCATGATCCAACCAGCCCAAATGCGTACCTTACTGCAGTTCATATAGCTTCTTGCAATCGTGTATGACACACATCGTATAGGCTTCTTGAACCTCATCAGCCGCTGCATAAGTAATTTCAGCCTCTTCTCCCTTGATTTCACTTGTCCACTTATCGGTACGCCGCACAATTTTGAGAAGTGTTGTTTTAGCTTTGTTATCTGAACACAAATGCTAATAAGCTTGCCCTGCTTGTTTAGTGGACGCCTTTTGGTCCTTCCTAAGCAGTTCCTTTTCAGCCAGGTTCATAAGGCTTTCCTCTTTAGAGCTACCTATACATCTTTGACGTTATCATTCCTTATGTCGCTGGGGTTTTGTTGATCAACTTTGTTAGGCGAATAAACTATGCTTTGCATATTCATTTAGTGATTCTTATCACTTGTTGTTTTCCATATCACTTTGGAAAAACACCCTCATTTATTAGTCTGGTGCTTTACCGCCAAGTTTAATTCGTCCGTCAGGAATAAGCCCAGTGAAAATTTTGTTCATTTATTCAGTGTTATTCTTTTCTTCTTTGTAATGTTTTCAATTTGTTCGGGAGGGTAATTCTAAACTCATCTATTATTAGCATAGGTCGGCGAACTCACTCATGAGTCGACTCACTCGGACTCACTCAGACTCAGATCGAGCCGTGAATCAGAGTCTGAGTGAGTTCGGGTGAGTAATCATCTGGTGAGTTTGAGTCCGAGTGAGTTCGGCTCAGGGAAATTTTCGTGAGTGTGAGTCCGAGTGAGTTCGGGTCAGGAAAATTTTGGTGAGTCTGAGTCCGAGTGAGTCCAAAGATCAAGATATATTATTTGAGTGAGTCTGAGGGAGTTCCACTTTTTTTTCCTGACCCATGGTCTAATCTACTCATCTTCAGCCTTACTGTCAGCCATACCTGGATTCACGTTTATACTCATGCATACTGTCAACGTGTTCGAAAGCAGTGTCGTTCATACACCATTTCAATATTTATTGATCAGATGCACGAATTACGTAAGGGGTGCCTTGACCCCCCCCCCCCCCCCCCGACTCTTCCAAGGAAGATCTTGATAAATATATTTTATGTAGTCACGTCTGTCAAGAAAACTGACCTTACTGGTTTGCGAGCAGTCATAACTCGTATTCGAAAGTACTCTATCAAACAGCAAGCGCCAAGAATATCACCATTACATGAGATATTGGTGTTAAAGAGCGTTGAAACCATGGTTGAACATGCTGATTCTAGGCCAACGGACTCATGAGTCGACTCATTCGGACTAACTCAGACTCATATCGAGCCGTGAGTCTGAGTGAGTCCGGGTGAGTAATGTTTTGGTGAGTTTAAGTCCGAGTGAGTTCGGTTGAAGAGAATTTTCGTGAGTGTGAGTCCGAGTGAGTCCGGCTCAGGAAAAGTTTGGTGAGTCTGAGTCCGAGTGAGCCCTAAGCACAAAATATATTTCATGAGTGAGTCTGAGTGAGCTCCACAAGTTTTGCCGACCTATGATTATTAGTCTATTTCTGGTTTCGCTTGTTTATTTGTAATTTTCCCGTTCTAATCATTTGGGGGGGGGGGGGGGGCAGTATTATTTGACATGGAGAAAAAGAAAAACAGAAAAAAAAACAGAGATGAAGGGAGAAATGAAGACACGTAGAAAAAAAGGAAAAAGAAAAGAAGGCTACTCAGATCCGCAATTCAGCCCACATATTTTTTTTCTCTGTTACGCTTTTCCATGCGCAGTTCCTATTTGTATGCTTTCAGAAGAAGGATTCTGTCATGTGAAGCAACCGCAGCACTGTTGCGACGTTAACCATCATACATAAAATTCTCATGCACTTGCCACAAATCCACCCGTATAAAGAAAGGACACACGTTAAGTCTTTACCTAGCGCTTCGGCTACAACCTTTCGATAACACTCTACAACTAGAGAATTATATGAAACATAGTAAATACCATCACTGATACCCCATCTGCGAATGTTAGTAAATATACTACTTGCGCATGCAATTGATAGTAAATGTCAATAATTCTACTGGCGGTGATATGCAGTGCTGTAAGTGCCATAATTCTACGATAAATTTAGGCAAACATTTATTTTTCCTCTTTCGGAATAACATTTTTATGATTTGTCGTGGCACACATATAACTTTTATTAATACCGCACGAGCGTCCGCCTGACGGTGCGGTAGTTTCTGATATCGGCAAAAAGCAACTAGGTCAGCGATATGATGACCGGCGTCACATCGGCTTTCTCAACAGACTATTCTACAGCTAGGGCTGATAGTGCGTATGCATCTCTGAGCAAAAAGTGTTTCAGATGGCGCCCACCTGCGAGCGTGCTTTCTGTGGTTGCGCATCTCGTTACTTCTCCCCTGTATTAGACACTGCCATGTTTGTGGTCAACTGTCGCCCGTTATTAACAAACAAGTGATGCGCTGTACATGAATCTAGCTTCAAAGCATCGATTATACAATTAGGTCTACGACCACGAACCGGCGGAATGGGTGCTACTTCAAAGTAGGGGTACTATCGCGCTCAGTATGAGCTACATCACGCGAGCGCGTGGCCCAGTGCTCTGCAAGGCTGTAAAGTGGCACCGATCGTGCCATATTTTCGAGTTATTCGAAGAGAGTGTGGCTATTCCTGTGAATGCGCATCACTCCCTATTGCTTGCTTTCACCCTGGCCCTATTTTATTTGAAGGAACGTTTTGCCATTTATTTAGCTTTACTGAAGAAAAATTCGAAGTCTGTGAGTCAAGCCACGGCGGCCGTTATCATTTTCGAAGCTGACATCACGACAGGGCAAAACGAGGGCGAGCGTGAAAGCAAGGCGAGGCGATGCACACTCAAAGAAACAGCTAAACGCTCCCCTGGTAACTCCAAGTTATTTCACGATCAACTAGGTACAGCCCTGTGTAACCTTACAGTGCTCTTGGCCACGCGCTCCCACGATGTAGCTCATACTGAGCGCGATAGTACATATCCTTAAAGTATTGTAGGTCTCATAGAAGCCTTCTTCTTCTTGTGTTTTTATGTGTGTCCCTGCGTTCTAAGTTATCATTTCTTTAAGCCGCTGTCTATACATTCTAACGATAGCAGCGCCCCTTCAGCGTATTCCGAGCGCTGCTTGAAACAAGGAATCTCATGCAAAGCAACCTTGCCGCCCGCGAAATGCCAGTCTTTCCCCTCCGTTCCACCTCTTCACTTTCTTTCACTCACAGCGTTCATCTTCACTGTTGCAATGTTGCTATTTAGATATGGCATTATGGGTTGTGTGTACCAAAGCAATCACAAAAAATAATAAGCGGTCATTTCCACTGCAGCGTCTCATCACTGGACTCGCTTTGAATCATTAACATCACGAACGAATAAACCATACCGATTAACTTAATTTATTTGAACTCATTGTTTTTTTCAAAAAATTCGGCACTATATTAAGATACCAGTGGTTGTGACAGATGTGAATCTACGGTGGGATAATTTACAATCTATTTGTATTAGTAACCATAAAGCAAAGTTGTGAATGTAATGGTTGTATCTTTAATGACTTTGTGTTAGTGCTTCTTTGTAAGTTGCAAAGTAACGTAGTTTTTATAGTGGTAGTAAAGTTACTAACTTCACAGTTACTGCCTATCGGTACTGCATAGGTCATGAACTTTGTATCATGCATTTACTTTTAACAGTTAGTAAAATAACACTGCCTATAGACTATTTCACAGCAGGCTTTTGGTGCCGCCATAGGCTGTGAACTTTGCTGTTTTTTATCCTGTACAACTAAAAGAACATCGCGACATTGGGCAGTGCCGGTCCTTATCAGTTCGCATCACGAGATACAAAAAATAAAAGAACTAAACATTTGTTTAACAGCCCAAGGTGGCGGCGCCACTATGTCTTACCTAAAATAGTTATAAGCCACTGTTTATAACACACAAATTTCAGTGCCAGCGTCGTACGCTGAAACCCCGATGCATGCGAGCGCAAAGACATATGTATCGTTGGTAGAAGTGCAATATAAGACTTGTGTCAATAAAAGTGCCCCTGCAAAACCGGATTTTCTTCCGCCGAATGATATCACGAATGGGACATGCATGCTTTAATTTTCCGGAAATGGACGTAAAAATTCTTATTCCTTAACTTACTAACATGGAAACATAAGTTTCTTACATTGTCTCCTGAAATATCTCCTTTACACCTCCATTTTCCCTTTCCGTATTGCTGAATTTACTAGAAAATCGTTTTGAGCTATCCTGTCAAACCATTCTGCTTGCAGGCTGGGTGTCTGGACAGTGAGGGGAGATATGGTTATTCTGCAAAGTAAGAAAGTTCTCTTGCCTTCTCCCTATAGAATATGCGTTTCAGGTATTGTCAGTAGCACTGTAATAACCTCTGGAAATCGATTTGGGTGTTTCGGGCAAGTTTTTCTTTGCAAAATATTAACAAAATGGGGGGACAGTTAGGTTTTGATCATTCCTTGACGAGTGTTCATAATATCGTACCGGACAAATAATTCATTGAATTGCCTGCCTTGAGAAAGACCATCATGTATGTGCGGCAGCCACGATTAGTCAGGTCCACAAAGATATTAAGGCGAAAGCCTTTAATGTCTCATGCTCGCGTCTGTCCGGTGTCCGTCCGGCGTCCGTCCGTCCGTCCGCCTGTCCGTCTGTGTGTCCGTCGGTCCGTCCGTCTGTGCGTCCGTCCGTCCGTCCGTCCGTCCGTCCGTCCGTCCGTCCGTCCGTCCGTCTGTCTGTCTGTCTGTCAGTCCGTCCGTCCGTCTGTGGGTCCGTCTGTCCGTCCATCTGTCCATCCGTCCGTTCGTCTGTCGTTCCGTCCGTCCGTTTGTCTGTCCATCCGAGCTCTGGCACGGAGCCAGGTGGCCGCCAGGATGCGCAAACGGACACCGGTCGCGTCGGACTCTACAGCGCTCGCGCTCTGCTTGCGTAGCGTCACTGTGCCCAGCGTTTGCAATCATTCTGACCGACGGCGTCTCAATGGACACAGGCGTTCACGGAGTACACTTTCGAATTTACAAAGGGTCCGTCAATTTAAGCGCTGGAACGCGGATGGCGTTTGCACGATGCGCAAAGCGCGAGAAAATACTAACGCATGCGAACGGAGGAAGATTAGTCTCGCGTCTCGCTGCGATTCGCGGTAAAAAATTAAAAAAAGAAAACACGCGCACATTCGGTTTCTGTGTTATCCCACTGAGAGTGTAAAACAAAAAAGACATGGCTTAGTCAGTGTAATGGCCACAGGCTTTCGCCGAACACACTTTGGAATGTACAAAGCGTCCTTCAATTTTTCGAACCATAAAGAAAGCGGTGCGAACATTGTATTGGCCTCAGTGAGTAATGGAGATACATGCCGGCACCCGGACTACGTCGTTTTGGACAGCTGTAGCCGGCAACGACATCCTGCCAGCCCATTTAACGCACTGATGGAAGAAATGTAGACGAATATAATTGTGGGAACGTGTCTCAAATCTAACTTAGAGAAACAGGCGGGGATGCAGGCATCCATGTGTGACTAAAATTTTAGCTCTGCTGAATGTCGTAGACAAAAGAAAGTGAACTACAGACAAATGTGTGGCTTGTCATACGTTGACATTCCCTCTGTTTCGGTCGACAGCATGAATGCATAAATTTGCAGTGTTGGTAGGCAGCCGACAAGATACTAAGCCATACATTACCAACAGTATTGTGCGCAAGAAAAATGCATAATATTGTCCAGACAATGTTCTACCGACATACGTTTTACATAATATGGCCGATTACGTGCTGTTCAAGGGCTTCGTAGCCCAAGCTTCTGCGATAAATTTAATGACATCAACAACTTCTGGCAGCATTTAAGCTCATGGCGGCGGGAAAGAACGAAAAGTACAGTGTCATCATTCTGGTATTGCCGCTGGCATTGCCACCCCGTAGGACAAAGCAGGCGGAGGCTGTACCAGGCTTTGTATAGTTAATATCACCGGGCGTAATAGGTAGTTATCAAAAGGTAATTGCATATTGAGGCGCACTGGCGAAAGTATCGGGAAATCTCTAATTTACCCCATCTCCAAAAATAAAAACTGCATGCTCCAGTGACGCTCAGTGCATTGGCAGGAACTGAGAACGCTGAACAGTGTGTCCCAATGATTTACAGAACAGCGGGAGGTATTTGAACTACTACACAGTGACTTGTAGCGAACGTGGAGCACTGCCACGTAATCCAGGAAAATGGGCGCGCTCGGTATCCTCTGTCGGCGACCGCATTCTGATCTGCGCACACTGGATATCTCATTTATGCGCTCAGATAGGTATTGGTTGAATTGGGAGGAAGTTCGAACACTCCTGAATACTGAGCGCAGCCGGTAGTATTTATCTTTTATGCTAGCCCGGTATCTGTAAATGCAGCCGGTCTTGACATACGAATGGTACCTACACAGCAAAAGAAACAAATGTGGCGTTGTTCTTTTTTCTAAAAAAAATATTCCAGTCAACTTTAACTGAAACTAAGAAAAACATTGTTTTTGCTATCGACAAAATAGTCAGGCCTGCTTCAACAATTTTTCTCCAATGTGCTCATGTCCCCAAAGCACCTCAAATATGTTTTATGGCTAATCTCCACACAGCCCACTATCGTCGGTATTCGGAAGTGAAATTTGTTGACGCCTCTACATTAGCTCGTAAATAAAGATTAAGTCGCAGACATTAAAAATATAGCAATATTTAGTGCCAATATTAACACCAGCCTTGTGCTTCTGTCGGTTCTGTCCCGTCTTGCATGGGCATACTAGCGATGAGTACACTTGTCGAGCGAGTGGTCCTTCCAAGCAAGAAGGGCGACACTGTGCAATATCGCAACATTTTCTTGTTCTTGGCATCTTTTGACTGGTGGGTTGGTTGTTCCTTAATAATCTAGTTCGAACCACCGTGGGGGATCGGCCATGAAACGGAAGACCTTCAAAAAAGGGAACCATGTGTAGATGTGAAGCAGCGGGCGCTGACGCTTACACTGGCGGCGGCGTTGACGCTGGCGCTCATCGCAGCGTTGCGCAGGAGAGAAAACTGGGGAGGCGCAAAGCAGGCAGTGATGGAGCAGTGTTTCCTACCGAAACATGCCAATCGCTGCTAATGGGCAATGACAGACAGACGACCCCGACTGGACACAGAGACCCGCACTCCGCTTTTAGTTAACGCGCACGCTGCGCATTTTTATTGTTCAACAACGCACAGGAGAAATATCCCACCGGCACCACCTTGGAGGTCAAGAGAGAGATAGAGAGATGCAAGGAAAGGCAAGGAGGTTAACCAGACGCACGTCCGGTTTGCTACCCTGCACTGGGGGAAGGGATAAAGTGAGGAAAAGAGAGACAGAAGAAGAGAAGGAAGGAGAGATACACAGAATCACAAGCACACTTGGGGGAGCACATCCAGTCTACAGGCGGTCGCTCAGATTTGTTGAGTCCAGGTACTTCAGAAGCGCTTTTGTTGCACCTCCAAGGTCCTAGAATCTTCTGTAAAGAAAATGGTCTAGAGTCCAGTTGGTTCAAAGCCATCCGGAGCGGGCATCGCTGGGCGTCATAGCGAGTGCAGCTGCACAGGACGTGTTCGATGGTCTCTTCAGTTCCGCAGGAGTCGCATGTAGAGGTGTCCGCCATACCAATGCGAAACGAGTACGCCTTTGTAAATGCAACACCCAACCAAAGGCGCCATAACAGTGTCGCATCGGAGCGGCAGAGTTGTGATGGAAGCTGTAGCTTGAGTGAAGGATCCAGTTTATATAGGTGACACCTTTGGTAGCTGGTAGACGACCAAAACATGTGGGTAAGATTCCGAGCCAGCAAAGAAAGTTGTCTTGCCGCATCAGTCCTTGATAGAGGGATGGGAACCACACTGGTTTCTTCATGGGCTGAGCGGGCTGCATCGTCGGCTAACTGATTTCCAGTAATACCGATATGTCCGGGTAGCCACTGATATATAATGTCATGTCCTCTTGCTTGGGCTTGATGGTGACAAATTCTTGTTTCATGCACCAATTGCTCATGAGTCCTCTTCCGCATCGCAAACTGCAAACTCTGAAGTGCTGCCTTCGAATCGCAGAATATGACCCACTTGCATGGACGCTCTGGAATGATATACTGTAAAGCGGCTCTCATAGCAGCAAGCTCTGCTGCCGTAGACGTCGTTTTATGCGACAATTTAAATTTTATTGTTATTGCTGCAGCCGGAACTACAGCTGCACCTGATGAGCTACTGGACGAGACCGACCCATCGGTGTATATCTGCATTCGGTCAGAGTATTTTTCATGTAATAATAGCAGTGTCGCTTGCTGTAGTACTACTCTGGAATGGTTGGTCTTCTTGCTGGTACCCGGAATTTCTAGGCGCACCTGTGGCTGGTCGAGGCACCACAAGGGACACGCACTTCTCATAACTGGCGTATATACTGATGGAATGTTGTGTCGGTGCTTGACTAATATGTCCGAAAACGTAGCCCGTGGTCTTTCGGAGGGTAGAAGGGCCAAGTGGTGGTCGGGGACACGGGAAGTATGTCGAATGTGCGCTCTGAGGCAATCAACAACGGTATATGTCCTGACCGGAGGTCAAGATCCATTGCCATATATACGGGGTGGCCAGTGAACGGTTGTGCAGCGCGAGCAGTCGGTTTTTTCAACCAAGAAACTCGCTAGCAGACGCTGCCTGCGTCGGCGTCGCGAGGCGAGAGAGGGGGGGGGCGTAGGAGAGGAGAGAGAGGGGGGTGACACGCACGCGCAGTGGGAGTGTGAACGCCGTGGGCAGGGATGCGTAGAGGAGAGAGGGGGGGAGCGTAGGAGAGGAGAGAGAGGGGGGGACGCGCATGCGCAGTGGGAGTGTAGACGCCGCGGGCAGGGATGCCTAGAGGAGAGAGGGGGGGAGTGTAAGAGGGGAGAGAGGAGGGGAGGCGCATGCGCAGTGAGGGTGTGGTTGCCGCGGGGAGGGATGCCTAGAGGAGAGAGAAGGGGAGAGGAGGTTTTTTTTATTTTTATTTTTTTGAAGGGTTTGCGCATGCGCAGTAAGGGTGGGCACGCGGCACACCACCACCACCACCGGATTAAGCTTCGCCATAAGATGCTTCACATCTAAAACTGCTTCAACTCTTATTCTTCTTAGCTCATTTTATGCCACGCCATTTCGGATCACTTCTCCTTCAAGAAATAGATCGGCACCCAATATCCTCATTTAAGTTGTCTTCTATTTCATATATATAGCATCTTGGAGCGAAAGAAGAGCATGATAGTGCAGTGGAAAACTGAAAAAAGATACACTGAAGGCTGTGGAAAAAGCGGAAAGACGGCTACTTATTTTTTCTATTCGAGTTTTGCCCTACAATATTGAGTTTTGCCCTACATATCCTTCAGTAAGTACAAACTCGGCCAATAAACACTGGTTGTGGATCACAATCATGATAGCTAAGTAACTAGGACACGAACGAAACAGGTTGAATGCGGCCGTGTTGGTTGCTTCCGTGAGGACTGCGAACGCACACCTGCTTTAATGGATCTGGCTCAGTTTGATTCAAACAGGTGCATTATTTGGGTGATGTTCTTTATTTGAAACGCCTTCATTGAGTGGAGGTTACAACCAGGAATATTCCCATTTCGATACACTTGTTTGAAAAGCGAAAATTAATAAGCACGCTTGACGCTCTCGTCAAATTTAAGCCCAAATTTGGTTTCTGGATTTGATTCTTTTAGAACAAAAGCGCCAGAGACAGCGTACCAGCGTAACGTATGCCAAAAAAAATGTCTGTGAATTTGCTTCTTGGAAGAGTTACATTTCTGGAATTGCTGCGAAAAAAAGACTCCAGAAGAACACATAAGACTAAATTCTAACTATAAAAAAAGCATTCAGTTTTGCGCCCAAGAATTGGAAAGGTGTATATTGGACGGCACTCTGCGACAACTCGGAATGGCGGCAGTCAAGGTGGAGCACCGACTCAAAGCAAGAGTGACGTTCTTGCAGACAGGAGCCGAAGAGGACGGCTTCTCTATTACCCCTGGTACGAAAAGGGATCATCCTGGAGACCAAACAGCGTTTCACTACGAACATGTCATGGTATGTCTCGAGACGCTCCATGTTGACAACGCCGCACCCTCGAGAGCATATGTTCTCGAAATGGTTTAATGAGTTTGATCTTGTAGCGAAGCAGGGGTGTGCGTTCGACGATGCTGTAGGGGCCTTCGTATGTATGCAGTAGTTTTGAAGAGAGGCCAGTTGCAGTCGTGGGGACCGAAAGCCATGTGAGCGCTCTAGGGAAGAACGTGGGTGCAGGAGTGGCGTTGTCACCGCGAATGCTCTTCTGCCGCTGTCGTTCATGCGTTGTAAAGGTCTTAGCAAGCTCGCGACACTCTTGAGCAATCCTGGTTATAGCAGAAACACAGTCAGATGGATCCGGCTTGTATGGAAGAGTCATGTCAATTTTGTGTGACGGGTACTTTCGGTACAATAAGAAGAATCGTTGGGGTGGTATTTTATCTCCAGGTGACGAATGGAAGAATGGCTTCCCAACATGTGTGATTGGCAGCGACGTACATTGAGAGCATGTCGCCGAACGCACTGTTAAAGCACTCGGAGAGGTCATTCGTGTGCAGGTAGTAAGCCTTAATTGTGCGGTGAACAACGTCCCACTCTTTGAGAATGGCTTCGACGACTTCCGACAAAAAGACAGGGACTCGATCGCTGAGCGGCTTCTCAGGTGGATCGCGACGCAGCATGAAATGGTGGAGAAGGAAGAAAGCAGCATTGCATGCTGTAGCTGCTGCGAGGGCGGCAGTTTCGGCGTATCGCTTGATAAGATCAACAGCGACGGTGGCAGAATGGTTATCAGTCAGCATCAGATGAAGTGGGTCACACAAATCAATTCCAACCCGCCCAAACGGCCGGGTAAACGTAAAGGTTGCAAGCCTGCCGACGACAGTTCCGCTGAAGTTTTTCGGTGCTGACAATCGAGGCACAGGCGCATGAACATATACGCACGTAGTGGTACGTCCCTCGCCAAAAGTACTGTTGTCAAATGCGGTGGTAAGTTTTCCGTACTCGAGAGTGCGCACAAGGAGGATCAGAGTGGAACGATTCGCATATTTCAGAACGCAGACTGCGGGGTATTACTAGTAGCCACTGGCGCTCTCGGTGTTGTAGTTGCGTCCGTTAAGTGGGTCGTCGCAAATGGTGAATTTGTGGGCATGACGCGGCTTTAGTGAGCCAGTCTATCAATTAGGGGATCCATTCATTCAGCCTCTGTTTGGTAGCGATGGCGCGAATGTTGACGGAAGAAGCGGTAAGGTGAAACACTGAACCGCGGGCGCTGTCGTAAAACAAGGGGAAGCGCGAGAGCGCTTTAGCATCAGCACGCGGGCGTCCGGTGCCTCACAATACGCGGATATCGTAGTCGTGCGGGCCAAGTGCGCAGAGGATGAGATGGCATCAGAGATCCTTCAATGACGACAACCAGCGTAGTGCATGATGGTCGGTAACGGCATCAAAAGGGCGACCTTACAAACAAAGTCGGAACTTCGTAAGGGCCAAGATGATCAGCGGACATTCTTTTTCCGCGACAGTGTAATTCTTCGCGGATTTAGTGAGCGCAAGACTTGCATATACGAAGAAATATTCAGGGAACCCTGGTTTGCGCTGCGCAAGGACAACGCCGAGTCCAACAGCGCTGGCGTCCGTTTGTACCTCTTTAGGTGTTGTAGGGTCGCAGTGGCGTAGTATAGGAGGAGACCTGAACAAATGACAGAGCGTTGCAAGCGCCTCGTCGCACTCCGACGACCACCAATTGAGGTGCCCGGTGCTTGCAAGGAGCTTAGTAGCGACATGATAGTGTCGAAATTTAGAATGAAGCGCCGAATTTAGGAGCAGAGTCCTACGAAACTGTGCATTTTTTTGACGGGCGTAGGTTAGGGGAACTTAGCCGTGGCTCCAAGCTTGGCTGGATCGAGGAGAATTCTGTCCCTAGACATGACGCAGCCTAGTAGTGTCAGCTGCCATGCTGTAAATCGGCACTTCTTTAGACTCAGATGTAGGCCGGCGTTGCTAAAACGTGTGCGATCATGCTGCGGGCGTTGAAGACGCGTGGAGAAGCCCGGAGTGAAAAGAACTTCACCGACGATTACGATACTGCTTAAAGCTAATCCTGAGCGCAGCTTCTGGTTAGGGGCAGCCCTTACTGGGTTTAAAGTTGTGGCTATCAGCAGTTGCAGGTAGGTAACATTCGTTGCATATTGACACAGGAACTGCAGGCGCTCGAGAGCTACTCCCATCGCTCTATGCATCGCGGAAATCGCGAATCAAGAGAAACGCCGACAGCGCTCGAGTGCTACGCACACCACTCTGTGCGCTGGAGGCGTCGCAAACCAAGCGAGAATTCGACAACCCCGTTATAAGCTAAACCATCCGCAGGGCACGTGCCAGCCCTGCATGTGCACGAGCTCTGACCGAGGGGCCGACGCGTGTGACGAGAAAGAAAGCGAGGTGAAAGACCAGTGGCTCGTGATATGGACCGTCTCCAAGTTCGCTATGCTTCGTCTTTGTTCGCTCTATCGATTACGCCACCGACGCTACCAGCGACGCCGCTCAAAGCAGGAACGGGGGGCCTAAGAACGGCGCTCTAAAACGACGACGTCTTCGAGGTCGCACTAGCAAGCGCGCTATCTCAAGTTGCGCAGAACGATATCCACCATGCGCTGACAGGTCGTGGGCGTCTAACACAGGCCAAACGGCATGATGAGTTCGTGCGAGCTGTCCTGCGTGACAAAGGCTGTCTTCGCTCCAGCGTCATCAGCCATTGGTAATTGCTAGTACCCTGAGCGCAAATCGCGAGATCAAAATCATTCCTCTGCTTTAGGCTGCCACTGGTATCGTCTATTCGCATACGGGTATTAACTTCCTTACGGGTAATCTTGTTGAATCGTCGATAGCATCCACAGAAACGTGGACGATACTTTTGATGGACATAAGGATACACATCTGCCAATGCCCTTTGAATATGTATCTAATTGTTGCAATTAATCTTATAGCACCAGTCCCAGAAACGAAGCCTAAGATACGTAGCGAATGGCTGCTCGTGGAAGCTCGAAGACACTGTATGGTCTTGGGCAAGAACCTAAATACAAGTAAGTATTCTTAAATAGTGATTTTTGTGTAATACACATTTTTTCTCAATAACGACCCGTGTCAGCTTTTACTCGAGCTTCTTAGTTACCGAGAAACCGACACAAAGAGCATAGTGCACTCATTTTTACCACCAGAAATCACTACCATTTAATTATCTAGCACCGCTGCGTTAGCCACTTGGTTTTATTGTGTAATGGTTCGACGCATATCTAAAATATATAGGTAAGAGTTGTGCACTGCGTATAATGGCTGGACTATCATAAGAACGACTGATATGACGTCAATGAAAGCTGAACGCAGAGCCTTGCCTTACCATACTAATCAATTACTAAATTTGCCTGGCGGTCTGGTTGTTTTTCAAGGTGTTGGCAAATTTCTTTTATACGGTCATCCCGTTTTCATTTATGGAAAGCTAAGCAAGCGGACTACATTGCATTGTCCTTTACCAAAACATGCCATGTAGCTTCCGCATATCTACCGATTTTAAGCGTTTCGCTTATTTGCATAGATATTTTGTCTTTTCAAGTGCTGGCTCGTGATGCGGGCGGTAGTTTTTTAGGACCTTCTAACTGATTCCAGTGTTAAAAATTGGCACAAGACATGAATTAAAGGCACACACGGGTGTAAATGCAGATTTGTAAATTAAGCCCTGGAAATATAACTGAAATAATTTATGCGCAGCTTCAGCTGGCTAAACCTGGTGAGGGCCGAATAAGCAGCAGAGCTGGTGGCATTCGCGTGCCTTTACATCGTTTTAAATTATGATTGGCCCTATCTTCCTCCTGTCTCACCAATACCACCTGTGCTCGAGTTTGCGCTGCCATCGGTCCACCGCTTTCACCAGCACCGCTAGTCGCCACACTACCTTCTCCACTCACGCCACTGGTTCGCCTTTGCTCTCTACCTCTCTACCCAGCTTCATCATCTCTCCGTGGCTGCCCGTTCTCCACCAGGTTTACCTTGCACGGACTGCTTTTCTTCTCATGATAAAGCAAATAATTTCACGAAATATGCTGTAATATTCTCAATACACTCGCAATACAATGAGTGCTCACCTTACAAACACGAGAAGCAGCACTGGGCTCCCAGGAATCTCGCTTCACTAGCGCAGTCCAACGTTTCCGTCGGGTAGGGCTAGTCGGGAAGCGGAACATTCTTACGCCCCATTTCCAGATGGTTGGGCATTGCAGCACGCAGAAGCCTGACATTCTCTGTCCAAAGTTGCAGTATATGCGTTTAGCGCGAGGATGGTGTCGTAGCAGAAGTTAAGTTTAGGGCGGCGTGGTTAAACGCAGCGCATACCGCCTCTTGCACGCCTGCGCCAACGTGTGGCTGGAGGAACCAACAAGGCGCTCTCGTCGCCCTGTTGCCGTGGAAACCTGGATTGGCAGCACTGTGTTCTGGCGGGCCCTGTGAAATGGTGGGACAAAGGCTGACAGCAACCTAAAAGACGGAGGCACGGAGGCGCGCTCATGCAGGCTCCCTATCCACCTCCGGCGGCGCCGTGGTATGAGGGGGGGGGGGGGGGGGGTGTAGATACGAGAGTTGGGGGGGGGGGGGGGTAGAGAAACATGTCTCCTGAATTATGAAAAAAATCTGTTTCACCGCATTGTTGAACTAGTGTGAACTTGATAGCAACATTTCGTAATGTTACACGAAGTAAGGTTAGCAGCTAAATCATTTTGATCTCATCTCGCGTAATTCTACGAAACGATGGTGTATGGGAATACAGCCACTCCCGGGAGAAAAGTACCTTTTGTGCAGTTTCTCGTATCAGTGGTCACAGCACGAAACAATGAGATCCCAGCGCGCAAAATGGTATACAAGCCGTTTGCTGACGTCTGCCGAGGTAGCTCTCACGCCAACGCTCGCAACAAGTCCCTTGAAAGTTCACAGTTTCTGCTGCAGCCACCCTGTCCCTCCCGCCCCCCCTTCCCCTTTCCCGGCATTCATTCACGCTCATTCGCCCAGTGAAATACGGGCGGGGTGTTTCCTTTCTTCTTGAGGAACGCATTCAGTTGCTCGAAAAATAGGTCAGCCGTGATGTCACCGCGTCGACGAACCGAACCCTCCAGCACATTCCCAGCGTAAGAGACAGTGAAGAAATGAACAGAAACGAGAACTTCTCAAGTCGGAACTTGTGTATGAATGCGTCCCAAATGTTTGAGAACGATGCAGGGATAGCGGACCGAACCGACATTCAGAGTTGGGTCATACTAGCGGCTGTATTAAACCGATGGCCTCAGAGATATGCCCCCAACAGCGGATCTCAGGGGTTGCGTTTGTTGCGGTGATGCGTATTCCGTCGCTCTCATTTTTGATAGTTGTGAAAACTTCGTGACGTCAAAATGACGTTGCGGCAAAAGAATCATAAATAGGGGGCACGCTGCTCGCCGAACTCCAGCTAATCAGGGGCGGCCGAAATGGATAATCTTTAAGGGACACATCGAGAATAAATCGTGAGGCATAACCAATGAAATGGGAGCATGCTGTGAATTGTGACCACCGCATGGAAAACGAGGGAGGAGTGGCCTAGGAGGTTGTTGGCTTGTGGACGCTTGGCACGCGCCCTCGTCAATTTTATGTATTTTATTACATGACGCCCCCCTCCCCCCCTCAACAAAAAGGAAATGAAACCGGAACATGAGGAGAATTGTGAAACGAACCCTAGCGGTAGCGGCTTCAGAAGATGTGGGCTTCTAGAGGCTACGCGTGCTACCTCCTTGAGGGACTGCACGTGTACAGTCCCTCAAGGCTCGTTCACAGCGAAGGCGGAGTGGTAAAGCGGGTTTTTCGAAGCGGCGAGTGCGCGCCCCTGTTCAGACGGCCCACCTCCTTTGCCTGCCTCCGTGGCCGAGGAGGCGGGACATCTCGCGCTATCGCGCACGTGTCGCTATCACATGGCACTGCTTCTCCCAAAGATACACCAGCGCTACCGCCGCGTGGCGTTCTGAGTGGATGCGGCATAGCGGAGAATTTCGGCGGGCGGCAAGAAATCGGTCACCCGAGCGATCCGGCTCCCCGCCTCGTTTTCCCTCTGCTTTCGCCACCTGGAGAGGAGGTTTCCCCGCTTTCCGCTTTCCCGCTTCGGCCGCGCCGCCTTTGGTGGGAACGAGCCCTAATGGCTCATTCACACTTGAGAAGCGAAGCGAAAACGAAAACGCCAGAGCGGCCGAAAAACCACGTCCGCGCGCGTCGGAAACGTTCACATTCGTTCTGCTTCTCGTACATGCCACCACCGCCACCGCATTCGCCACTTCGAGAATTCATTCCATTTTGCCTGTCTCCTGAGCATTAAATTTCGTATCAAATTCCAGTTATGCATGCAAAACACTGAAAAGAAACAATTGGCACCATTTCAAATGTTGTTTCGGGAGATACGCCCGCAGAAACGACACGAGCGGACACACCAGCAGCGGCGGCGGCGGATTCAGCCGATTGTGCAAAAGCTAGACACGTTGGGGCATGCCGACTCGCTTCTGCTGCACTTTCTTCTACTTAAAGTATTCTCGGCGATCGTAATCCAAACCAGGCTCTCAATGAACGCGTCCTTGTCGAGGCCGTGGGCTTTGTCGTGCTGCACGGGTAGTTTGCAATTGCGCTGATGCCAGCCACCGACGACGCCTTTGGCGCCATGTTGAACTTCCGGCCGGTTGTTTACATCACGTGGGTCGAGCTAGTGCAGCCAAAGCTGTGAAACGGAAAGGCGATCCGCTTTCGCGGGGCGGAAAAATCGGTCTAGGACCGATTTTTTCGTGTTGGCCTCGCGGCGGGGTTTTCCAGCCGCTTAGGCGGCGAAGCGAGTGAATTTCCGTCGATGTTTTGCCGCTTTCGCTCTCTTCGAGGTCAAGTGTGAACGCGCCATAAGTGTCAACTTTGCGCGCATATACATGAAAAAATCGACTAGTTACACCTGGCAGCGCAACACTTCAGTTGCTACACGCAACAACGATGGCCATGCGTTCATATTGAACAGAATTTTCATTCGTAGCTGGGTGCAGCCACCTTTGATGGGAGCAAATGGTCAGGTGGAATGGACGATCATGAGAGCACCCGACCAGTCCCTATCGCAAGCTGACCGCCAGTGTTTTCTTGCCATCAGTTGTGACGTGACAAAACCGACAGCCCCTATGCAGGCAGCGCCGTCAGATGATAACTGGGTCAAGGTTATCAACGCTTGTTTTAAACGTGCGTCTCAGCAAAAATAATCTGGTCTATGCAGTCAACAATGAAAAGTGGAAACATGAAGTGATAAGGGACCTCGATAAAACAGAACAACCTACCACGACGGTCTAATGGTTAGGCTGCTCCACTGCTGACGCGAAGGTCGTTGTATTGGAACCCGGCCACGGCGGCCGCCTTTCGGTGGTGGCGAAATACGAGAGGCCCGTGTACTTTTTTTTAGGTGCACGCTAAGCAACACGCGGTCATTTATTGTCTGGACCCCCACACTGCAGCGTACCTGATAATCACATCGCGGTTTTGGGACGTGAAACCGTAAGAATTATAAAACATCAGAATGTCACGTCAGAAACGGCCGATCGCCTACACGGCCACGATCTAGAGAGCATCATTTATCGGGAAACGGCGCATACAGATACAAAGCATGTTTCTTTTTTCATTGTAAAATAACTTATTTTCACGTGTGTCTTTCCAGGCGTTGCTATTTGTTTGTACTGGGAGTCAAGTCAAAACGCCACCAAGGGCCACAGGAAATGTAAGGAGGCATATGAGTCGATGTGCCAAGAATCTTCTTACCCGAGATATAATTGGTCGGAAAAATGTGACGAACATAACAATCCAATTGTGATTTCAAGATGAAATACATTTTCTCGGATTGTTCCCGATGCCGCACTTTTTTTCTTTCCTTCCCATCCTTACCTTATGCTTGGGGTCTTTAATGTTCCCATTTTTTTCTTGAGCTTATCTTTATCACCAACTTTGTTCTTAAATTACTTACTTATTTGGTAATAAATACACAAATAACCTGTTACCAATTCGATGTGATGAAACCACACACTCCTACAGCGTTTTTTTATAACAGATATAACTTCTATAACTTCTCGCCAAGGATTCGGAAAGTAAACTCTTGTGCAGCTATTCCAATACATGCGCTCCTACTAAATGTACCTTCCACAATAAATATATAAATTTTTCAGGCAGAAACTGTCTATGCTCATCCTAAGATTGATTTGGGCACTTACCTTTACACGATTATATGAACGATATGATAATGTTGATAAACGTGTCATCGTTTTCGCAAGCTAGATATTGAACTCTTGTCTTTACATATTGAGTTGTAGCACTGCTATAACACCATCTAAAACAACCCTTTTGGCATGCTCTAAATAAAAAGCTGGCAGATCCCACGCACTGTGGGAATCGATGTAATGCGAAGCCACCAGGAAGGAGCAAATCATGCTTTACATAATTTACATGTAATGTTTTACTTGTTAGGACCTGACATTTATGTTCGTCATACAGTCACGTTGCGCAATTCAAATTTTGGTGTATAGCTAGCGAACTGGACGCAAGCGCACCGCGAGCGTGGCATGTAAATGGCGTTGTAGATGACATGCATGCCTATATTTTCATGTTACTACCTGCCACATATGTTCTCTGTACACTCATGTCACTCAATACATAATTTGGTGTATATCAACCTAACGAAACGGCCGCGAGCGTGCCATGAACGTGGAATGCAAGTCATGTCGCTCATCACATGTCATGATTTCCATATTACCACTTGTCATTTATGTTCGCCATACAGTCACGTCACTCAATATCAAGTTTGGTGTATATCAAGCTAACGAAACGGCCGCGAGCGCGCCATGAGCGTAGCATGCAAGTGATGTCGCACATGACAAGTCATGATTTCCATATTACCATTGGTCATTTATGTTCGTCATACACTCATGTCACTCAATACCAAATTTGGTGTATATCAAGCTAACGAGACAGCCGCGAGCGCGCCATGAGCTTGGCATGTAAATCATACTTTTCATGACAAGTTCATCATGATTTTCATGATATGACCAGTCATTTGTGTTCGTCATACAGTCATGTTATGCCATATTAAATTTGGTATAAATCCCATTAACGATACGGCCAGGAGAGCACTAAGTCGTAGGCGGCTAGATAGATAGATACGCTCAATGTCGCCGAAGTTCGCTAAGAAATGCTTCGCATTTAACATACAGTTCTCACCATAGCTTATCACTAACGTCTTCTACCCTTTATGTTTCACAGCTGTTATTTCGATGCCCTTATTCAGATGAGCTGTACACTGAACGAAAAAAAAAAAAACGGGTGTGCTAAGGTCGACCCAAGAATTTGGGGGGACCCTTAAGCTTCGCCTATGTGTTGAATGCGATAGCGATATTCTGTCCCTATAGTGCGTAATTCAATCACTTAGTGCATACTATGCAATGGGTAGCATGCTTTAAACCACGAGCAATCATGCGCGAGAAATGCGGGAAATGTCTTCGAACTTGCTATGCACCCACTACGTGGTCTTAAGGGAATAGGCGCAGTAACGTTTGTGCCTTTTGTAATGGGTGGACGGCTTTGAAACACAATGTCGTTATGATATTCACATCTTCTGACGCGCAATGGCAATGTACGCTTGCACCACGCAATCTTCCTGCGATCTAACATGTTGTATTCTGACGCCTGTATAGAGGGCACGTGTGTTTGCAAAGCATGAAAGTTATTTTCAGTGAATTTCCATGCAGAGGAAGTTATTTTCAATGTAATACCGAGCAGAAGCGTGACTGTGTGGTCGAACACCTGCTTGCCACGCAGAGGGCCTGGGTTGGATCCTCATTCGGACCCGGAAATTTTCATTATTAGTTTTATTTGCATCTTTCTCGATTTTTCGGTCATGGACAAGATGATGATTTTTCGCTCACAACCAACGACGCCGCCGCCGACACAGACGCCGGAATTTCTGCGAAACAAAGCTTCGGGCGAATAGCGGTTCACAACCTATTGCCAGCGACATCGGCAAGGCGAGTTATGGGCGCTGTGATGAAGCCTGACTATGGGTGGAGGGAACAAATACTAAGAGCGAAAAGCCAAGTTTTATCCTAGAGCGAACCAATCTTTCAGTTTTACAAATAATATAGACACTTCAACGTCGTCTTCCTCAGAGCCATAACAGCTGCTGCTCGTGCTGCTCACTTCGTTGTCCTCTCGTCCCGCTCTCCGTCACAAGCGCCGAGCTCGTCACCAAACCGTCGCAGTTACGCCGATGCTCTCCGGGGCAGATCCCCTAGCCCTCGTCGGGGAAACTAACAGCAGCGACCTTTGCGGGGAAGGTTGCCGTCCGTCGAAATGCAACAACACCCCAAACAGTACGATACGACGATACGACGCACAATACGACGCCTCCGACACCACAGGAAATTGTAAGCGCCGACGTAGACGTTTCTATAGACGGACGCCCAGTGACAGCCCTAGTGGATACTGGCGCGGATTTCTCGATTATAAGTCGAAAACTCGCCGACTGCCTTAAAAAAGTTAGAACTTCATGGACGGGGCCCAACATAAGAACTGCGGGAGGTCAATTGATGACACCGACTGGCAAATGTACCGCCAGAATTAACATTGGTAATTCGGCCTTCGTTGCTACGTTCGTCATTTTGTCGGAGTGCTGCAAAGACCTGATCTTGGGTATGAATTTCCTGTGTGAATACGGCGCCGTTATAGACATTCCGGACAGGTCAGTTACATTTTGGAAGGCTCCAGATCAAGTTTCGGATATGAGCTGTGCAGATCAGCGACGTGAACCGCTGCGCGTCTTCGACTATGGCGTGACCATCCCACCGCGGGCAAGCGCTCTCGTGGCTGTAACATGCGACCTACCAGGCAACTCCGACAACATCGCGGAACAAATTCCAACATTACTATTCAGCCATGGCCTATCCATTGCGAGAGGCGTCGTCAACATAAATTGCGGACACACGCAAGTCCTCGTAACAAACTTCAGCCCTGAGCGACGACATCTTGCGAGAGGTACTGGGATCGATACCCAGCACCTCCACCAGTGTCGCAACGCGGAAAGAATAATGCACAGGACCGCGGTGTGACGTGGAAAGATAAGGCTGTATTCAGAGATCAATCACACAATGACAAAAGCACACACTTCAACGTCGTCTTTCTCAGAGCCATAACAGCTGCTGCTTGTGCTGCTCACTTCGTTGTCCTCTCGTCCTGGCGCCTATCAATCGTGACAATATCTATTTCGCGAACATTAGTATGTACGCGTGTTGTGCGAAGAATTTATGGCAGTGTTTAATTATTATGAAAAACCTTTTTCTTGGCGCCCTCTCAAGAGAGGGGCGTGCGTACATTCATCTGCGAGAACGCGCCCCTTCAGGCGTTTGAATTCTCCGCACTTCCCAGCGGTCTATGAACTATTGTGGTGAGAATTTAATTTTTGGTGTGCGCGGAGTTGCGCCATACGTTTCACCGTTGCTGAACGTGTTGAGTGCAGTGCACAGGGAGTACAGTACAACGTCGGTATACTAGTCGGCGACTTCAACGTACACTCACGTTAAAATTAGCAGATCTGTTCTCGCCGTTCCTGGGTAGATATAAACTTTCAATCACTTGTGGCACATACCCGCATACCTTTGGAACATGCCCGCCGATGGATGGATGGTGGAACTTCGATGTGAAAGAAAAAAGGCTTACAATAGATGAACAACAATCATAATTGTGACAACACAATATAAAACACCTACAAGCACAAACCCTGTATACTAGTCGGCGACTTCAACGTAGACGTTATGGACCTAAGGACATAGCATTCTCGTCGACTCTTTATGTCACTTTATGCCACACAATTCACATTATATGGAGCGACGCTCGGGCATCGTATGGTTACTCACCCATATGATACCCAGAGTTTCGCCCACTCGTCACGATTCGCTTCGTGCAGATGCGTAGATTTTTTAGATGTGAAGCATCTTATGGCGAAGCTTAATCCGGTGGTGGTGGTGGTGGTGGTGGTGTGCCGCGTGCCCACCCTTACTGCGCATGCGCAAACAGTTAAAGAAAAAATAAAAATAAAAACCTCCTCTCCCCCTCTCTCTCCTCTAGGCATCCCTCCCCACGGCAACCACACCCTCACTGCGCATGCGCCTCCCTTCCTCTCTCCCCCTCTTACACTCCCCCCCTCTCTCCATCCCTGCCCGCGGCGTCTAACTCCCCCTGCGCATGCGCGTCCCCCCCCTCTCTCTCCTCTCCTACGCTCCCCCCCTCTCTCCTCTACGCATCCCTGCCCACGGCGTTCACACTCCCACTGCGCATGCGTGTCACCCCCTCTCTCTCCTCTCCTCCGCTTCCCCCTCTCTCGCCTCGCGACGCCGACGCAGGCAGCGTCTGCTAGCGAGTTTCTTGGTTGAAAAAACCGACTGCTCGCGCTGCACAACCGTTCACTGGCCATCCCGTATATATGGCAATGGATCTTGACCTCCAAGGTGGTGCCGGTGGAAGATTTCTCCTGTGCGTTGTTGAACAATAAAAGTTCGCAGCGTGCGCGTTAACTAAAAGCGGAGTGCGGGTCCCTGTGTCCAGTCGGAGTCTTCTGTCTCTCATTGCCCATTAGCAGCGATTGGCATGTTCCAGTAGAAAACACCGCTCCATCACTGCGTGCTTTGCGCCTCCTCAGTTTTCTCTCCTGCGCAACGCTGCGATAGGGCCAGCGTCAACGCCACCGCCAGTGTAAGCGTTAGCGCCCGCTGCTTCACATCTACACATGGTTCCCTTTATTTGTTCTGATTTCCTTTTCTTTCTTATTTCGCGTGATAGCTATTATGGACACCGGTGGCGGCGCACAACTACAGAACCAAAAACGGCCCTTGTTGTAATCTCATAACAGGTTTCGCTGTAAAAATCGCAGCCGGCCAAAAGGGGGAGACACTATATGTGTACGCATGTTGCGTTTCCCTCTAGTCGGGGCGTTATGTTCAATAATTCTTTACCATGCCGCAAGTAGGCGGCCTTAGGCTGAGTTCGGCGATATGAGTGAGGCTCTTCTGGCTGTCACACCGTTTTCTCCTATTCCGCTTTCACCGTCAACTACTACAGCTAACACAAGGGCTTGTTTAATTATTGATCATGGACGTTAGTCGTCGGTATGGAGATGTATCCCCAAGCGTCAGCGTGGGTGCATCCACGTTAAGAGGTGCTATACGTAGCTTTCAAAATTCAATAGACATTGTCCAAGCTCTGTTGTATTAATGTACAGTAAACGTTCACCTACTTGTGTCAGGACACGTTTTGAGTTAGTGTTATACCGATTCCTATGACGAAGGCAGATGTTTTTGCTTCCCCTCTGTAACGCACTGGCCTGGCGAAGAGCTGGCGGAGGCTGGCGTTCTCTTACCTGTATTTGATTGCATTCCCTCTGTAACGTTCTGGTCTTCAGAGGTAAAATAAATTTAATGAAATGAAATATGTAAGTTTTTGTGAATATGCTGCCCAATTCACATCAATATTTTACTTGAAAACACACAGGGAATTCTTTAGGATTGCATATTTTATTTGAGGCTGTATGTCTGCAATTTTACTGGCTGGCATATTGGCAACGTGAAACTCAAGTCTTGACGAGGGCGGTGTACCACATGACATATTTTTCCACATAGTATAACAAAACTAGTAAAGCTCCTGATTCTAACAATTTCTGGTTGTTATATCTATTATTATTAAAAAATCGTGTATACAGTCCAAACCATTTATAACAATATCGGTTGTAACAATATATTGGTTATAGCAATGACAACTTGGTGCACCGTCAACTTGGTGGTGTCATTGTGACATTCCGCCTTCCTACACCACCTTAACAACGCATTATCGTTCACAACAATGAAGTCTCGCTGACCTGTATTGTGGCCGAGAGCCCTTCACCTTTCCATCCCTCCGATAATAATGCCACGCACGCTTCTTTTTGTAATTTAAGAGCGCAGCTCCTAAAAATTTTAGTTGTGCCGGGTAGTGCGAACGGTAATTATCCTTATCGTGAACCGGTACGTCGGTCAAGTATTTTTCGTCGGTCGACGTCTAGACCGGCTATTGAGCAATCGAGGTCAACGGGAGAGACCCAGAGAAGGCTGCCTTTATAACACCAGAGGGCCTCTTCGAGTTCAAGGTCATGCCCCTTGGTCTTTGCTCTGCACCTGATAGTTTCCAACGTGCTATTAA
This sequence comes from Rhipicephalus appendiculatus, assembly GCA_030522465.1. NCBI lineage: Eukaryota > Metazoa > Arthropoda > Arachnida > Ixodida > Ixodidae > Rhipicephalus > Rhipicephalus appendiculatus. The sequence continues at coordinate 780,067 of JALIZH010012726.1, read as the reverse complement.
TACTGTACTGATAGGCTTCAAGTGACAGACTTGCCTCGTGCACTTGGACGACGTCGTATGTTTGCCTCAAACATCGACGAACATCTCCGGCCCCTGCAAGCTGTACTTTAAGCACTCAAGATCTCCGACCTGACCTTGAAGCTAGAATTGTGCCGACTCAGGAAAATCCTCCTCTTGTTGCTTGGCCACGTCATTTCAAAGTCTGGAGGGCGGCTAGACCCGCGAAAACAGCCGTCATCGCTGCATTCACGCCATCCTCCGACAAAAACGCCGTACACCGAATTCTCGGCTTGCGCGCGTATCACAGACGCTTCGTCAATAAATTTTCGTGATCACTGAACCGCTCAAGCACCTCACGAATACCGACGTGAAATAAGTGGGTAAGGAGTTCGGGGAAGGAAGATTGCACGCATTGATGCACTCGCGTGCCCGCCAACTCGCGGTTCAGCTTGCAGACGTACCAAGTACTCGGGCGGATAAACAAGAGAAAGCGCATTCCAAACTGCAACCCAACACCACAGAGAGGAAAAGCAAAGAGTGCGATAGCCGAAAAGGCACGAGAAACGATTCCCGCGGAACACCCTCCACTCGAGTCTATGACGTCAGCTGAAAGAAGACAGAAGGAGGACGGTTCAGTACTTCCTCCTACCTCGAGTAGCTTTGACAGGCTTCTCCAAGAAAACCGAGAGTCGCTCAGCGCCGATCAGCAGATACACCATTCTCTTACACGTGTACACTTCGACGAGAGAGAGGGTCTGGCGAGGCGAAATGTAAGCATCTACAAAAAAATTCCACATCTCCCGCTAAAGGGAACCATGTGTGGATGCGAAGCAGCGGGGAGATAATTAGCTTGAGCGGGAGGAGGGTCGTCGCTCTCATTTCACGGCAGTGGTCCGGGCGCTCATCGCGGCGCTGCACAGGAGAGAGAATGAGGCGCGCGCGCTCCGTCATTTTCATACCGCGGAACTACCGTGGCGCCCCCCAGCGGAGTATGCAGCTGTCACACTTGTCGTGCGCGCCGCTCCGTAGAGGATTCCTAGATGAAAGGACGGGGGGGGGGGGGGGAGAGACCGTAGAAGAGGAGAGAGAGGGGGGAGGGGACGTGCGTGCCCTGTGGGGGGTGCGGGACGCGGGAGCCGCTCCGTGGAGTAGAGGATTCTTAGAGGAGAGAGGGGGGAGAGGACGCGCATGCGCTTCACTTCACTTCACTTTTATTACCTTAAAGACCCCCCTTTAGGGGTATTACATAAGGGGTGGTGTTTAACAAAACAACAAGAGCAAACAAAAAGAAAAAAAAAACTATACATCGGTGTTCTTAATGGCTTCGGCAAACATAGATGGGTTAGTGATGACACAGATGGCATTAGGAAGGCCGTTCCAGTCTTTTGCTGCTCGTACGAAAAAGGAGGCTTGGAATGCAGTGGTCCGGGTACGTGGTATTGCGACTTGTGAAGGATGACCAGTGCGATGTGTGGATGTGGGCGCCTCTCCTTAGAGTAGATGATTCCTAGAGTAGAGGAAGGGGGGTGAGCGTAGGAGAGCATAGGGGACGGGACGCGCATGCGCTGTGGGACGCGGGGGGCCGCTCCGTAGAGTAGATTATTCCTAGAGGAGAGAAAGGGGGGTGCGCGTGGGAGAGAGAGGGGGGAGGGGACGTGCATGCGCTGTGGTGGTGTGGGACGCGGGACGGACTAAGCCCCCTCCAGACACATGCAAGCAAGATTAAGGAATGGGGTCAACCTGGGCGACAGACACCACCTGCCTAGCCATTGCTAAGCAGCCTCTCTGTGCTCTCGGCCATGTCTCAAGGAATGGGGTCAACCTGGGCGACAAACACCACCTGCCTAGCCATTGCTAAGCAGCCTCTCTGTGCTCTCGGCCATGACTCTGATGACTGTGTTAGGGTTGACGGCCTTCATATTACTAGTGTTCTGGTTCGCATAATGGGTGCTTCCCTACTTCATGAAAGTGGCCGGACGGGGGACGGGGGGACGGGGGGACGCGAGACGCGGGACGGACACGGGAGCCCCGAGCATAAGATGCTTCGCATCTAAAAAAATCACGCCATATCCACGAAGTGAATGATGATGAGGGGGCGAAGCTGGATCGTTTTCATCCATGGCAGATAGAGAATGTGTGGTCTGGAACGCGCTTATACTTCATGGTCATCAGCGTCATTGTCATCGTTATCACGTGTAGTGGGTACATTCCTCTATACTGCGTCATCGTCATCTTTATCATGGGGAGTGGGTACATTCCACTATACGTGGCTATCTGCCTACCTACTACTACTACTACTACTACTACTACTACTACTACTACTACTACTACTACTACCACTACTACTACTACTACAGAGGAGGGACAGACCCACACCCTTTGGAGCTTTGCCCCTAAAAGGGAGGACTGTTGTATAGGTACTACCGAGATCGAATGGGTTGAACTCTGGATCAATTAATAGTTCCGGAGAGGTACAGGGTGGATCTCCTGAATTTGTGTCACTGAAACGGTGCGTCAGTTCATCTAGGAATTAAGAAAACAAATAAGAGGCTTTTGCTAGGGTATCACTGGATAGGTGTTTTAGAGCTGTGGAAAGTTACGTAACGTCCTGTGTCGTTTGTCAGCGAGTTGAGAAACCGGAAGATAAGCGCCAGGTGCCTTTAACGTTGGCGAAAAAGTTTACGAAAGCAATTCCGTTAAAAGAACTTAGTTCCACCGAGGTGGTCGATGCCCTGTTGTCCACATTTGCGCTTGTCGCTTTTCCTGCAGAGATTCAGGCTGACAAGGGTACGGCATTTACGAGTGCCTTAACGACAACGTTCCTAGAAAGGTGCGGAGTTCGACTAGTCATAGCTCAGTGCATCATCCCCTATGAAGCAGTTTTGAAAAGCATCACTCGGTGCTTATGAGAGTGTTACGTGCCTTGTGCCATGAACACAAAGCCGGCTATGAGGATTGTTTACCTGTAACGCTGTTCGCATTGAGAACAGTTCCACAAAGAGCAACGGGCTTCACCCCCTCCGAACTGGTGTGCGGACGGACGCTTCGTTCCCCCCTCAGAAACACACAAGAGATGTCGGAAGGAAAGGTGAAAACCAGACATTGGTGAGTAACGTCTTTTAATTGCTAGAACGCCTGAGTGCTTCGCGTGAATTGGTGGAAAACAACCTAAATGAGGGCCAAGACAATGCAAAGGCTTACCATGACAGGAATGCTCATAAACGAATGCTTAAGCTAGGCGACGTGGTCATGATCCTAAGGTCATCTGGTAAAAACAAACTAGAGGTAGAGTGGGACGGACGCGTTAAGATTACCCAAAATATTTCGGAGATTAACTATACCGTAGAATTTCCGGGGAAAAGGAATAATTGGACCATTTATCACTGCAATCTAATCCTTATTTTGAAAGGGAAGAGGTTGTCAACGTCGTAGTAAATGCGTCAGAAGAAGTAACGGTGGAGCTTCCACCTTTGGGATGAAAGGCGTTTGCGAAGCGCTCACTAGAAGTCCGGAATATGTCAGTAAATTGAATGGCTCTCGATACTAATCAGGTAGGCGATCTTGGTTCGACAGTGCGTCAGCAGAAAACCTGGGAAACGAAGCTTATTACTCACGAGATTGAGCTGACATCGGACAAGCCTGTTCAATCCAACCCGCACCGCGTCTCACCTCGTCAGCGAGAAATAATGGAGGAAGAGATCAAATGAATGATCGAACTGGGAATCAATGAGCCAGCGGGCAGTGATTATAGTTCTCCGATGATACTGCTATAAGCGAACGGGAAGGAACAGCGTTCATGTGTGGACTATAGGAGAAGAATTGACATTTGGGCAAGTTGGAATTGGTTATGCATCTTTGAACTAGCAGCGCAAGAAACTAGGACTATAGGAAATTGAATGCGATCACAATGGACTAACTTTACCCTATACCTAACAGAGAAAAACGAGTCGAATGAGTCAGCTGAGCGCATTATATTTATACACTCGACATAGAGATTACTGGCAGCTTCCAATGTCAGAAAGCGCCAGTCGCTACGTAGCGTTCACTTCTCTGCTTGGCTCTCTTCGACCCCTCGTGTTGGATTTAGGGCTGAAGAACGCTCCTTTTAGCTTTTCCAAGCTGATGGATATGGTCTTGAAGGATGCACAAGATTATGCGATCCGCTATTTAGATCACATCGCTATCTTTTCCCACAGCATCGAACGAACATTTGGAGCACCAAAGGGAAGTGTTCGGTCGCTTATGAGACGCGGGTATCACGGTCGAGGCCGAAAAGTGCCACTTTCGATGTTCCCAAGTTACCTACCTAGGACATATCGTGGGACAGGGAAGGCGCAGGCCCTCAGAATTAGAGATGGGACCTATCACTAGCTTTCTTCAACCGCGAACGAAGACAGATGTCCGAGCTTTTCTGGGGCTTGTGGGATAGTATCAGCGGTATATTTCAAACTACTCGCAGCTAGTAAGCCCTTGACAGACGCTCGCCGAAAAAGAGAGCCCGATAAAGTTTCATGGAATGAGGCCAAATACAGTGCATTCAAGGAATTTAAGAAACTTCTGAGCTCTGAGCCAGTGCTTCGGACCCCCGATTATTTGAAGGAATTCATAGTGCAGTGTGATGCTAGCGAGCGTGGGTTGGAGGTAGTCCTCAGTCAGGTAGGATATGACGCGGAGGAGCGTCCGATATTCTATGCTAGCCGAAATTTAACGTGCAGAGAGGAGGCGTACAGCGCCTCGGAAAAGGAATGCGCCTGCTTAGTCTGGGCTACAAAGAAATCATCGTGTTATGTATACAGCGCAAAGTTCACCTTCGAAACTGACCACTCTCCCCTGACATGGCTACGACACATGTCGCTAAAGAACGGCCGCTTGCTCAGATGCAGTCTAATTCTTCAAGAATATAACTTCACCGTCCGTTACAAAAAGGGCAAGTCAAAGTGGAAGGCGTCTGGTTTGAGCCAGATTCAGTAAACTGACTTTTTATTTTCTTTCCCTCAATTTACCTTTTTTTTTCAGAGATAGACTTCATCCGCGTAGCTACACCTTGCGTGTGTGTTATTTTAGTGTTTTGTTTTTCATTATATATTCAATTTTATTCACTTTCATTTGAACGGCATGCGGACCTTGTCGGCGTTTGAGGAGAAATGGAAGGCAGTTTGGAATGATGGTTGTAATTGTAGTTTCAGAACTGTGAAAGAAAAAAAAGACAGTGTGTTTTTTGATAAGGCGAGCCTGGCTGGCGAGTCAAAGGCTGTGAGCTTGCGCCTGCACGTGGGGAATCGCTATGTTGTTTCGTTTGTTTAGCATACTTTCTTCAGTACATGGGCTAGGGAAGTCATCAAACAACGTTCGCCGCTATTGGGCTACTTGCCCCATATGCGTTCTTCATGGCCAACGAATAGTGTTCACCGGCCATTCCGAAGTTCCGGGGCGGGGAGGCGCTGTTAGATACGGACTGCCCACCATTTCAGTACTGGGCTTTTCAGCGCATAAGTTCGACATTTCCCCAGAAGCCTGGCACTGTGACTCATCCTCTGACCGACGCCTACTCGCCGGAGCCGAGTTGGTTGATGTGCCACGTTGATCGACCCGGGGGGCGATGGCCTCGCCGTGGTTCCACATGACGCAAGCTTGCATTGCCATCTCCAGGTGCGTCCTTCCGCAAAAGTGGACCAAAGCAGCAAGGAGTACAGTCGCCCGGCAACATGGCCCGGTGTCTCCCATTGAGCGAAAGGGACGCCATCTCTTTGGGACTGCTGATTGGCGAACATGACATCACACGCCCCAGTTCTTGATTCGCTTGAAGTCACATTATTTAAGGCTTTATAAGTCGACCTGCCATCGAAAGAGAGGTCGTCTTCTCCTGGCAGAGGTCCGCAGCGTAACAGTTGCTGCCGACCGAAGCGATGTGTACGGCCATCATATCATATTCTTTTACTCTAATTGTCTAATGTTAATAAACCAAAGTTTTTCTCCATACGTCCGGGTCATTCTCGGCCAGCTCCCGCACTTCAGCGGAGACATGCAATATTACCAAACGTAGACGACTTACTACATGGTGCCCAAGTGGCCGACACCACAAAAGGCAAAGCGTTACGCAGTGTGGCCTCTTACTGACATAGGGATGGCCGATAAATTTTTACACGTTTAATCATCGACCTAGTGTGCCTTGCCGCGCGCATTCGGCACACGCATCGACACGCACTAGATCGACCGTTCACCGGCTTATCAAATAATTGATATGAATGCGGTTTTTTTTATCGAGGAATCTGGATTTTCTGCAGGCGTTTTTAAAATAGGCTGGACGATTACTCCTATACCCGCCCCTATTTATTTAGTTGGTGGGACAAACACGAAATAAACAATCGCGTAATGGTTTCATAATTAAATAATAATATTTACTTTGCGGGAGCGAGAGCAAAAGTTTGATGATGGTAGAGACTTCAAGTGATGCAAAATAATCTAAGAAACAGTGCCTTGACGGAATGAGCGTTGCTTGCTTGCTGAGAACATGGAATGCAGCGTTGAAATCCCACTTATGTCGAGCATGCCTTGAAGTTTCACGCAAGGAAGCAACGCAAGCAGACGAAAAGCACGAGCACGTGCTCTTGGTCTTAACGGTCTTTTTGGTTTTAATTCGTGTATCAACGGCGTCCTGCCTCCGTCCGTCGCGGTAAAGAACGACCACTGCAGTAAAAACTGGGCAACTATATTGCCACGCGCGATGCGTACTTTCACTTTTGTTGTATTCGGTTTTTGCCCTCAAAGACTGTCACCAAAGCTCAGCGCAAACCTCGCCTCATTGTTCCAGAAGCTTCGCGATTATTGTAGATCGTTTTGTTAAGATTGCGCGCAAGACGTGGCCACTCGAGATCATTCCAGAGCTTGCGTGACAACCAGAGATAAGGCTGGAATATTCGACGACACACGTATCAATGCCGACGCGCTTCACCACTTGTCAGTTGATCGACGGCCGACGCCCTGTTCGCCGCTATCAGTGCCAGCGTGTATTCCTGTAATCTTACTTTCCGTTTACCGGCCACAAGTTCGGCCTAATAAACAGTTTCATCCTGGACACGCCGCCTGCTGCCTTCGTCGACGTCACGACCACGTGACAGCTGGTGGAGGTGCTGCTTCGTCCATGCTCCGGACGCCCCCGCGAGGTGCTGACCCAAGCCCAACCCGCGAAGAAGACGACACAAATGACAACCCGGAAAGTCGAAGAAGCCGCAGGCAGAGTGGTCTCGAGCCAGAGTACGGGCTTCTTACCGAGAACACCAGGTACTCCAAGCCAGTGACCTCTACCGCAGGCATGATGACAACCCCTGCCCCGCCTACACCGATGGTGATCCGGCAGCCTAAAGAACCACCAAGATTCCGCGGATCATCAGTCGAAGATCCAGAAAGCTGGCTGGAAGCATACGACCGTGTGGCCGCTTTCAACCACTGGGACAACGACAACAAACTGAGACATGTCTATTTCGCTTTGGAGGACGCCGCTCGGCCCTGGTTCGAGAACCAAGAGCGAAGCCTGACAACGTGGCACATTTTTCGCACCAGGTTCCTCGCCACGTTCACAAGCGTCGTCCGCAAAGAGAGGGCAGTAGCTCTGCTCGATACGCGTGTTCAGCTGACAAATGAAAACGGGGCGCTCTTCACGGAAGAGATGCTGAGACTGTTCCGCCACGCAGACCCCGAAATGCCCGAAGAGAAGAAGGTTCGCCTCCTGATGAGAGGAGTTAAGCAGGAGCTCTTCGCGGGACTGATGCGGAACCCACCGACGAGTGTCGAGGATTTCGTCTCTCAAGCGACGACTATCGAAAAGACCCTGGACATGCGCAACCGGCAGTACAATCACCGTTCGACGCCACACCTTACCGACATCCAAGGGCTCTGCTCGGCCGACCTGTGCGAAACGATCCAAGCGATCATGAGGGAGGAAGTGCGCAAGCTCTTACCCTTGCCACAACCTCAAGTGGACTCGATCACCGACATTGTTCGTGAGGAAGTCCACCAAGCGTTGGGAGTTCCCGAACCAGCGCAGCCTCATCCGGAGGCTATGACGTACGCTGCTGCAGTCCGCCGTCCCGTTTCCGCTCCGCGACAACATCAAGGCACCGCATCGCCACAGTTTCGTCGCCAGACGCCGCCGCCACCGCCGCCACCACCACCGACGCCATACCGTTCTCCAGTCGCCCAGCGCTATGCTCCGCGCTACGCGCCAAGGAAGACCGACGTTTGGCACGCCCCTGACAACCGCCCGCTCTGGTACCACTGCGGGGAGGCCGGCCACACGTACTGCCGCTGCCAATACCGAGAGATGGGACTACGCGGATTCGCCGTCAACGCGCCGCGTCCGCAGCCAGGCGAACGGCCTCGAGACATCGACGACTACCTCACCGGAACACAGTGGCAAGAACGACGACCTTCCTGGTCACCGTCGCCCGGCCGCTACATATCACCGTACCGCCGGCAATATTCACTGGGCCAAACCGGGGCTGGTCGCCTAGCCCGTATCCGGGAAACTAAGGGCAGCAACCTATGGAGGTGCGGTTGCTGTACGACGAAATGCCGAAGATCCTCCGCGGCCGCCGACGACGACAACGCGACAAGACCTGCAGAACACGACGCGAAGCAGACGAAGCTCTGCCGACGAAACCTCGCGGACCGAAGAAGACCTGACGACGCAGCATGGAAGCATCCCAACAAATCGACGCAGCCGTGATCCGACGCCGCGACCTAATCGCAACGCAAGGCGACGGACTAGCGACCTCGACGTTCTCATCGACGGCCACAACGTCACCGCTCTCGTCGACACTGGGGCCGACTATTCTGTCGGCAGTGGGCCATTCGCCACCAAGCTGAGGAAAGTAAAGACCGCTTGGAGTGGACCCGAAATCCGGACAGCTGGAAGCCACCTGATAACGCCGATTGGTGTCTGCACGTGAGAGTCACCATTAATAACCGGACTCATCCTGCGAGCTTTGTAATCCTACAAAACTGCTCCAAGGATGTGATACTGGGGATGCACTTCCTAAGTCAACACGGCGCCGTCATCGACCTGAGGTCTCAGTCAATCACACTTGCCTCAGAAAAAGCGTTGCCGCCCCACACGACGCTGGGAATCATGCCTTGAATGCAATAGAAGAGCAGACCACTGTTCCGCCTCTCTCGAGCGTCGTCATTTCCGTCGGCACCGAAATACCCGCTAACCTTGAAGGCGTTGTCGAGGGCGATCAGCACCTACTCTTTAACCGTCAGATTTGCGTTGCAAGAGGCATCGCCGAGTTGCGCGACGGCAAAGCAAAGGTACTGCTGACAAACTTCAGTCACGAATATAGGCACCTCAACATTGGTGCGACGGTCGCCTACATCGAGAAACTCGTGGACACCAGCAATGCTTTCACCCTCTCCGATACTGCCGAACATTCTTCGACGAATCGAGGTCCCGAAACAGATTTCGACGTCAACCACAGCCTCCCAAAGCAGAAGCAAGACCAACTCAAAAATCTGCTCCTGCAATTCAAGGACTGCTTCTCATCGTCGTCAAGAATTCGACAGACCCTAGTCGCCAAACATCGTATCATAACCGAAGAAAGTGCTCGACGAGTCCGTCAAAGCCAGTATCGAATTTCGACGCGAGAACGCGAAGCCGTAAAGAAGCAAGTCGACGAAATGCTACGCGACGACATAATCCAGCCGTCCAAGAGCCCATGGGCGTCTCCCGTGGTGTTGGTGAAGAAGAAGGACGGGACGCTTCGTTTCTGTGTCGACTATCGTCGCCTGAACAAGATCACGAATAAGGACGTGTACCCCCTCCCACGGATAGACGACGCCCTGGATGGATTCCACAACGCGAAGTACTTTTCGTCGATGGACCTCAAGACAGGCTACTGGGAAATCGAAGTCGACGAGAAAGACGGAGAAAAAACTGCTTTCATAACTCCAGACGGCCTGTTCGAGTTCAAGGTAATGCCTTTTGGTCTTTGCTCGGCCCCCGTGGCCTTCCAGCGTGTTATCGATACCTACTGGCCGGCTTGAAGTGGCAGACTTGCCTTGTGTACTTGGACGACGTCGTTGTGTTTTCCTCGAACTTCGACGTACATCTGCGATACCTTGAAGCTGTAGTTCAAGCAATCAAGACCTCCGGACTTAACCTGAAGCCTCAAAAGTGCCGCTTCGCCTACGAGGAACTCTTGTTCTTGGGCCACGTGATAAGCAAGTCCGGAGTACGCCCCAACCCTCAGAAGACAGCCGCCATCGCTACGTTCCCGCCACCTGCCGACAAGAAGGCCGTGCGCCGATTTCTCGGCTTGTGCCCCTATTATAGACGCTTCGTCAAGGAATTTTCACGAATCGCCGAGCAAGTAACTCAGCTCACGAAAAACGACGTGGAATTCAAGTGGGGAGCGGCGCAAGTCGAAGCATTTCAAGAATAGAAACGACGCCTGCAAACGCCTCCAATACTTGCGCATTACGACGAACACGCCGACACGGAAATCCGCACCGACGCAAGCAGCGTAGGACTGGGCGCCGTTCTTGTCCAGAGAACTGCTGGCGTGGAAAGGGTCATGAGTTATGCTAGCCGGTCGCTATCCAAGGCAGAAGCCAACTATTCCACAACAGAAAATGAGTGCCTCGCCATCATCTGGGCTACGTCAAAGTTTCGCCCCTACCTCTATGGCAGGCCCTTCAAAGTTGTGAGCGACCACTACGCTTTGTGTTGGCTAGCTAACTTGAAGACCCTTCAGGTCGTTTCGCAAGATGGAGTCTAAGGCTTCAAGAATTTGACATCACCGTCGTTTACAAGTCCGGCCGAAAACATTAGGACGCCGACTGCTCGTCTCGCGCCCCCGTCGACCCGCCACCGCAGGACGACCACGAGGATGACTTCTTCTTGGGAACCATAAGTACCGACGACTTCACTGAGCGACAGCGAGCCGACCCGGAACACAGGGGCCTTATGGAGTACGTCGAAGGCAAGACAGCCATTGTTCCGAAGGCATTCAAGCGAGGACCCGCATCGTTTCTCTTGTGAAACAGCGTTCTCATAAAGAAGAATTTCTCGCCGCTTCGAGCCAACTACCTTCTCGTAGTGCTTTCAGCAATGCGTCCAGAAGTCCTCCAGGCACTACACGACGACCGGACGGCTGGACCCCTTGGACTTTCCCGCACGCTCGCAAGAGTACAGGAAAAGTACTACTGGCCGCGCCTTGCCACCGACGTCGCCCGCTACGTAAGGACGTGCCGAGACTGTCAGAGACGGAAGACACCGCCCACAAGACCAGCAGGCTTCCTTCAGCCGATCGAGCCTCCTCAGCGACCGTTCCAGCAGATCGGGATGGACCTCCTGCGGCCGTTCCCAACGTCGACTTGCGGAAATAAATGGATCGTCGTGGCTAGCAACTACCTCACCCGCTACGCCGAAACAAAGGCCCTGCCTAAAGGCAGTGCCGCCGAGGTAGCAAAGTTCTTCGTTGAGAACATCGTCCTTCGACACGGCGCCCCAGAGGTTCTCATCACCGACAGAGGTACGGCGTTTACGACTGACCTAACTCAGGCAATTTCGGGCTACAGCCGCACAAGCCGCCGCCGCACCACCGCGTACCCCCCCACCGACCAACGGCCTGACCGAGCACCTAAATAAGACCATCGGCGACATGCTGGCCATGTACGTCGACGTCGAACACAAGATGTGGGACGCCATCCTTCCGTACGTGACCTTCGCGTACAACACGGCCGTACAAGAAACGATGCAGATGACGCCATACAAGTTGGTATACGGACGGAGCCCGGCAACGACGCTCGACGCCATGTTACCAAACGTGACCGACGAGGAAAACACCGACGTGACCACCTACCTACAGCGAGCCGAAGAAGCACGACAGCTCGCCCGCCTACGGATCAAGAATCAGCAGACGACTGACAGCCGCCGCTACAATCTTCGACGACGCTTCGTGGAATACCAGCCCGGCGACCGCGTTTAGGTGTGGACGCCGATACGCCGACGTGGGCTTAGTGAAAAAAATGCCCCCACCTCCCCAAAGGGAATCGCGAGGAAATGCGAATGCATTTCTTGCGCCGACACCGACTTCTGCCATCGCCTTGAGAGACGCCCAGCCAGCGAACGGTCGAGAGTTAGGCGCGAGCAGACGGGAGAGTGGGGGCGCAGGGAGGAGAGAGAGCAAACGGCGAGGGAAGGAGCGGCGAAGCACTGCACCTACCCTCTCCTACACTCTCTCGCACCACATGCTCCGGTTGCTAGGGGCGAGGATAAGCGCGCGCGCCCGCAGCGGTTGCTATGGGAGAGGGAGAGGGCGCGCCGCCGCGGACAACGCCGGACAACGCCGGATGCCTGACATAGCCCGACTAAGAAATGCATTCGCATTTAAAACTTCTTGGGCTATACTTCGGGCCATACAAGGTGCTTCGATGTCTCGGTGCTCTTGACTACGAGGTCGTCCCGGATGGTATTACGAACTCTCAACGGCGCCGTGCGCGACCTGAAGTCGTCCATGTCGTGCGCCTCAAACCGTATTACGCGCGTTAGCGAACCTGAGGACTGCACTTATTGCTTTATTATTGTACTTTCTTTCTTTATTGTCGTGATTTATTGCTGCATGCATTTTCCCCCCCGTGTTCTGTTTTAAGCACCGGGACGATGCCTTTTTAGAGGGGGGCATTGCCACGCGCGATTCGTATTTTCACTTTTGTTGTATTCGGTTTTCGCCCTCAAAGACTGTCACCAAAGCTCAGCGCAAACCTCGCCTCATCGTTCCAGAAGCTTCGCGATTATTGTAGATCGTTTTGTTAAGATTGCGCGCAAGACGCGACCACTCGAGATCATTCCAGAGCTTGCGCGACAACCAGTGATAAGGCTGGAATATTCGACGACACACGTATAAATGCCGACGCGCTTCACCGCTTGTCAGCTGATCGATGGCCGACGCTCTGTTCGCCGCTATCAGTGCTATCGTGCATTGCTGCAATCTTACTTTCCGTTTACCGGCCACAAGTTCGGCCTAATAAACAGTTTCATCTTGGACACGTCGCCTGCTGCCGTCGTCGACGTCACGACCACGTCATAATATGCTTTGTTGAACTTGATGGGTGAAACGCGGGAGTGTTCAACAAAAATATGAAATGGTTCTATTGAGAAATGAAGTCGGTCAGGAAGATGCAAAACACATAGAGGTTGACCTGCAATGAGAAACCGTTAAGATTTCTTGTTAGTGTATATTGTAGCCATTTTTGTATGCCTTGTAATATGGGGGGCTGGGGCGCTCGTCAAGTCAATTTATTTTCACTTTTTGCCCGAGCATCGCCGCATTATGATGATGCTAAAAAGTTTCAAATTTAAAATTGAAACTTCAGACAATTTGAGCATGTCAAATGAGCAAGAAAAACCAGGCTACAGGCATTGGTTTTCCGCGCCACATCCAATTTTTGACGGAGAAAATGGATTGAATTGGCTGAAATTTATCTGTTATGGTGTCCTTGGGCACCACTAGCATTGTTCTTCGCCAAAGTACAAAAGAAACGAAACCATTTGGGTTGTTATAAAGGACACTTCTTCTTTCGTCTCCGGGTCTAAACAAGACAGTTACAAAGGCCTCCACAAGCATAACTGGCGAAATGCTTTCGTCTCCGGGTCTAAACAAGACAGTTACAAAGGCCTCCACAAGCTTAACTGGCGAAATGCTTTACTCTGGAGTTAGACAGTTTAGGGGAATAATGTAGCATAAACTTTCTTGCCTTAGTTCAGGGGTCTCAAACACGCGGCCCGCGGGCCACATGCGGCCCGCGAGGCTCTCGGTTGCGGCCCGCGGCCCGCACATGACTGCCTTCGCCCCGCATTTTTTTTTAATTTCTTAATCACTATGTTCGTGAGCTACACAAGCCTGATTGGTTTAAGGCATTGTCTCAGTAAGGCATCCCACGTGTTCACCTTGTTTTGAAACATAACCATGAAACGGAAATTATATATCTCAATCGGCGGCCAGATTTGAGTTATATTGGAGATCGGTATCGACATGTTGGAACCCTGGCACCAAATCTCCTTCAGAAATGACCTGTATATGAGATATGGGAAAGCGTTCTTTCAAATGGCCAGCGTTTTCTCGCAAATTGTACAACCTCCCCCCCCCCCCCCCTCCTTCCGCGCGCTCCTGTCCCGGCCCCTGCGGGAATAAATTGCGCAACTGCGGCCCGCTGGCTGAGGTGAGTTTGAGACCCCTGCCTTAGTTCCTTCAAGTGAGTACGCACTACATCAGCGAATGGAACTCCCAATATTACATTTGTTCCTTGAGGCCACTAGCTAGCATATGTTCTACATTACTATTTCAGTTCAATTTGGACTCGAGATAAGCAATGAAATGCATTGCTAGGTCTATGCCAGGAAAGACACGATCCTACTCGCACTATAAATGCAAATACCAAGGCACCCCAACGCGTGCTATAAAAGCCAGCACTTGACATTTATATACATAGCATTCCGAGATAAGATCTTTTCTTCTCGTGACTTCACGTCGGTGTGACGGCACAGCCAGTGTGGCAGAAGCATGTACATTGAAAACAAATTTGTTACAGTCAACAGGCTCAGTGTAGGAAAATGGTGCTTTGAAGTTCTGGCTGCCTTGAATAGTAGGAGGAGGTCACGTTTACTCTTTCGCAGTATCTTTTTTTTGTGTATGTTCTAGTTTGCGAAATCAATCAAGACTACGCAAGAGATTAAGATACTAAAGCTTGATGGCCTTCTAAATGACTTTTTTTATTATTACGCACAGACATACTGTAATCACTGAGATAGTGAAGAAGTGCTGGAAGATAGAACTGAATAATTACTTTATTTTTGCCGTTCATTTAGTTTACCTGTGAGAAATCTCTCTTTTTTAACACTATATCGGTATTATCGTGATCGCACGTGTATTAACCACTGCCTTACTTGGACTACGTGAACAACACTTCACAAAGTCAGTGAAGGTTCGTTGATAGACTCCTCGGCACTTTGTCTGCGAGAATGGTGCGTCCGTCCTAAGCATTCATCAAACGTGACGCATCGCCCGTGCTTGTTGCGGTACAGCTGTTCTGCGCAAAAACAACCAGACAAGCATTCTATGGTGCAGTTTTCCGGTCTTGTCATGTGGTCACAGGTAAGCTCGCTGCAGTCGTGGCTGCCGCAGTGGAGATAGCGCTGGCCGGGGCCACATATGTGCGCGTAGGGTAATCCACCTGCAAACATAAGTTTATTAATGAAGATAGTCTTGCAACCTTCCATGAAAGTTTCATTCATGCTAGATGACAGCTTAATAACTATACCTTTTTAATAATTACACTCAGTTCACTAAAATCACTACGTTTATTTCATTAAATAATAAAGCAACAACTTACTCTAAGGCGTAATATGGCGCCTGCACCTTCGTTATATGTTTGTGGATGCTTCCAAGTACAATTATACAAATATGGTAACTTGTTCATAAACTTTGCTGCATACATTCTATTGTTTACATTATTTCAGCTTATTCGTATTTGCGTAATTATGCCAAAATTACGGAAGCTGCCAGAAACGTTTTTCGGTTCTCTCGAACATCATTCCTGTAGAGACCCTATAACGATTTTATTGAGCCAAAGTCGTGCACTTTCTAACTGCGCAAATTATTCACGCTAGCTATACTTCGAACAGACACGCACAGATGTAAACTTTCCAGCGCGATAGCGTTAAATAGCCGATATCGCAGAATTTCGGTTGTTGCATCGGTGTTCATGCAGGCTGTGTTGCTCAAAGTGGAAAATCCGTGTCGTCCGTGAGCGAAAAATCGCGATGGGTGCAAGAAAATAAATAAATAATAAATCTGATACGCTTTAGCGGGAATCGAGACCGAGGCGTCTGCTTGGTAATCAGCTGTGTTACGACAAAGCCACAACAGAGGTTTTTTTTTTTTGCCTTGCGCTGTATTCAATGTAAGTCTGCTTCACACACACACACACACACACACACATACACACACGCACGCACGCACGCACACACACACACACACACACACACACACACGCACACACACACACACACACACACACACACACACACACACACACACACATGAAGGTACTTCATATACGACGTACGTTTCGGCCGTGGGACCGGCCTTTGTCTGGGAATTTATGTTCTGTATTCCCAGATGAAGGCCGGTCCCACGGCCAAAACGTCGGAATAAACTGTGCTGAAACGTACGTCGTATCTCAAATACCTTCGTGCAGTATCAGGGCCGGCGTGATACTTCCTATAGTGCTTATATATATATATATATATATATATATATATATATATATATATATATATATATATATATATATATACAAGCGAACCCACCTTTAACGGTACCGGTTTAACAATGAAAAGCTGCTGAATCGTCAGCTGTTGGATGTTAACTATGGTAAAATAACGTACAGGAATGCCCGCATGCCGCATTATGTTATCTTATTATGTTATTACGTTATTGCGCTTGTTCTTTTAATAAACCTTGTGGCACCGCCTACAATTGCTCTCGCAATAAAAAATACAAATTTTATATACACTGGCAGCATTTTTGAGCGTTTAAACCCCTCATATAGAGGCATATGTACCGGGTCAACGTGAAAAAATAGCCTGGACGTCATCGTCACCACCATACATAGGGAAAGGTAATCGCATTGGTAAGGCTATTGTATTTTGTGAACTTATAGTGCCTGTGACGGTTGCTCGTTGGCCGATTTGGTATAGGGTTACAGTAGGCGAGAGCCACTTGAGTGGGGCAAAGGAAAATATCGGGAGACAAAAAAGAAGAGAAAGTGACACAGAGGTTGCTTAATAAACACTGACGTTTCATATTAAAAAAATAGAGCGCCTGACAAACACGCACAGTACGTGGTAGGCTTGAATCAATTTTAATGCAGCGTCTTCGCTTTCTCTACAATTGACATGTTGCTGAAAATGGGAGTGGAGACGCGCTGATTGCAATTGAGCTGAAGGTTACCACCGGAGCAAATGCGTAAATTGTTAGCATGTTGCCGCGCCCGACCATAAATACGTTTTCCAGATCGCCCGAAGTGTAGTACGTCATCACATATAAGCAGAATTATGTATAAAAGACAAGTGTCACAGGTGTATTACGCCCTAACATATTTAATATCCCTTTTACGTTAACCTCACTACATTTTGATTTCCTGTTTCCGTCCTTTCGTGCTTTAGTTGTCCTACCTGTAGACATTACTTATACTCCAAGCACTTACAGAGTTCTGATACACAACCAATCATCACACTCTAAACTGGTTCGGAGGGCTACCGCCAGCCTGTGCTTGACAAATGGTCATAAAAAGATCAGCAATCACCAAATGCTGGACATTGTTGTGAACCAAGAGAATACAATCTTATCGGCAGGCTACTTTAAATTTTTCATCACTGCGGTGTCTGAATCGTTTCTTAATCGTTTTAAATTTTAGCGCAAAATTGATTGCGCTGTTATTTACCAAAATAAGGGCGTAGTTGTGCCGTATATACGTCCGCGTCCGCGTTGTAGAGCGCGCGAGCAGCCATGTTTTTCACTCTGCGTGGCGACACCTTGCGGCAGTGGCGGGCTTTGCCACGGTCAGCATGACTACTAGGCCGCGCATTCTCCAGACACACCACGTCATGGCCGGACACTGCCGCAAGGTGTCGCCCAGCAGAGCGAAAACCGGCTGCTCGGGCGCTGTACACAGACGCGGACGCGGCTGTAGATGGAAAGTTACAACGGTTTTGTGCTAAGCATAACAGAGCGCTGAGCTAGTTGGCAAGTATTCATCCTACAATGCAGGTCGTGTACACATGGACACAAGAAAGAAGTCAAGTCGGCGTTTGTGGTGTCTTCACTTCTTTTCGTGTCCGTGTTGGTGCGCCCTATTGTTTAGAACGTTGCTGCTAATAACCATAAAAAGTAGGTTTTTTCAGCACCATGGAAGCTAGCGAACCTGTACAGAAGGGTTTGATAGCCGAGTACGCAAAGTAAAACATGAGACACCAAATACGTTCGCGGATACCGCGCGTGTCACATTTGTGTAGAGAACTTCGCTTAGACGTGATCAGGTTCACTTTCTGCATAGGTCGGCACTTTAAGGGAGTATTCACTCAAACTCACTCACCACAATTTTTTCAGCCTTCGCACTCACTCACGTTCACACTCACGTTCACTCACACTCATGAGTACTCACTCACGTTCACACTCACCTCCACTCACACTCATGAGTACTCACTCACGTTCACACTCACGTCCACTCACACTCATGAGTACTCACTCATACTGAACTCACCACGTTCAAATGAGTGTGAGTGAGTGTGAGTTGAGTGCACTCATGAGTGAGTGTTACGAGCTCCATAGGTCGGCACTTTAAGGGAGTACTCACTCAAACTCACTCACCACAATTTTTTCAGCCTTCGCACTCACTCACGTTCACACTCACGTCCACTCACACTCATGAGTACTCACTCACGTTCACACTCACGACCACTCCCACTCATGAGTTCTCACTCACGTTCACACTCACGTCCACTCACACGCATGAGTACTCACTCATACTCAACTCACCACGTTCAAATGAGTGTGAGTGGAGTGCACTCATGAGTGAGTGTGCCGAGCTATGACTTTCTGCAAGGTTGTAAGTGTATAAATGATCGGTTGTGAAAATATTCTAATCATTGAACCAGTTGCTTTGTTGGTAACCTTCTGCCGAAGTGCACGCAGTGCACTGCGGCAGAAGTGCAACATGGCAGTGCCGTCTGCACTGACATGTTGCGTAACCTGTCGGACATAGCAAATTCTTAGATGCAGCGTGAAAGAGAATTAATGAAATCCTACCACTTTGAAGGAATGGCCCTCATAAATGTGTAAGCGCTTCTTCTAGGTTTATGACCCAAAAAGAGCGATTTTCTTGAGCAGCAGTGACTTGTACATATAAAATGAGCATAGTAGTTGAGACAAAGCGCACTTAAGGTGTGCTTTGTCTTTGTGCTCTACGCACTTCGAAGAAGCAGTTTTATGATATTAAACTTCAGTTGTTAATAAGCCACCTCTGTGTCATTTGCGCCTCCAGGTTTTCTGCAGTAGAACTGAGAGGCGGGAGAGCTGGAACTTTTCCATCATTGGGTAGCGCACAAATTGACAAAAGACAAAAAAGAAGAGGAAAACGCTTGTCCTGTCCTCTTCTTCTTTGTCTTTTGTCAATTTTTGCGCTACCCAACCATAGATGTCCTGGTTTTCGTTTTTTTTTTCGATTTTCTCGTTTTCGTTACTTTCTTTTAAAGTTGGCATATGCACTTTGCACACAACGCCGCATCAGGTAGGGACCAACCTGTCAGGTAGGGACCACCCGGAAAACCATAACCATTTAATCTTTGTCCAACAAATTGAGAGCGCGGTCGTTTGTTTAGCCTCTGCAGCCAAACAATCACGGCAGCCGAGAATAACTTGAGATGTAACATCGGACGCGTGCTCCCAGAAGAAAGATGTTTCCTATGTTCTCCGGAGAAATAATTTACATGAAACATAACCTAACTTTTGCGAAAAATTCGCCGACAATAGAAGTCAGTACAAGCTGAATATAAATATTATAGGTGTGATGGGTGTGCATATCCAAAAAGGACTTCGCTCAATAATCAAACTCCAAGTGAATTTGTGCCAAGTGAAAACGTCGCCAGACAGTGCGAATTCGAAAGCGCCCCCCGTGAGCGGGCACCCCGTATCGTACAGCAGAAAGCGAGAAGTTGCCCCCCTGCGCGGGCCCCGCGTTCTCGGCGCCGAGCAAAGTTCAGTGTAGACACCGTGCGCGCCGGCGCGGCAGGAAGAAAGGCTCCTCTCCTACCATTGACCCCGAAGGAATCTCGGGAGAGGGCCGCGAGAGTTCGCGGAAGCTGACCTAGAGCTAGAGGCAGTCGAACCTTGGCTTGGGCGAAAGGAGGACGCACAGTACACTCCGTCTGGACAGAACCCACATCGGCTACGCCCCGGTCCGTGGTTTCGAGTCGCTCCCCGGGCTACGCCCCGGGGACTTCAAGTGTCAAGTGCTACCCCGGCAGATTGAAGGTGCCATTCTGCCGCATTTTTAAATGCGGCAGATTGGAAGTGCAGTAAACCATGCCGAAGCCAGTCGTTCCATTCTTTAGCTGCTTGCAAGAATAAAGGGCTGGAGATGCGCAGACGTGTAGTTCCACATCGAAAATGGCTACAGAAATGGCCTACTTTTTTGTTCGCGTCTCAAGAGAAGTTGAAACAAAATCTCGGAGCCTTGCTGTAAAGCGCGCTCTTCCCACGAATTAAATCGATGCGAATTAAAAACTGAGATAAGTGGCCTGTGCGCGTAGGCTTCCTGTATACATAGAAGGCGATGTACAGTTTACCGATGAATCCGAGAAACAAAACGTGCTGCCTTTTTTGGACGTTCAGGTTCACCGGGCATGGGAGTGCCCTCGCCTTCTCTGTACAGATGAAGCCCACAATTCGCATCATCCTATCGGCCACAAGACGTCCGTCGTGTCATCCTTGGTAACACGCACCGTACGGGTCTGCTCAGGTAATGATGCATTGAAGAAAGAATTACGGACGATCCACCGAGAGCTAAGCCGCAAAGGCTATCCTGATCATTTTATCACTAAAACTGAGAAGCGGATAATACAGCCAAGCTCACAGAGCAACGCGACAAGCTGTGCACGTGCGGCGATACCTTAAGTCGAAGGAATCAGCTAGGCTATTTCACACCTATTTACAAAATATGATAAGTGCATTGCGCACGTCCCAACCAGTAAGCTCCGGAACCAGCTTGTCAATGTAAAAGATAGGCTGCCGAGTGAGTCATTCCCTGGAGTCGTGTGTAAGATACCGTGTGCTGACTGCCGTCAAGTGTATACTGGTGAAACAGAAAAGTTCTCCCGACGCCTCTAGGAGCACCAACTTGACGTGACTAATAAAAGTCACACGACAAACGCCATTGCTGAGCATGTGCATGGACATAATCACATCATTGACTGGGACAATGCCGCTGTCATCGCCAAGGAAAACATGTCATCCCGCCGGCTGCTAGAATCTCTAACCATCCAATCAACGCCAGCTACAATGAATAAGACAACTGAGACTATGCCTGCTATCTACGCATGCTCTTTGCGTCACCTACTAGCTACTTAATTGACAACGACTTCTAGTCCAGCTCAGTGAACAAGGAACCCGTATGCGGTTCCGAAACATCCAGATCATTCATCATGCTTGGTCAGTGACCGTGTTTCATCTCATCCAATGCCTGACCAGACGAACTTTCGTCGAACTCTTGACTACGTAACCAGATTCTCCTTTCGTCAAATACATCACTTTTCTGACCAGCAGTATCTTTTTTACGTAGATTTTGATGAAGCCACTCATATTCATATTTAAATCCTTTTGAGGATGTACTTGTGGTAGTAATTCCGATTCAAAGGTCAACTAATCAGCAAAGCTTCAGCTTGGGCTAGCTGGTACGGCATTCTCATGTAGTTGCGCTCAGCAAAATGCACGAAGGACTAAAAAAAAAGGGGGGGGGGGGGGTGCACAAGTGGACACGGGTTTTCCTGTTCCTTTTTTTCGTTGGTCCTTCGTGCATTGCAACATTGCAACCAGAGAGCAGTGAAAGAAATAAAGAAGCACTGCAGTCAACTTTCTAACAAACACTTTCAACAATGATGCCAGGACCAACAAGAACAACAACAAATGTGAACGTACCTCTGCCCTCTGCGGTGCCTGGAAGTAAGCAGGCTGTGAGGCCAAGCGTCACCGTCGCTAGTGTGCGCGCATACATTCCGTTCGCTCAGGCTGCAGCCACTCGGAGTGTCTCTCTCGTGCCACTTGCGACGTTTGTCACGTTCGCTAATGAAACCGCAGGCGTGCTGTCGATGCGTATTCTTTCGACGTGTAAAGCGTGACAGCACTCTCAAGGCATAGGTGCTCGTTGATAAGCTTTCCGAGAGGGCGGCCTGCCACTCTCTTCGAAGAGCAAGCGAGTGGTCGCTCGAAGCAACTGGGAGAAGTACGGTGAGTGCGCATACGTTGTGGAATTGGTATTGTTACTGTTTGCTCTAAAGAAGTACGGCTGGTAAGCTATTTCCGATACACAAAACAAGGGGATATGTCTGTGGTATTGCAAGATTGGTAGCCGCTCAGCTCTCGTTCTTTCATTCTCTTTTTGAAATTTATGTTCACAATGCAAACGCGCGTTTGCCATGCGCGCCGCCAACAAATGAATAGTGAGTGTCATAGTTGCCGACAAGACTACAGAAACTTTCTCACTTATTCTGCTCCAAATTTCTGGCGTTGTACCGGAAGTGGGCGCTGCTCTTTAAAGTTTCAAGGTGGGCTTCTTGGCAGGGCATATTTGGAAAACAATCGTTAGCTGAACGAAAGAGGACACAAGAAGCAACAAATAGATACAGACAGCGTTACAATGTGTGTCTCTGTTGCTCCTTGTCTCCTGTTTCATTGCGCTACCGTTATTTTACAAATACGATGTTTTTGATGACAGCCAAGGTGTTCGCTTTTGGTTGGTCGTAATTCTTCCCGGCGTCGTCCTCATGGGAATGATCTTTAATGAGAGAAGCAAAAATTGAGTGCATTCTTTTTTGGTGTCACGTATGCATATTTTAGGACGGCATTCATTTCGATGAGTAACAAGCTATATGTAAGTGTCCAAACCAAGTAACTCACGACATGCTGTAATGAACACGTAGCGCTCTCCGTATATATTTCCCGCGTAGCATAATTGTTGCTCAAGCCTCCATGACACCGCCAACTGGCGACGTGGAGAGCGACACTTTTAGAATTTCGTGTATAAAAGACTCAGGCTATATGCGCTAACCCCAGTGAGTCATTTCCGGCGACGATACTGTTTACGTTGCGAAACAACCGCAAGAAGAACTGTTGCTTGTCGTTTTCCGGAGAAAACTTCGCGCTCGCACTTATAGAACGACCACGTTCAGCCAACCAGGCGAGAGAGAGAGAGAGAGATTCTGGAAAGAAGAAAATAAAAGGACGCTATTTTCTGCCTCCCGTCGTGGGGGCACGGATCAGCGCCTTTAGGGATGGGGAAGGGGGAGGTAAAGATGATAGAAAGAAAGAAAGAAGATAGCGAGAAGGGATGATTAGATGACAAGAGAGTGTCTTGTCAGTCCAGGCAGGCAGGACGAAGCCAAGTCGTTCGTCTATAGGGCGTCGAGGTCCGCAGGAACCGCGAACTTGAGAAAGGCTCGCAGAGCTGCTGTCCTGGACCGCGCGGTAAAGAGGAAGTCATCCACAGTTGTCGCAGGGAGACCGAGCAGGCGGTAGTGGCGCACCATCTCGCATCGTTCACCGGCCAGGACAGGGCAGGAGCAGATGATGTGCTCCAGTGTTTCTTCGGCACCACATCTGCGGCACGCAGGGGATGAAGAGCGACCCTTGGCGTACATACGCGCAGCAGGCCAGGCGCTGCCGGTCCACAGGCGAAGCAGCAGCCACCGCTCGCGTCTCTTCAGGCCAGTCTCCGGTAAGGGTGGCGGTGGATTACCGCTTGCCACCCGCCTGTCAGGGTGAGCGTTTGAAGCAGCTGCCGTAAGCGTTGTCGAGAATAGTCCGAGAGGGCTAGCGCCTTGGTGACTGGGGTATCGCCGTGGTGAGCTGCCTTTGCCAACCAGGCGGTAGCAATAGTGTTATCGTGTGGGTTCGTCTATGAATGAAGTGAAACTTTTGCGGAACTCTTCCCGGTGTAGCACAGAAACCACAGAGTGGTTTTCACTATCATCACTCTAAAACAATAAAGTGATGCATATCCGCAATGGTAATTGCATGGTGGTTTTTTTACACTCATCACTGGCCATGCACTTTCGCAGGAATGAAATGGAAAGTCGTTTAAAGGCCCACTACCAAGTACAGCCGGTGGGAGCGTTAAATGAAAACGAACACATGAAAAGGAGACCAGAACGAAATAGAAAATGAAGAGGAATAAAGAAAGAAAGAAACAGAAAGAAAGCGATAGAAAAAAATGCCGAGAAAAGTACATAGATAGACGAAACAAGGACATAAAAAGATAAAAAAGACTAACATAGACAGAGAAAGACAGCAAGAGAATAAAATAGAGAAATAATGAGAAAGAGAGAAAAAGAAGCAGAGAGAGAGAGAGAGGTAGAAATAAATATAATAACACAGAAAAAGAGAGAGAGAGAAACACATGGAAAGAAACAGACGCGAAACAGAAATAGAAAAAAAAAGAAAGCAACAAAAAAGACCAAGAAAGTGAGAAATAAGCGAACACAAAGAAAGAGAGAACAAGAAGCAGAAAGACAGAAAAAAAAGGATGAAAGAGAAATGAAGCTAGAAAGAGGGCTAAATAGAAATAAATAGAGTCAAAATGAATGAAATAGAATGGTACGCATACAAACAAGAGGCACAAAGGACGTAGAGAAAGGTAGCCACGCAAGAAAAACATAAAAAAATAATGAGAAACGAGAAGGACCACCCAGCTGCGCTCTTTCTTAACCCTTTCGGCCCTGGCGTCCTATAAAAAGGACACGAACGAAGATTGCTACAAATTGTGAGCTAAATAATTTAGAAATTAAAAAAAAGTGTCTGAGGTATTGTGAAAACACCCGCGCAAACTTAGGTAGTAGTTTTTTTCATTGTCGTCTTTCTCAGAATTCTGTAAAGTGGAAAGCAAGATGGCGGAAGGCGAAAAAGACGACAATCGCCGGAGCGGCATGTTTGATGATATTTTAGTGATCAACTATTGTATCGGTAGCTACCATATTTTTTTCTGGTGTTTCTAACATGTTGACCTGCTTATTTTTAAAGTGACTCTTCCCTAACATTCATTCGTCGCCAGCAATAATGCACAAGCTTCATGTCCTCAATATAGGACACCAGGGCTCAGTGGTTATGAGAGCCCAACTTCATTGCATGTTAATCCAGAGCCGTAGTGCTTTGTAAGCTTCCGATTTCTTGTTACTCCACTCTAGAACCCAGCCGTGATTCCTTAGTTAATGTGTAAAGGGGTTCCGACAGCGATATTGTACGTAATAGGTCTGAATACGTTTTCCGCACATAAAAGGAACATGCGGGAGCTAGAAGATGACGACGATGAAGTGAAGTTCGGTCAGCTTGCCCGTGCAGACATGGGCAGAAGGTATTTTGGCGCAGCAAAGCCGGATTCAGCAATTTTTGCGATGTTAGATCTTACAAAGCGTCCGACAATTAGACAACGCCCTTTCAAGTGCAATGAGAAGGTGTGTATCATGAACGGTAAAATTTGTTTTTTTTTTACATTTTAGGTGCTCTAATGAATATATGGTTGCTACATGTGTAGCTACATAACAATTACACGCGTCAAAAGGGCACAAAAGCTGAAGTATTTAAATTTACCATATTTCACTTTACAACCACTAAGCCCTGGTGTCCTATATATAGGACATGTCTCCATTTTTCTTATATGCTGCTGGTCTGCCCATATTACATTATATTTGTGCTCTAGAGGTGGTATTCAAGCCAAATACACAAGAAAAAAAATTCTGTACCCGTTAAAAAAATTCAGGGCTGAAAGGGTTAAGGCTTGGCGCAATAAGTGCGAATGGACCATATATTTTTTTTGCCCTTTACGCTAAGCTTCATTCTTTCCAAGTATTTCCAATGCATCGCAGCGAAAATTGTTAGCTTTAGATTTATGCACAGGACACGTTTACAGAAATTATGAATACCAGAGAAAAATATAAGACTCGAACCGCATGCATAACACTACTTAGGTGCACTTGAATAGCTTATTGTCGTCTTGAAATAAACGCAGGTAAAAGTGGAGTAGTATTTCTTTTTCATGGTGGCTATACGTACATAAAAAAGTACAAAATAATGGTCTGGAATATCGATTAACACGAAACCCGTTGCGAGAATAACAAAATACATATAAGCGCATAATGTTAATGAAAACAAGCACATAATGAAGACAAGAAATATATATAACTACTGTTATAAAATTATTGTACTCTTTATGACATAGATCTGAATAAGCTCAAGTAGACAAAAAAAATATCGCATTTCCACGAAGTGAATCATGACAAGTGGGTGATGCACTGGGGATTGTTCTTACCGTGAATCACCCGTGACATTTGTTGAATATAGAAGAAAACGACTGCCGCATCGAGGGTATAGATATCATCATCATGGATATTAAGGTGTTCCATTAAAGGGAAGAAGACGGGGCAGCCGTGGCGTCGGTCTCATTTCTTTACATATGGTGCCGTAAAACCCGGGACCACGGCTCCATCCGGAACTGAGACCACTAGGAGCACCCATGGACTGATGTGAGTGCAGGCGTCGTCTGGAGGCTCGCGAGGCGGGAGCCCTCACGTCTACTTCAGCTCCGTACTGACTCACCCTTCATGACGACGGCTTGGTGTTCGCAAGACAGTCCATGGCGGTCAGCGATGTGCATCTTGACAGCGCAGCCACGTGAGTGCAGGCATCGTCTGGAGGCTCGCGAGGCGGGAGCCCTCACGTCTCCTTCGGCTCCGTACTGACTCGCCCTTCACGAGACGGCCTGAACGTGCACCTAGAGAGGAAAGCCCCGAAAGCCCACCGACTAGCCAACGGTAGATCTCCGGCCATCGCAAGATTTTCTCGTCAATGGCACCTTCAAGACTCGTGAGGCCAGCGCGACAAATTTTTGTCCCTACACCCGTTCTGTAGGCGCAGCCTTCGAAGCAGCCAGAACGTGAAGTGCAGCTGTAAACAACCCTACCGAAGGCGGCTTCGAGACTCTTAAGACCGTATAGGTGATTAATATGCTGAATCCTGATCATGCAAGCTTGGCCCTTGAATACACCAACTGTGTACCTGCCTGCCTGAAGAAACTTCACTGTGACGGTGCATACAAGATTCGCGAGCCCAGGATGCTGAGTCCCTTTGGTAGCGTCTGCCCAGGACGCTTTAACAGCGAGGAGAGAAGTGAAAGCTGGACATCGGCAGCAGACGTATCGCAGCGAATGCCCTAATAACTGCAGCAACGTTAGCGACCACCTCAGCCACTAACTACTTTATTTAAGCCAGTTGAAGATTCTGAGGGCTGACAATGCTTTTGTTCCGACTGGGCATGTTCGTTTAGCGCGGGTGGGAATGTGTTGAATACAGAAGAAAATGACTGCCGCGTCGAGGGTATAGATATCATCATCATGGATATTAAGGTGTTCCATTAGAGGGAAGAAGACGGGGCAGCCGTGGCGTCGGTCTCATTTCTTTACAACATTGCCCACTGGCGCATGTAAATGAGTGACAACGCGTGTGTACAGTGTATACAATGTGTTTTGCCGTTGAGCCGCCCCTTCCCGCGTTCTCAACTCAGGGGTAGCAGCCCGGAGTTGCCTTTCGCGGGCGAAAGCGTGTTCATTATCGTTTTCATCCATGGCAGAAAGAGAATGTGTGGTCTGGAACGCGCTTATTCTTGATCGTCATCAGCGTCATCGTCATGGCGTATAATGGTTACCTTGCATGTGCTGTGCCGTGATGGCAGTGTCATCGCCATAGTCATCTGCGAGTACTAGCGTGGCTACACCGGGGGGAGTTACGTACAAGTCTCGACCTTAAGGAGCTTCGCCCCTAAAAAAACCTTGCCGCCGGCAGGGACCGAACCTGCAATCTTCGCTTTACCAATTGAAGTACGGCAGCGGTCGTCCGCTCGCCCAAATTATAGCATATCTATGCGCATGCAAACCTGCGAGTGTTAGTCAGCGCCGCCAGTAGCCATGACGGCGAGTGTGGAACACTCCTTTTGCCAGGTGGCGTCACTTAGCTCGAGCTCTATTAACGAATGGACAGCTGACCTACAAGCCCTTGCAGGCTGCCTGAAGGCATATAAGTTTGCAGGAACGAGACACTAGCTATGAATGAATGAAAGAAGCAAAATTTGACTCCTTGTTTCTTTTTTGTTTCACACAACCTTAAAGAAAACCAGCAGTCAATGAAGAAAAGGATGGTATAGCATATGTTATTTCTACCGATTTAAGTGTATTGTAGAAATTATGATATAGATGTGAAGAAAGTAACGAAGACGAAAGTAAAACCGTATCTCAATAGGTAACAGCAGCAGGCACGTAATCCGAAGGTTGCTGGTTCGCTCCCTGCCAGTGGCAAGTTGTCTATTTTTTTACTTTACCTTTTCTTATCGATATCACGTGTACTACAATATGCTTAAAACAGTACAATTAACATCCCCTGTATTTTTTTGTCTTCATAATTCTGCTGGTTTAAGGTCGTGTCAAACAAGACAAGAAGCCAGCCCTATAATATCCCTTCCTTCATTTAAAAAGGGTATATGACACACCACTCCATGAATGTTATTGGTATTATGCTTAACTAGGGAAAATATAAGGTACCTAATAATTGGATGCCCACTTCAAGTGAACAATGTAGTCGCACATACTTAATGTAACCAACTGGAAAACACGTAAGACATAAAAAGACCTTTCGGGTGAGTGAGTGTCGCTTTCTTGATTGCCACTCTTTCTGCTCCTCCGCTGTAATGTTAATACACAAAGCACAAATTGCGGAACGTGTGCGGAACAGTTAATAGAGAACTTCTGCGGTTTGCAACACCGCTGCCGAATAAAGATACGCAATGACGTTTATCGTGAGCCATCTCGCCTTCGGTCACCTTGAGTCTTTGTTGTACAACTTGTCACTCTCGGACATTACTAGTCGTCCACAATATTTACATTTCATATCGCTATTCTTGCTCAACAGTACAATATTGGTGCTCATTGGTTCAACAAAAAAGACATATTCAAGAAGTTTGAATGCGGCAAACAAAACTTCTTTTTGCGTGGTGCCGTAACGCTGAAACTTGGGCTACGATTGTTTTGTCGTTGTTGTTGTTGTTTTTATTAAGATTGCGCCGTTCTCCGCAAAGGTTTTTGGACGTGAGCAATTTTTCCACGCAACATTTCTGTGTCTTTCTGGAGTACATAAACGCCGTGTAATCCGCTCTCGGGTCATGCTTTACACCACGCATTGCCCATAGATGAATAACGCTCGTGGCAGCAAATGTTTTTTTCTCCTCAACAAAGAGGCTCAGACTATAGAGGCTATGCGACGGCCATAATTGGTTGAAAGAGTCGTGCTTTGCTGAGAGATGGCGGGAGATATCCACGCAATAACTACAAGCACTAGTCACCAATGTATCACGTGACAGATGGAGGAAGAGATGCTCTCGTTTGGAAAAAGGCAGATATTAACCTGGTGTGTATATAACGACTAACATGCTGCTCTGTTCAGGGATGGAGAACGGGATTAAAAGACTTCAGACGAGAGGGAAGGAAATGATTGAAGAAAGAATCTAAACAACTATGAAATGCGAGACGGAACCAGATAACATAATTTACATCTAGGATAACAGGAAAGTTTCGGAAATTTCTGTAAGAAAAAATAAATCTTTAAAGCTTGCCGACGAACTTATATTTGTGCTTGTCATGAGTGTGGCTCATTACGCGCATCACATTATAAACGGTGTCTCGCCTTGCGCCCGCATTTCAGGCACTGTGCTTGGAACGCCACCCAAAACTGGGCTTTCAAGAACGCGCTGCTAATTAATCACTCTGTGGGCAAACTGTAGCCCTTGGAAAATGTCCCAAGTTCAAAACAACCGTTCCCAAATGCTTACAGCAAGCTTTCCGCTCCAATGTCAGCCCACACGGGAACTTTGGTTAGTGAAAGTCTCTCATTACGCCGCTTCTGGATGTATAACGTCTACGCTATAGCGGTATCCTTCCACGTGCGGTTGCATGTAAAGGCAAGCTACCCAATTTTAAATTCAGAAACACAAGAATGTAAAATAGCCTGAGTGTAATATTTTAGGTGCAAATGCCGTGAAACTTTAAGCAGCGGGCTTGCATCATGCCTTCAAGAAATTAGTATGGATTGTCGCTAAGGTTCCGTGGAAGCCACGTGGAGCGCTGCAACGATTATTAAAACAGAAGGTGCCACCTACGTGTGGACGACCGAAAAGAAGCTGCTTCAAAAACTCTCCCGAGTAAATAATGTACGTTTTAGGTATGTCACTCGGATATGAAAAATTACTTGTAAGTTAATCAGACTCCGTTGGTGTTCCAGTGGTCCATTCCACAAAATCAATTGTAAGAGGTGATAATATCAACAAACGCAAGCTTGAGGCTCGCGAATGACCACCTGGTTCAGTGCAAACGCAGAGAACTGTAGGCGCTGCAACTTAGCGTAGGGTAAATGTTTTTTTTTTCTGCGACAGGTAAGACTTTAGGTTTCCTCAAACTCTTGATTGTTTAAATTTCTAAAGTGAACGCGGAACTTCCGCCGAAAGTAAACGAACTTCTCTGCACACATGTTTCACTCAGCTCTTTGAAAGCACGGTCGCCAAGTGAGTGGGCGCATGTGAAGGAAGTAATTCTTATTAAAATGACACGCATTCAGACATGAAACAATGCGAAGAAGTAAGTTTGGATGACTTCCACGGGGGAATACGCTTGGCGGAGTACCAATTAAACTCAGATTTTGTAATTGTAATCGGTAACCTGCAACGTGTTCTGTAACCATGTGTGTACAAGTCTGATTTCACTGACATAGGCAAACCAATACCGCGATCGCTGGCACGCGCGATATCTCGACACGCATCAGGACACGGCTCGTATGCCTATCTACGTGATGTGCTCTCAAATTGAAGAGAGTGCACGAAAACCGCTTCTCGGCCGTGTTCTCTTAACTCCAGCGTTTTGCATAGTTACGCGAGGTCGAGTAAAAAAAAGTGAGCTGCTAGCCCTACTTCGTACATTAAATGTGTTGCTATCACATTCGCTGCTGCGCCCTTACGGTGAAACAGTAGTTTCTATGATTGAATTTGTATCGTTCGTAATTGTGGGCACGCAAAGTTAGAAGCGCATATAGTATTTTTGAATATCTTTCTATGTGAGAATTTATTTTACAATTCACCCATAGAGGACGGCTTCGGCTTGTGCTCTGAAAAAAAAAAACAAAAATGTGCGTGTTTTATCAGGCCATCGTCGAGGGCGAAAGTTCTTAATGATAGGGCTGTTTTCCGACTGCTAACGCGAATTTAACGAGCTGCTCTGCGCTCATTCCTTAATGTGCTCATTCTGTCTTCGAAAAGTTGGTAAACAGCTCCTCGCTCCACAATGAGGTCACGCCCTTCGCTATTCTTTTCCACAAAAGACGGAAGAATGGAGGACGCGAAAATTGCATTTTGTTGCGAGGGTGCATATTTGAGATGCAAAAGTGGTACAAGAAGCTCAGCCCCTCTTCCATAGCCTTCAGCTGATGTTGATTTGCAAACGAAGAACGGCGCGGCCTCCAGAGTCAGTGACCTGAATTTGCATATTAAGGCTATGGATTCTCGATGGCTGTCATGTTAGAGTTTCATCAATCGTTCTAGATTTTTAGCTCGGTGGGCGCGTCACATAGGTCGAAAGGATTTGAGTGTTACTTTTTCTGACTCCATTCCTTATATAATGTAAAATGTAAAGGTACTCCAAAAGTGATAGAATGAATTTGATTAAATTCTTGAATTTCCTCTCAAATCTCTAATGGTGTTCATTTCAACATCATAGCTTTAATAATACTGAAGAAAATCAGCGCCAAAGTCTCACTTTTAAACTTTGCTCTGATATCTCCGCTTGTGGCGCCACAGATTTCATGGTGTGTTTTTCAGATTTTGGCGACACTCGTCGGAAGGAAATTTTTCGTGAAACTTGGTATTTTAAGTCTCTCGGCGCCACAGAGGACAACGCACTTCAGTTTTTGATGGTTAGGAACGCCGTACGTCCTAGTATACGCCGTCGAAAATCTAGGATGGGATGATGCTTGGTTCGGGAATGTCAAGGTGGCGTCGCCATGCGCATTTCCTTTTTGTGCGTATTGTCGCTTACTAAGCGCCTTCTCACGCTAAGCGTGATGATTTTGGTATTGTCGAAGAGTAATTCACACTACGAGAAAAGCTCGTTTTCTCTTTAGTGTCCCTTTAATAACGTCGGAGTTCGAACAAATAAGTGACTCTAATTAAAAAGTCTCCAATTAAAGGTACTTTGATGCGTCTTTGCCCTCTTTTTCCTCACAAAAATAACGTAACGGTATAAAAAGCCCGACCTACTAACCCCAGGTCCACCTATTACCCTGCTTAATTTCGGGTATGACTAACGAACTCCATGGCTCTTCGAGTTGGCTCTTATCACCCACTCGTATGTTACGCACATAAAAGAAAAAAAAATTCCCAACAACTCTGTCCAGGGTCTGGGAGAAGGAATCATGTATGTATGAGCTTTTTTTGAACGTGTCGAGGTCTGTAGGTCTCAAAAAGCTACCCAGCTGGTCCAAAAAACACTGCGGAAACCACCAAACCATTATCACCGCAGTCAAAGCGTTTCGCATGTTTGCTATGGACGCGCTTATTAAAGTACGCATTGCGTCCATAGGTCGGCAGAAAAGTGGAGCTCACTCAGACTCACTCGAGAACTACAGTTTGTGCTTAGGGATCACTCGGACTCAGTATAACAAAGATCTTCTACAACCGCACTATCTCAGAGTCACTCACCAAACTACTACTCGGCCGTATTCACCGAGACTGGGACTCACGGCTCATTTCAGCACGAGGGAGCAAAATCATGTGTGCATTCTTTTCGTCATAGTGCCTATGTTATTTAGCACCACTATTTCACATAATCGGTGATCTACGTGGCGCCTTTTGACCTCGTACCTCAAATGTGAGCAATAAATGATTACAATTCAGTAAGAAAATATTTATGAAAGTCCCAACTCACGCCAGATATTTTTATCGAAATGCTCTCAGTAAGAGAGCTTACGGGGAGGGGGGTGGGGGGGGGGGGAGGTGGCTCCGCATGAAAAGTTTTAACTTGATGCAGTGCGCGCGCAATGTCGCAAAACTCAAACATGGCGGAAGCTGTTCAACTCATTAGCTATATCGCGATGGACGAATGACCAGTTGCCGAACCTTTTACATGCCAAAGAACCATCTTCACGTGCATGTGGTGGTGGTAGTGGTGGTGGTAGTAGGGGATAAGTAACTGTGCAGAGAACGTTTTGGGCTGATTAAACACGAGTGTCCGGTGCCGTGGATCGTCTTGAGCACTGAATCGCAGCATGACTGAAATTACGGAAAAAATGGCAAAAAATATTCAAAATTTACGTATGCAACAAGAAAAATAAAGTGTATTGATGAAAGACATTTGATTATTGTTTTCTTGATACTTTCCATAATTTGGCATTCGGTTATTTGGGACATTTCGGTCAGTCCCGTGAAATTCGAATTAACCACCTTTTACGGTACTAACAAAATGTATCAAAGTAGCGTTGTGAGTTTCAGTAAACGCCCCTGTTCAGGATATTTTGCGAAGAATTTTTGTGCATTAACATATTCCACAGTGCACACGGGAAAGTTCCCAATAACGTGCCTTAGCCTTCAAGTCAACCCTAGAAGTTGCACTTAGATCACTGTTAGTGTCGTGCCTTTGTGTGTTCATCTACAATTGACAATGTGTTTAGTAGTCACTCTAAGTATATTATATGCACGATACATATACCGGAGTGCTTGTGAGAAATATTTGTCGACCGAATGTCATTAAAGAAACATTCGACAAATCCCACGTACCATGGGAACCGATGTTATGCTAAGCTTGCAAAAGGAGGGCGACTGGGGGAGCAATTTTTTTATTGAGCGAAACATTACGAAATGACGCTAAACATATGTACAAATGTCGTACGCACAAACGCATACGTTGAACCAGTCCCATATCTTTTATGTACTCAGTTGTTTAAAGTTGCGTAACAATGGCAACAGAAACATGGGTATTATCAACACCAGAGGCGGTAAGCTAATATACTATAGCGCTTGTGCTTGGGAGGATGGTAGTCCTGGCTAGTGCTACGTAGACCATATTTCATCGATGTTGCTTAAGTATACAAAGTGACGTTAAACCGACAAGACGCCTCTATCATAGAAGTACATACGTAATGTTTATAAAATTAGATAGCCAGCACTGCAACCAGAATTGACGTTTCCCCAACGCTACGCCCACATAGGGTCTTTTTCCAAAGAAGTTTCGAGACCTTGGCACGGCTCCGTGGTAGAATGCTTGGTTGCCACGCAGAATGGTTGGGTTCGATTTCTCCTGGGACCATGATAGTTATTGTTCATATTCGTCTGGTGGACGCTGCCGATACCGGTTTTTCTTTACGCTCGCGCATTTAAAGTTACCCATGTCTGTTGTCGCCATTCCTGGGTAAATACAAACTGTCCATCACATGTGGCACATACCCACATACCATGGCCCGTGGTATACGGGTATGTGCCACACGTGTCTGCAGGAAATGATGGGACGACGTATGCGACGAGATTTTCACGTTGATGTCCTGAGCAGCCAGACATATTCGTCCAACCCTCTTACCCTCCCATATTAATTTTGGTCTACCCGAAGTTAAGGAGGACATCACGAGAGTACCCAGACGTAAGAGGATAGATAGATAGATAGATAGATAGATAGATAGATAGATAGATAGATAGATAGATAGATAGATAGATAGATAGATAGATAGATAGATAGATAGATAGATAGATAGATTGACAGAAACGCCCAATGTGCCCGAAATTCTCTCAGAAATGTTTCGCATTTAAAAACTCGGCAGATACCACTCCTCGTGGGAGTTGGTCGCATGAGAAGCAGTCAGTGAGTGGTTCTATGCTGCATTTTTTTTACTTTGAGCCAACCGTTACAGGTGGATAGACCTGTTTTTGGAAGTTTAACAGTGTGCACATCGCGGGCTTACCAGAAACGTCCACATCACTGCTGATATGAGTATCATGCGTAACTATCGTTAGCGTATTCCTCAAGGGCCGAGCAACGCTTGAATATCGCTTGCTGATTCATAGGAATACAAATGTAAGGTTTATTAGACTGTGATAAAAGAGGAGACAACATTGCATAAACAGACTGAACCTGACATGACGCTTGTATCGAAGGAGTATACATGCAGTGTTTATTACTTCGTTATAAAATTAGATAGCCAGCGCCACAACGACAATTGACAGTTAAACCAACATTACGTCTGCATAGGATGTTTTTCTAAAGTAATTTCTGGACCTGGCGTCGCTCTGTGGTAGAATACCCGTCACCACGCATAATCGTTCGGCTCCATTCCCGCTGAGATCCTAATTTTAACGCGATAGCGTTAAAGAGCTCGTTTCGCAGAAATTCCGGCGTCGGCGTCGGCGTCGGCGTCGTTGGTTGCGAGCGAAAAATCATCATCTTGTCCGTGACCGAAAAATCGAGAAAGATGCAAATAAAATAAATAATAAAAATTTACGGGTCTGAGTGAGGATCGAACCCGGGTTGTCTGCGTGGCAAGCAGGTGTTCCACCACACAGCCATGCCTCTGCTTGGAAATACTTTGAAAATAACTTCCTCTGCTTGGAAATGCAGTGAAAATAACTTGCATGCTTCGCAAACGCAAGCGTCCTTTATATAGGCGTCGCAATATAACATGTAATATCCCAGGAATATTGCGTGGTACAAGCGTACATTGCCATCGGGCGTCAGAATACTTGGCTATCATAACGATTCCACAGTTTAAAGACAGCCACCCATTACAAACGGCACACACCTTGCTGCGCGTATTCCCTTAACACCACGTAGTGGGTGCATAGCAAGTTCGAAAACATTTCCCACATTTGCCGCGCATAATTTCTCCTGGTTTTAAGCATACTACCCATTACATAGTATGCACTAAGTGATTGAAGTACGCACTAGGGACGGGATATCGCTATCGCGTTCAACTCTTAAAGGCGAAGCTTAAGGGTGCCCCAATTTTTCATTCTTTGCATTCGTCGGATCTACGCTGCCGCTGTTGGTTTTTCTTAACGCTCGCAATTAAATTACCGATGTGTGTTCTCTGCGTTCCTGGTTGCATATAAACAGACTATTACCTGCGGCGCATGCCCGTATACCGCGACCCGTGGTAAACGTGTATGTGCCACACGTGTCTGGAGGAAAGTGCTTGGCGACGCACGCGACTGGACAACGTTGTTGATGTCATGACAGACAGTCATATTCTTCAAATCTTCTTACCCTCTCATTTCAATTTCGGTCTAAACGAAGTTAAGGACGCGATCACGAGAGCACCTACATCAAGGCGGCTCAGTAGATAGATGGATATAGATACGAAGAATAGAAACGCTCAATGTGCCCTGGGTGCGCTAAGAAAGGTTTCGCACTTAATATTTTGAGGCACGTTTCAGAGCATATGGTATATGGATATAGATTGTTTCCTAAGGGCGCTGACGCATGCGGTACTAGAACCTGGGCGACAGCTGGTACTTGTGGGGGAGCAGAGCGCCGTGCTTATGTGCCCGGTGCGCGAAAACTGCGCAAAAGTTACACGCCAAGCGGAAGTGTTTCTTTGCTGGTATAACTTGCCGGCAAGGTTTGCTGGGACTTGACGCTTATTAGGCTGCGTCACATAGCACTGCTTCAGATGAGCTTCTTCCTACCAGGTAATATGGATGTTAATAGTTTCGCGAGAACGCCTCTAGTATCATTGCGTGACGGCGAATATGCACAAAGTGGCAGAAGATATAGTCCATTGGAAACAACTCGCTTGCGCAGAACATTTCATTCAGAAATCTTGTGCGGACCCACGGTCGCTATATAACGCTATTTGGACATCGCCTCTGACGTTAGGAGTGCCTGGTACACAAGAACCTATACAGTACATCATGCCAGATAGGTTAGTGTCACACCAAGAACAGCTAAAGCGCTGTAGTCGCAAGGCGTCGTCCTGCGGCAATTTATATGTAGATTCGTGTACAAGGAAGCGAAGCTCGTAAACTTGTCGGTCGAGTTAGCGGCAGTGGGGGGCTCCTGTAGTATAAACATGAGCTTCCTACCGTGGGACAAGCCTGCCAACTATACAGCCGTTTTCTTTGAGCTTGCCAAGGACTGTTTTGCATGGACTCTGTAGATCACTTGTGGAAGTGTTAGAATTGTTATCAAGCCCCAGAGTGCGGAATAAAAATACCAATGCAACCTGCACGGGGTTTCTACTAAAGAAGTGTCCGCAGTTAAGAATATTGTCGTGGGGATAAATGTGTTCCTGCGAATGTAGGTATTGCAGATGCCTTTGTTGTCCGCAATGTTCTTTGTTCATAAGAAAAACTGATCAACAATAAAAACGAAAATACTAATTTTAATGTCGGCAACCTAATATAGAGCCAGGAAATAGGACCATCCTACCCCTCCATACACATATATACCATATATATATATATATATATATATATATATATATATATATATATATATATATATATATATATATATATATATATATATATATATATATATATATATATATATATATATTGCCACGCGCGTTTCTTTTACTGTATTCGGTTTACGCCCACAAAGACTGTGAACAAACCGCGCCTGCAGTGTTCGAGAAGGTTCACGATTCTAGTAGATCATTTTGTTAAGATTGCGCGCAAGACGCGAACACCCAAGATTATTCGAGAGCTTGCGCGACGACCAGAGATAAGACAAGAATGTTCGACGCGTGAGTTATAAAAGCCGGCGCGTTCCAACGATGTTCAGATTATCGACGGCCGACGCTGTCTTCGCCGCTTTCAGTGCCAGTGTGCATTGCTGTAGCCTGACTTTCAGTTTCTTGGCCACAAGTTCGGCCTAATAAAGAGTTCCTTTCTTTTAACGCCGACTGTTGCCTTCGTCGACGTCACCCCGCAGGGGCGTCTGCGCGAGCAGGCGTTTGGTGTGTGGCGACACCACGGACCCGAGCTAACGGGGGGGGTTTCGACTCCCTCCCACGCCTAGCCGTGCGTGGCTGAGCCGTGTCCGGGGAAAAGGGGATCCTGGGCGTTGAGCCAACGCCGGGTGTTTGGACCTTTAAGGCCCCCCCGGCAGCGGCAACACACTCCTTCGGCCCCTGCTTCACGTAGACGGCACCCCTGGGCTGACCCACCCAGGGGAAATCGGCAGTCGCCTTTTCCTGTTCTCTTCTCTCTCCTTTCTCTTTCGTATATCTTTATACCTGTCCTGTCATCTAATATCTTCCGATCACTTCACTTCTTCCTGGCGGCGAGGGTTAACCCTGGGGAAATGATCTCTCTTGGTCAGGACCATAGGGTTATAGTAGCAATGTATGGCTAGCGTCTGTATACGTTCCCGCGTTGGACTCCATGGTGGGTGGCCAGCATAGCTGCCGAACAATCATAATTTTCTATGGAAAAACGAACCCCCCTATTCCGCAGTGATCGGTCCCTTAAAAGGGGCCGCACCGAAGCAAATGAGCAATTTCTGACCAAAGAGAGCGAATTCACAAAATTTTTTGTCGTAACGTCCCTGAGCGAGACTAAGATTCTTGACATGTCGCCATTCCCGATCGCAAAAGCAATCCAAGGATGCATCGGAAGCAACTACAGTGCCAAAAAAATGAATTCAGGAGACCTCCTAATAGAAGTAGAAAACAAGGAACAAAGTCGCAAAATCAGACAACTAGGGAAAATCGGACAACATGAAGTATCTGTATCAGCTCACAGATCCCTCAATAACACGCGAGGAGTAATATCCGACAATGAACTGCTCAAGTGCACCGACGCTGAAATTGAGGAAGCTCTAGCGGATCAAGGCGTACTTGCCGCACGAGCAATCATCATCCGTAGAGAAAACAAGGAAATCCGGACAAAGAATGTGATACTAACTTTCTCAAGTACGACTCTTCCTACAGCAGTTAAGGCAGCGTACCTATACCTTCGGGTGAGGCCCTACATACCCAATCCTCGCAGGTGCTTTCGATGCCAGAGATTTGGGCATGGGTCACAGTCATGTCGTGGCAATGCAACTTGCGTAAAATGTGGCCAGAACGAACATGAAGAAGCAGAGTGCACTAACACATTGAACTGTGTGAACTGCAAGGGACCCCATGCTGCGTATTCACGCTCCTGCCCAGAATGGAAGAAAGAAAAGGACATACTTACCCTGAAAACAAAGGAGAACATACCGTATCAAGAAGCACGCAAGCGTATTGCGTTTGCCCAAAAGGGTACCTACTCTCAAGCGGTGCAGAGGGGGAAGGCACCGCCGATGGTTTCTGTAGGCACACAGGTCCAACTCCAGGACCTAGTGGCCGCAGTCCGTCCCCCAGACAAGAGCCCAAAAGAGGCACCAAGTGCCTCTCCTCACGGAGGTCTAAAAGCCTCGACCAGTGTTGGTGTCAGCCAACCCAATGTCGAGGTGAAACAGACCTCATTGACGGTGCCGAGCAGCCAGCCTCCTCTGAGGAGGCCAGCATCCTCGCACGGCACCAGCAGTGATGAGCACCCCGGCGGTGCAGATTCCATGGACGTGTGTCCATCGGATAGTGAAAGCCTGGGAGATCCTGCTTCAATCAGCAGGACGACCCGGCAGCCCATCATTCCACCCCTGCAAAGGAGGGAAAGGGAGCCGAAACGTAGTTTTGGCCCCACAAAAAAGAAGTAACCGAACAACACATAAAAACCGTCGCTTTTTAGTTTCTGCATTAACACCTCAATGTAATACATCTCATTCACATTTTTTCTACATAATGGCGTACATCATTCATTGGAACTGTAGAGGCATGACACGCAACCTAAGCGACGTTAAGGACATCCTGACAAGCTTCTCTCCCGTAGCACTATGTTTACAGGAAACCAATTTAGGACCGAAAAACACCAAAATATTAAAAGGTTACACCGT
Source organism: Rhipicephalus appendiculatus (assembly GCA_030522465.1). Taxonomy (NCBI): domain Eukaryota; kingdom Metazoa; phylum Arthropoda; class Arachnida; order Ixodida; family Ixodidae; genus Rhipicephalus; species Rhipicephalus appendiculatus. The sequence continues at coordinate 740,247 of JALIZH010012726.1, read as the reverse complement.
CATACGCCGCGACCGTTCGCAAGGCAACCGGCTGTCGGGCGGGGTCGCCATCATAGTCCAAAGTGGCATAGCGACGAGAGAAGTAATCGTTAATAGTTCCATTGAAACAGCAGCTGTCACCATTTTATCGCATAAAACTATCACCGTGTGTTCAATCTACATTCCACCTCATACACCTTTTACGGTAAGAGATCTAGAACTGATTGTGGAGCAGCTGCCTGAGCCCTTTTTAATAGCTGGAGATTTTAATGCGCACAATACTCTATGGGGGAAGTGTTAAGACAGACAGTAGAGGGCAGGTAGTTGAAGACTTTATCCTAACTAACAATATATGTCTCTTAAACACTGGAGCACCTACGTACTGCTCTCCAAGCACAGGAGCCATGAGCTGTTTAGATTTGGCAATGTGCTCCAGTTCCATATTTGTTGATTTTACGTGGGAAATAATAAATAACCCTTATGGTAGCGACCATCTACCGGCTGTTGTAAAACTAACATCTCCACTTCCGACCATACACTCTCGACCACAACGCTGGAAGCTACATCAAGCTAACTGGCCTTTATTTACAGAGAAAGCCACTCTACACGAGGAGTTTCTTGACCACATAACAATAGATGAGATGAATGACAGGTTTACTTCGTGCATACTTTCAGCAGCAGAACAAGCTATTCCCCAGTCTACGGGACTAGTGGGGAAAAAGCTCAAACCATGGTGGACCAGCGAGTGCACAATAGCAAAAAAAACTACAAAACAAAGGGTGGTGCACTTTCCGCAGATACCCTACGTATGATAACCTCGTCGCTTTCAAGCAGCTTAAAGCAAAAGCACGATATATCCGTAGACAAGCAGAAAAATCGTCCTGGCAGAAATACATATCTACAATCAATAGCTCAACCACATCCAAAAAAATGTGGGACCAGGTTAGGAAGTTCAGCGGTGACTACTCTCCATACGCGATACCTATACTTACAGGCCCAGGTACGCAAACATCCCTAGAGGAGCAAGCGGATATTCTAGGCGAACATTTTCACACCATATCCAGTTCTAAAAATTACACGCAATCTTTCCTGAAGTACAAACAGACAGCCGAAAAACAGAAATTACCGTTAACAGGAGGTTTAAATAAGCCTTATAACACACCATTAACGCTCCATGAGTTAAACGCTGTGCTTTCAGCGGGAAAAAAAGACAGCAGTTGGCCCGGACAGAATCCATTACGCAATGCTCGCGCACCTTTCGCAGGCTGCCGTACAAGCATTATTAAATTTCTATAATATGATCTGGAAAACCGGTCGAATGCCCACTAAGTGGAAAATGGCAACCATAGTCCCATTTCTAAAAACTGGAAAACCACCGACGTCACCGGGTAGCTATAGACCTATAGCACTAACAAGCTGCATGGCAAAATCATATGAGAGCATAATAAACATCAGGCTAACATACACCCTTGAAATAGAGAATCTACTAGACGATCACCAGTGTGGGTATAGAAAAGGTCACTCAACAATCGATCATCTTGTTCGCCTCGAACACACCATACGTGAAGCATTCCTACATATACAACACTGCCAAGCAGTCTTTTTTGACCTGGAGAAAGCATACGACACCACATGGAGATTTGGTATATTGAGAGACTTGGCGAACTTAGGAGTACGCGGTAGAATGCTTAATTGCCTGTCGGATTTTCTATCGAACCGAAATTTTCAGGTACGGCTGGGCTCCACACTATCGCGTGTTTTCGTCCAAGAAAATGGTATGCCGCAGGGTTGCATATTAAGCACCACACTCTTCATAGTCAAAATGAATTCCATAAATAAAGTAATCCCACCCTCCATTATGCATTCACTATACGTGGACGATCTTCAAATAGCATGTCGGGCTTCAACTATATCCACATGTGAAAGGCAGCTCCAACTCACCATCAACAAACTAACCAAATGGGCAGATCAAAATGGCTTTCGCTTTTCGACTCAGAAAACCGTTACCGTTCTATTTTCGCAAAAGCGGGGCTTGTATCCCGATCCTGGTCTTAAAATTAACAATAGCATACTGCCGCTGAAACAAGAACACCAATTTCTGGGCCTCGTCTTTGACAGCAAATTAAACTTCATTGCTCATATGAACAACATAAAAAAGAAGGCAAACAAGGCGCTGAACATCCTAAAAATGCTATCATGGAAACACTGGGGTGCTGATCGAACTTGCATTTTACGCATATACCGGTCAATTGTGCTGAGCATACTTGACTACGGCAGCGTGGTTTACGGATCAGCAAGGAAATCTTACCTGAAACGTCTTGATCCAATACATAATCACGGATTGCGCTTGGCAACTGGGGCATACAGAACATCACCCGTCGAGAGTTTGTATGCTGAGAGCAACGAGCCTTGCCTGGAACATAGAAGAGCGCTGCTTACAGTATCGTATGTACTAAGAACCCGATCGAAACCTTGTCACATATGCCACGCCATTGTTTCTCACACCAGTACAAGAACACAGTACAACAACCGACCACACACGATAAGACCACTTCTCCTGCGCTTTGAAGAAATATGTTTGGAATATAAGGTACCAAATCAGGCGCTCAACGTTGCCCAAACACCGGGACGACTGGCTCCATGGTTGGACTTCACACATTTCACTGATTTTGCCCTGACTCATTTAAGGAAAAAGGAAACTCCACGGGAGCACATTATACAGGATTTCCTAGTGGTTCAAGAAAAATATAGCAAACATTATGAATACTACACTGACGGTTCAAAAACGCAAGATCATACAGGAAGTGCTGTTACAACAAAAGACTCGGAATCCTGCGTCAGACTGCCGCAATTTGTATCTGTTTTTACAGCGGAAGTATATGCTCTTGTTATTGCTCTAGAGGACATTTCATCTAAAAACCATAAAAAAAGCAGTTATATACACCGACTCCCTCAGCGCATTAAAGGCCCTGCATACTAGGTAGGAAAGCGAACCGATGCTTGGGAACATTCTACACATGCTGGAAATAGCTGAGAAAAATGGCAAGACAATCCGTCTAGTCTGGGTGCCGAGCCACGTTGGCATCACAGGAAACGAGAAGGCAGACAGGGTAGCAGGAATGGCAAGTCATCATAACGTAGCAGAAATAAAGGTACCATTCAGAGATTGTTTTAATAGATGCCGGACAGCCTTTAGGGCAAAATGGCAAGAAGAATGGCGCTGTAAAGGGCTTAACAAGCTTCAAACTATCAAGCCTATTTTAAAAGAATGGAAATCATGCTATCACCAAAAGCGCTTCAACGAAGTAACACTATGTCGCCTGCGAATAGGTCATACTCACCTAACTCACAACTTTTTACTGCGAGGAGAAGATCAGCCACAATGCGAACATTGCAAGGAACCTCTGAGTGTCAATCATGTTTTAATAACATGTCCACTTTTCGAAAAGGGAAGACACGATTATTTTAATGAATTCTACAAATCACAAACACCTCTACACCCAATGTTAATCCTTTCAGAAAATGCAATTGTCCCCATAGAGGACGTTTTTCGGTTTCTAGAGGCCGCAGGTCTTTTACACAAACTGTAAACAAAATGTTGGTTTTACACTTCATTTTACCATCTCATTGAAAATCACCTAGTGTCTGGCGCATCATAGCCATTGCTGCTTTTGCGCCATAAAACCCAACATAACTAACTATCGTCGACGTCACGACCACGTGACATCTGGTGGAGGTGCTTCCTGGTCCATGTACCGAACGCCCCCTCCAGCCGTGAGCCCAGCCCACATCGGGAAGAAGACATCGGCGCCAACCTCGATCAGCGAGCTAGCCGCAGGCAGCGAGGGCTACCTCCAGAGCACGGGCCTCTACCCGATCAGATTCGGAAGACCAAGGCCACGACCGCTACTGCAGAGACCATGACCACCCCTGTGCCGCCTGCATCAATCGTGCTCCAGCAACCCAGGGAACCACCAACTTTCCGTGGTTCATCGCAGGAAGACCCGGAAACTTGGCTCGAAATATACGAACGTGTCGCCGCCTTCAACCACTGGAATGCCGAAGACAAGCTGCGCCATGCCTACTTCTACCTGGAAGACGCGGCACGGACCTGGTTCGAGAATCGGGAATCCTCACTCCAAACCTGGGACCTCTTCCGCAGCGCGTTCCTGGACACGTTCACGAGCGTCATCCCAAAGGAAAGGGCGGCTTCATTGCTCGAGACCCGGGTGCAGCTACCCAACGAAAACGTCAACATCTTCACGGAAGAGATGACGCGACTTTTCCGCCAGGCCGACGCTGACATGCCCGAAGACAAAAAAGTCCGCCTGCTTATGCGGGTTGTGAAACAAGAACTCTTCGCAGGACTTGTCCGCAACCCGCCCAAGACGGTCGCCGAATTCGTCACCGAGGCAACGACAATTGAAAAGGCGCTTGAATTGCGTACCAGCCAGTACAACCGCCGCATTCCCTTGACGACGTACGGGGAGGTTCAAGCACTGCATCCCGACGACCTGCGCGACACCATCCGAGCAATCGTTCTGGAGGAGCTGCGCAAATTGTTGCCAACTTCGCAGCCTCAGGAGCAGCCGATCGCCGAGGTCGTGCGCCAGGAAATCCGGCAAGTTCTGGGCGCACCTGAACCAGTGCAGCGCGAGCCACAAGCGATGAGCTACGCTGCTGCAGCGCGGCGTAACGCTCCCCCGTCGCGCCCACGTGAAGACTTCGCACCGCCGCAGTTCCGCCGCCAGACACCGCCCCCACCACCACCGGCGCCATACCGGCCACCTGCCAGCCAGCGCTACCCTCCGAGGAAGACCGATGTTTGGCGCGCCCCTGACCACCGCCCCCTATGCTACCACTGCGGTGAAGCCGGGCACACGTACCGCCGCTGCCAGTACCGGGAGATGGGACTGCGTGGTTTCGCCGTAAACGCGCCGCGTCCTCAGCCGGGCGAACGACCTCGTGACATCGCCGACTACCTCACAGGAGCGCAGTGGACACCCCGACGACCTTCCCGTTCGCCGTCGCCAGGCCGCTACACCTCACCGCATCGCAGGCAGTACACCAGTCCGGCTCGGGGCCGATCTCCGAGCCCTTACCCGGAAAACTAAGGGCAGCAACCGATGGAGGTACGGTTGCTGTACGTCGAACTACCGAAGATCCTCCGCCGACGCCGACGATGATGCCGCGACGAAACCTGCTGACCACGACGCGAAGCAGACAGAGCCCTGCCGACGAAACCTCGCGGACCGAGCTAGATCTGACGACGCAGCATGATGGAAGCAGCGCAACAAATCGACGCAGCCGTGACCCGACGCCGCGAGCTAACCGCAACGCAAGACGACGGACTAGCGACCTTGACGTTCTCATCGACGGTCACAACGTCACCGCTCTCGTCGACACTGGTGCCGACTATTCCGTCGTCAGTGGGCCATTCGCCGCCAAGCTGAAGAAAGTAAAGACCGCTTGGAGTGGACCCGAAATCCGGACAGCTGGAGGCCACCTGATAACGCCAATTGGAGTCTGCACGGCTAGAGTCACCATCAATAACCGGACTTATCCTGCGAGCTTTGTTATCCTACAACACTGCTCAAGGGATGTGATACTTGGAATGGACTTCCTAAGTGACCACGGTGCCGTGATCGACCTAAGGTCTGAGTCGATAACACTAACTTCAGAAAAAGCGCTGCCTACCCACACGACGCCGGGGAACCATGCATTGAACGTGATAGACGAGCACGTCACCGTTCCGCCTCTCTCCAGCGTCATAATTTCCGTCGGCACCGGAAAACCCACAGACTTCGAAGGCGTCATCGAGGGCGATCAGCACCTGCTTGTAAACCGTCAGCTTTGCGTCGCAAGAGGCATCGCCGAGTTGCGTGAAGGGAAAGCAACAGTGATGCTCACGAACTTCAGCAACGAATACAAGCATGTGAGCAAAGGCACGACGGTCGCCTACATCGAAGAAAATGAGGAAGCCAGCGACACCCTCGCCCTCGCCGAGTTTACCGAACATGCTACGACGAACCAAGCTCACCAACTAACTTTCGACGTCAATCCGAGCCTTCCGACGCATAAACAAGAACAGCTCAAAACCCTGCTCCTGCACTACAAGGACTGCTTTTCGTCATCGCCAAGAGTTCGACAGACCCCAGTCGCACAACACCGCATCATAACAGACGAAAGCGCCAGGCCACTACGTCAGAGCCCGTACAGAGTTCCAACGCGGGAACGCGAGGCCATAAAGAACCAAGTCGACGAAATGCTACGCGACGACATCATCCAGCCTTCAAAGAGTCCGTGGGCGTCACCCGTGGTGTTGTTGAAGAAAAAGGACGGAACCCTACGCTTCTGCGTCGATTATCGCCGCCTGAACAAAATAACGAAGAAGGACGTGTACCCTCTACCACGGATCGACGATACCCTGGATCGACTCCACAACGCCAGGTACTTTTCGTCGATGGACCTCAAGACCGGCTATTGGCAAATTGAAGTCGACGAGAGAGACCGAGAGAAGACCGCGTTTATAACACCAGACGGTCTCTTCGAGTTCAAAGTCATGCCCTTCGGTCTTTGCTCGGCGCCTGCGACTTTCCAACGGGTTATGGATACAGTGCTGGCAGGATTGAAGTGGCAGACTTGCCTGGTGTACCTGGACGACGTCATTGTGTTTGCTTCAAACTTCGACGAACACCTCCGCCGACTTGACGCAGTGATTCAAGCAATAAAGGCCTCCGGACTCACCCTGAAGCCAGAAAAGTGCCGCTTCGCATACGAGGAACTCCTGTTCTTGGGTCACGTCATCAGCAAGTCTCGAGTTCGCCCCGACCCACGGAAAACAGCTGCCATCGCTGCCTTCCCGCCGCCTACCGACAAGAAGGCCGTACGCCGATTTCTCGGCTTGTGCGCCTATTATAGACGCTTCGTCAAGGAATTTTCACGCATCGCCGAGCCACTAACTCAGCTCACGAAAAACGACGTGGAATTCAAGTGGGAAGCGGCGCAAGTCGAAGCATTTCAAGAATTGAAACGACGCCTGCAGACGCCTCCAATACTTGCGCATTTCGACGAACACGCCGACACGGAAATACACACCGACGCAAGCACCGTAGGACTCGGCGCCGTACTTGTCCAGAGAACTGCCGGAGTGGAAAGGGTTATCAGTTATGCTAGCCGGTCGCTATCCAAGGCAGAAGCCAACTATTCCACAACAGAAAAGGAGTGCCTTGCCATCATCTGGGCAACGTCAAAGTTTCGCCCCTACCTCTACGGCAGGCCCTTCAAAGTTGTGAGCGACCACCACGCCTTGTGTTGGCTAGCTAACCTGAAGGACCCTTCAGGTCGTCTCGCAAGATGGAGTCTGAGACTTCAAGAATTCGACGTCACCGTCGTTTACAAGTCCGGACGAAAACACTCTGACGCCGACTGCTTGTCTCGCGCCCCCGTCGACCCGCCGCCGCAGGATGACCAGGAGGATGACTTCTTCTTGGGAACCATAACTACCGACGACTTCGCCGAACGACAGCGAGCCGATCCGGAACTCAGGGGCCTTGTGGAGTATCTCGAAGGCAATACCGCCATTGTTCCAAAGGCATTCAAGCGAGGACTCGCGTCGTTTTTCTTGCGAAACGGCGTTCTCATAAAGAAGAATTTCTCGCCACTTCGAGCCGACTACCTTCTCGTGGTGCCTGCAGCAATGCGACCAGAAGTCCTCCAGGCACTACACGACGACCCGACGGCTGGACACCTCGGACTTTCCCGCACGCTCGCAAGAGTACAGGAAAAGTACTTCTGGCCGCGCCTTGCCACCGACGTCGCCCGCTACGTAAGGACGTGCCGAGACTGTCAGCGACGAAAGACACCGCCCACAAGACCAGCAGGCTTCCTTCAGCCGATCGAGCCTCCTCGGCGACCGTTCCAGCAGATCGGGATGGACCTCTTGGGGCCGTTCCCAACGTCGACTTGCGGAAATAAATGGATCGTCGTGGCCACCGACAACCTCACCCGCTACGTCGAAACAAAAGCCCTGCCCAAAGGCAGTGCCGCCAAGGTAGCCAAGTTCTTCGTTGAGAACATCGTCCTTCGACACGGCGCCCCAGAGGTTCTCATCACCGACAGAGGTACGGCGTTTACGGCTGACCTAACTCAGGCGATCCTGAGGTACAGCCAAACAAGTCACCGCCGGACCACCGCCTACCACCCACAGACCAACGGCCTGACCGAGCGTCTAAATAAGACCATCGCCGACATGCTGGCCATGTACGTCGACGTCGAACACAAGACGTGGGACGCCATCCTTCCGTACGTGACCTTCGCATACAACACGGCCGTGCAAGAAACGACGCAGATCACGCCATACAAGTTGGTCTACGGACGGAGTCCGGCAACGACGCTCGACGCCATGTTACCAAACATGACCGACGAGGAAAACATCGACGTAACCGCCTACCTACAGCGCGCCGAAGAAGCACGACAGCTCGCCCGCCTGCGGATCAAGAATCAGCAGACGACTGACAGCCGCCGCTACAACCTTCGACGACGGTTCGTGGAATACCAGCCCGGCGACCGCGTTTGGGTGTGGACGCCGATACGACGACGTGGACTGAGTGAAAAACTTCTGCGACGATACTTCGGACCGTACAAGGTGCTTCGTCGTCTCGGCACACTCGACTACGAGGTTGTCCCCGACGGCATTTCGAACTCTCAACGGCGCCGTGCGCGACCTGAAGTCGTCCATGTCGTGCGCCTCAAGCCGTTTCACGCGCGGTAGTGAACCTGAGGACTGTACTTCTTTTTTCTTTCATTGGACTTTCTTGTGCGTATTGTTTACTGAACTTTCTTGATTTATTGTCGCTATTTATTGTTGCATGTATTTTTACCATGTGTTCTATTGTTGCATGTATTTTTACCATGTGTTCTGTTCTAAGCATCGGGACGATGCCTTTTCAGAGGGGGACATTGCCACGCGCGTTTCTTTTACTGTATTCGGTTTACGCCCACAAAGACTGTGAACAAACCGCGCCTGCAGTGTTCGAGAAGGTTCACGATTCTAGTAGATCATTTTGTTAAGATTGCGCGCAAGACGCGAACACCCAAGGTTATTCGAGAGCTTGCGCGACGACCAGAGATAAGACAAGAATGTTCGACGCGTGAGTTATAAAAGCCGGCGCGTTCCAACGATGTTCAGATTATCGACGGCCGACGCTGTGTTCGCCGCTTTCAGTGCCAGTGTGCATTGCTGTAGCCTGACTTTCAGTTTCTTGGCCACAAGTTCGGCCTAATAAAGAGTTCCTTTTTTTTAACGCCGACTGTTGCCTTCGTCGACGTCACGACCACGTGACAATATATATATATATATATATATATATATATATATATATATATATATATATATATATATATATATATATATATATATATATATATATATATATATATATATATATATATATATATATATATATATATATATATATATATATATGTATCACTGAGGACGCAGCGCTACATTAACGTTACGTTGTGAAGGTCCACGCTTGCGAAAAACAGCTACTTTTGGTCATTATGGAAGTTCACTTGAATGTGACTAAGCGTAGCCTTTCGAAGCCATGCTATGAAATGAACGAACGGCATTCGCATCCCTAGTTCCAGTGTTAGCGAAGTACGTGCCAATACTCAGCAGATGCCTAGTATTGGTAAGTGCGCTGACGGCAAGCTTTTTTGTCTGATATAGGGCAAGCCTGTATTTAATAACGTGGCTGCGTGTGATGTGGCGCGCTGCTGGCCGTCCCTCTGGCGTCCCATAAAAAGTTGGGCGGGTCTATATGCTTCTTTTCCTGTCTTCATTCTTACCAGTGCGGAATCTCTTGTGGCAGATATCTGTCTGAGCGTGCGTAGGTGTTAAGAACTGTTAAAAATGAAATATAATTGGTTAATATAAATGAGCAATTTCACGCCTTCTTTTTTTATGTAGCTCTCCACATAGCCGTTTAATTTCCGTTGTGCGCGATGAAAACTACATCAGTACTCACTTCCATAGCGATACCAGCTTGAGGAAAAACTTGCAATGCCCCTGGTCTCAGTCAGTTACTCACCGCGACTCAATTGTTTAGAAGCTCCAATTTTCGCAAATAACTAAAGTATAATATGACAGCTAGCCGCCAATTCATAACCACCCGCCACCAAACCCGCCCTGCTCGCAAATTAAGGTTATCTTTAAACAAAGCTGCTCGGATCATTTCAAAGGCTAATCACCTTAATCAAGCACAGTCAAAATAAATAATCATATTTGATTTGACGCCTTAGAAACTACACACAAGAATAAGGCAACTTACGAATATGAATGCTGTTTATTCCGGAATGCGCAAATATAAAACAATATTTAATGCCACACAAATGAGGCAAAATGAACCAAAGTTGTTTCTGGACTACTCCCGCATTGTGTTTCCATGAAAAATGGTTCAGCGGTGGGATCAGCTTGGCAACCATTCGAAAACAGCTCAATTCAAATACATCACCATGTAGAAGTCATGGAACACATATAGGAATCACATGTAAACTGCCACGGTAACAGTAACGAAAAATGGTTGCTTCTAAGTGATCGCTACGCTTTACTTAGGTGATGCTACGTTGTTTCTAGGTTGCTTCAAGGTTGTTGCTGTGGTTAAGCTAGATGATTATAGGTTTGTTTCTAGGTTGCATCTTAGCGCAGAGAGGTTCCAGTTAAACCACAAAAAGTCACTGACTCGACACGGATGTCCAAACTCCAGATGCAGTAGCCCCCGCTGAAAAGGCGTGTTCGCCCCTCCCATAGATCTACGGGCAGGCCGTCCGTCGTTCGCGTAGGGCTTCCATCGCTTCGCGCAGGGCTTCGAGCCACCGTTTCCTTTCCCGATCCCTAGTATTCTCTCTGTACGTGCCGCTGAAGCAATTTAATCGAAACATGTGCTTCAGTGAAGCTGAAACATCCAGGCATGGTGTTTATCCCTGGGGTAATCCCGACGGTTCATCAAAGCTTTTCTTAGTTACTAATTACATTTCTCTAGAAATATTATTTGGTGTTTGCCACCCGTTTGTTGATTTCTTCATTTTCAGTGGACCAGCGGTAAGTAGTGGCAATTACTCAATTTCAATGACACATACCCGTCCATGATGATGACAGTTCTTTGAGCACAGCAAAGTTTTTTTACAGCCTGCTTAAACAGCTTGGCTGTTAAAATGAAACAATTTTATGCTGACATATTTAGTTATTCATGCTGTAACGTGCTCATGACGGTCAAGAAGGCGGCACTCGCACTGCTAAATACGAAAATCGTTCTTGGGCGAAAGTAAAACAGAAGCAACTTCATTTACACATCTTAAGGAAAGGGGGGATCTGAGAAGAAGGCGAGGGAGCCCACTCGCAGTAGGCCTGATCTACGACCTCAACCCACCTTAGGATAGCCTTCGGAAGGGAGGGGATGTAGCTGCACAACAGCCTCCCGCAGCGCCGGAATGCTTAAATATCTACGAACGCTTGGCGGAGAAGAGTGTTTCTTACACTGCATCATAATGCGAACTTGTGCGCTGCAAATATAAAGTAAAAGTACAAGCAATACACACTACACTGACAGCGATGATCACAGTCGCCCGCCGGCGCTAATCTGATCGGCGGTAAAAAGCGTCGACTTATATACAGGCGTCACAGTATACATTATAGTGTTGTCACGGTTGCTCGCGTACAATCTGGAAGGTGCCCAAACATACGCGCCGGGCATGCAATGTTTGTAGATCAGTAAGTGTCATTCGCGAAGCAGCATGCAAGTTGAAGAGCGGCCTGCGCCGAGCAATAAAACGTGGCCCAAGAATGTGAAATAGGTGGTCCCAGTGAAATCAATGAAAGCAAGTACGTGTCAATGTAATAGGTCAAGATCATCAAATGAAGAAGCAAATGCTTGAAGAAAAAATTCTAATAAATCTAGCAGTGTGCATAACGTTACAACTTGAATGTAGTCAAATAACGTTAAGCAAGGGAGAAGTATAGACTTCACTAAGGGCAGGATACGAGTGCATTCACAGAAACAATTAAAATAGAGAAAAATACAAACGCTGCAGCCCGGATCGATAAGCACTTTTTTAATGGTGCCCAGTTCTGCTGAACAGTTCAATTTGCACTACAGAAGGGTAAATATTTATCATATTTAGTGCGGAGCACGTTAGGGGGCCGGGCTGTTGTATGCTGTCGTATGCTGTCGTCGTCTCTTGGTGTAACTCAAGGTAAACCACATATAGCATAGCCAGTTGTACCATATTGAGCGCGCGCTCGCGCCAAGGAGAAGTCTTGTTCCTCTTGTTATCCGAGCGCCTTGATGATGATATTTATTGCGAAGCAGTTTAGAGGCCGGGGCTGTCGTCTACTGTACTCGCTTGGCGTAACGCAGGCAAAACCGCGTATAAAAATTGAACAAGAGGAAGCAAGCGAGAAATAGAGAGAGGCAGAGAAATATAAAAAAAAAACAAGAAATACAGATGGAAATGGAGCGACAAGACCACAGAACAAATTGGAAAAGAGAATAAGAAACAAAGAGAGGAGGAAAGAGAGAGAAAACCACAGAGAAACAAAGGAGGCTGCCCAGCTCCACACTTCCTTCAGTCTTGGCACCCCTAGTCAATGCGAAGCTGCCTTAATTTTTTCTACCACTTGATTGTGAAGTGATTGGACGCCATAACTTGTCCTTGGATTCGTGATATATATCACGGTCTTAAACGACGCACAACAGCTTTAGTGAGCCTCACGAAAACAATAATTCCGCGCATTGATCACATATACAAATTCAAGCCACCATATGCATGTTCCGATTATATTGGCAGTTTATTTTTTTTTCTAGTTTGAATTAGTTTACGCACTCAACTTCGACAATTTGGTGCTGTGGCAACAAGCGTTGAAAGATTTCTTGGACAAATGTCTGGCATTTCATCTCGTCTTGCCCTTTTTCAAGACACCATACATGTAGGCATAGCATAGACATTCCTTTCTATTTAATGAGGCTCATTACACTAGTGTTAGTAAAAGAGAATAATGTCCTTTATGCATTTCCTGGGCTTCATTGTGTGCTGGTTTTATTATTTGTGTAAAATACAGAACACGAGCCCCTCAGAAAATTATCCTTCTTTAATAATATAGTATATTTGTAAAACCCATCCTCGCCGATCCTTTAGGCACGATTGTACAAAAAATAGCCCTAAATAAATCCTAAATATTACCTAAAATACGAACTTAGGTGCGATATCTATCATACATGTTTTAAACTGTAATTATGTAACTGTGTGACATCCCTCTGATCTTCCTTTGTAAGGCTGTATTTACTTTACAACTCGCACTCTTGGTGACTTTAATATACTGCGTACGGTAAAATCCCGGGCAAGCGCCCCCCTCCCCCCATTTCGGGAGACTTTATATAGGCGCCAATGACTACACAAGTGCCCCCCCCCCCCCTCCCACTCCTCCCCTCTCGTCATTTTCTTAAACCTGTTTACCGCTACAACATCTTGCATCAGTGATTCTAGGAACCCATGTTCTGAGTTCTGAGCCTCCGGGTTGCAATCTGAGTTGTCAGAAATCGTCGGAATATTTGAAGAACATCTTTCCCCCCTTGTAATAACCCACGGAATTTCACACGATGATTCCCTCCGGCTCAGTAAAAAGAGTGTATGCATGCGCAGCCAATAAAGCATTTCATTGGAAGCACTTCTTAGCTACTCTGTCACCGCCACTTTGAATTTTGGTCTGTGACCGAGCAAGCGCCTGCCCTCCAAATCTTGTTCGATTAACTTTCACCGTGGGAGGGTGGGGCGCTCTTACTGGGGATTTTACCAGTGTTTCATGCGCTTAAGAATTGTCGCCCGTTCACAAGTGAGTTCGGCAAACTGCCCTAGAGTACCACAGATAGGTGGGCGAGTTGGTATTGTGTCATAATGAAGTAAAAAGGAGGCAGCGCTAGAACGAACACAAAGGACCAGATGAAGACAGGACATGCACTGTGTGTTACAGCGCATGTCCTGTCTTCATCTTGTCCTTTGTATTCTTTCTAGCGCTGCCCCCTTTTTACTTCATTATGTGCCTTAGAGTTAGTGCAGCTGGAGAATATACCCGCACCTTCAATGTTCTCCGCTGTTTTGTATAGAATGCCCTAGAGCAGGGGTCGGCAACTTCTTGAGGTGGAGGGGCAGGGTTGAGTGAAGCCGACATGGCGGGCGCCAGAGCCATTCAGTGGAGGGGCGGTGCGGACTTTGCAGGCAAGAAGAAAAAAATTCGGCGTATTGACAATAGTGGGAAAGACTGGAGCAGAAATCATTATTATATAATCTAGAGGAGCAATCGTGTATTATGAATACCCAAATACCCTTACCGTCGATGTATAGGAAGTTTCAGCCAAAACAGGAAGTTACAAGGGGAGTTGGGGAAGGAGTTCTAACGTCGTGTCATGGGCGGCATAACAGCGCCCGACAGGCCGCAGGTTGCCGACCCCTGTTATAAAGAAATCACCTTCCGAAATATTCTTCAGTAAGACTATCGCGACATCCTGAGCAATAACCCACCTAAAATTCAAAGAAAATCAAGCGAAAATTATTAGGTGGGATAACTTTAGGTTTCTAGTAAAAAAGTGGCAATGTAATAGCAGCCAACCAATAAACAAAGCTTTATTAGCACTTCGTTCATTTGTCCTAAAAGCCGCCGTTAGAACAGGCGCCCTTGCTGCCTACCAGGACGTAAAAATTACTACTTCTTGGTCAAGTTGTTGCGTTTTATCAAATAAGTCTTTTGGACGCAGAAATGAAGGCAAAGATACACCAAACGCCACAAACTGCTGTGTGTTTCCTTTGGTTTCTACTGTTCATGCGCCCGTCGTTGGGTCTGTTGGGTTGCGCGTTGGGTCTAATGTTCTTGCGCTGCGGAACTGTATACCGCATGCGCATTCTTTCACCATTGCCTGCCGCCCCATTCGTGAAAATTAATGTACACTTTACAAGTGCTTACTTCCGGCCCATTAGTATGAAGAACGCGAATTGTATATGTTATTTTTTTTCACTGTATTGGGAAATTGAACATTTTCCCTTGAAATAACATGTTGCTAATATATAGCTTTTTTTTCTTTTTTGTTATATATATATTTCTGTACTTCTCATGTAAATATCGGAACAAAACGAACGCATTCCATATCAAATGTGTTTCTTAATAATAAAATCTGGGTTTTTACGACTCAATACCAAGATATGATTATGAGAGACGCCGTAGTGGAGGGCTCCGGAAATTGTGACCATCTGGTGTTCTTTAACCTGCACTGACATCGCACAGTACATGGGCCTCTACCATTTTGCCTCCATCAAAATGCGACCGCCGCGGCCGGGATCAAACCCGCGACCTTCGGGTCTGCAGCCGAGCATATAGGCACCACTCCACCGCGGCGGACCAAAGGTATTTCTTCTGAGCATAATATGGTAGAGTGCTTTTCCAGTGCACGCGATAATTTCTTAAATGCGATAACGTATTTTTTTACGCGCACTATAAGTTGCTTTCATTTGAAATAATCTGATGTAGTTGATTTGTTTTAGGTTTGTTTGCGCTGTATTAAAGCACTATGAGTCGAAAAGTGTCAATATTATTAAACACTGGTGATGTTGAATTCAGCAGCACT
This sequence comes from Rhipicephalus appendiculatus, assembly GCA_030522465.1. Classification (NCBI taxonomy): domain Eukaryota; kingdom Metazoa; phylum Arthropoda; class Arachnida; order Ixodida; family Ixodidae; genus Rhipicephalus; species Rhipicephalus appendiculatus. The sequence goes on along the minus strand of JALIZH010012726.1, from coordinate 724,591 downwards.
CCCGAGACTTACGTTTCTGCCACTTATGCAGTAATATTGCGCGCAAGTATGCTTGTACTTAATCTGAACTCAGCGACTTGAAATAGGTAAGCATAGGTTCACAAGTTGCCGAGAGGCGACATGTGAACCTATGCGTATATGTGTAGCACTCATATATATGTATATATATATATATATATATATATGAGTCAGCTGTCTAGTTGCAAATGAATGACGCGCCTTTGCTTCTTTTGATTTGTGCGCTTGCACACACATGAATGTCAGGCCCACGGGTCAAAATGTCACCAAGTGTTAGTCGAAAGCTTTAGCAAGGTTGTCTTTCCAGTGCATACAAAACCTTTCCAACAAACTAAAAAGTAAACGAGTTCTGCTGCGCCAGCATTCCTGTACAAAACCTTAGTTCCAGAAATCCGAAATACATGGTAGAAAATTTCGTGTTCATAGAAGCTCGGAAGCGGAGTGTCTTGTCAGAATGAACAAGTGCTCCTCAAAAATGCCAGATCATAAGCTGGCCTTAGAAAGATCTCGAACATAGCGACCCGTGTCAACCGTAAGCTTTATAAACGAAGTTGCTGAAGAGTCTGCAACGGTTCCCGAGTGAGTAATCCGCAAACTTTCGTGCTGTGCGCGTACTGGTGACTCCTAATCTGAGACTTATGTGAGATGAACGGGGAACAGGCGTCCGAAGCAGGCCGACACGTGGTCATAGCCGGCAACGGAGACAAATTTTAGAGGTCGGTACATGACAGAACCCTAAGCTGATTAGGACTCCAATCGAGTCACCTGCGGTAATTCGGCAGTTTTGTTATACTGTAAATAAGCTCCATCAAGAGGACGAAGTGTCCGGTTTGCACATTCCAGTAAATTTTATGGCACTAGCACGAAGCCACATTAGGTTCTTTGTGGAGGGCCCGGGATCCAGATTCACCACCGTCTAGATTTTTCCATAACTTATAAAACCACGAAATAAAAAAATACGGCCAATATAGGAAAGGAAATGCTAGCTGTTCTATATGGTATATACTATGTAGTAGCATAGGTTTAGTACAGAAAAATGACATTAACTGTCTAGAGATTTAATGAAAATTAATGGAATGGTGACATGTGCTCATTGAATCGGGAATCCTGAAAGTTCCAAAAACTGCTAATAAACACACATAAAAATGGAGGTGTTAAGGGTTGCAAATATGCGATATGATGAATGAGCGTAAGAAATCTGGTAGAAAAGAAAGGGACCAAAAGGCCATCCGGACCACCACTTAAACTTATTTGAATGGAGATAGATGCGCAATGAAACTGCACATTCGTTCGAGCTAAGTGAACGATCCTGTTCGATTCAATAGCTAACGTAGGACAAGTGTGCGCATCGCCTTCTCTCGGTCTGCTGCGCACCGGCTTCGTCGTGACGTACGCTTCGCGAAGTGCTTGCTTAATGGATCTCTTTCTGTACGCTTTATTGAACGTTCTGGACAGAATAGGGCCTCAAGCGTAGCAGGAAGTAGTCACAAACATAAGAAAAAGCATAGTGACTCTGGTACACATTCAGGGCACTCAAATTCTGCTTAAAGCAAGTTCAATGAATTCTAGCCAAGAGAACACCATTTCTTTATCAGAACAAACAAGCGTGCGCTTTCTGCTGGATAAAGTTCGTTTGAAAGTCTTTGGTGGAACTTGAAAAGGTTCCGTCCTTAGGCAATATACCTATTCAATACGTTCTAGTCCAATGAACAAGACAGTGCAGCCGCGCAAGTCGGCTTGTTTACCTGAGTGCTTCGAATTTCACTACACTGAGTGCCCCGGCGAGTGGCACTATGCGGCATATATTGCAGCCATTGCGTTTAGTTTCTCTCTACGTGAAAGCCCCACAGCGTCATTCCCTTGAGTGTTTCAAGATCTCCTGCCTCAGAGTCAGCGGCCCATGCAAACAGTTCATCCCGGTAAACGCTTTTGTTTTCTTTTTACCTATCTTCGCTGCGACCAGAGGGCACTATCAGCACGCCAAATCCATAGGCCTGGGCTCTTTTTTAAGCAATTTATTGCAGCTAGCTGTATCGGCAAACTTGTGGAGGAAATCATCATGATTGCAGTACAGCAGCCAGAAACGTCCACTGGAAACCGTGACTATCGATCCAATGCTACTTTTAGCGAGTGACATATGGTCTTGTTTTCTTTTACAGTTTTATTGGTACACAGCCGGTACTTCGCTGTCTGAGTATTGCGCAATTTTTTTGAGCGCAATAGAGGTATTATTTATTTTGAAGACTGTTCACGGGGAAAAAAAAGAGAGGATTCTTAAAAAACAGAAAAAAGAGCATAAAGGCTCATGGTAAGTTCTAAGGCGCCATAACGAAAGGCTTTTACCAAAGGAACTTTTCAACTACTGGGCAAGTTGGGAAGACATTGAACGGCCCTGCAATCATGCCTCTATAGGGTTTTCTTCACTGCCTAAGAACAAAATCTCCCCTCATCGTCACCTGGAGTGCGCAAGTGGCTTACCCCGCCGAGTGTTCTCCACTGTCAGAGGCCAGAAACGTGTCGCATCAACGCAACAAGCACCGCTTTCTTCTCTTTTACTCTTCAAAGTTAGCTTCACGGCGCGCTTCTAGGGATGGAAAATGTGGGCTGCGCATTTGATGAAGAATGTAATTTGCGGGCTGCGATTAGCGGCGTTCCATGGAAGGCCTATTTCGTACGCATGAATGCATGCAGCTTTCCTTGATCACCGTCGAAGCGGAGTGGAGCCCCTGTTTAAGTTACGAGATGTTTTTCAAGTATCGCTTTCATCATTTGCAATGCCCAAACCATGAAGATAGCACGCTTATGTTTAAGCTTTCTACTTGACGATCTGCTTCAATCTTAATCAGTGAAATTGGCAGGCAGTAGAATGCTTACAAACAGCTTAAAGGGATGCCGAACAAAACTTGTTGCCGCCGAGGTTTTCAGTCAAACTGAAAGATTCAGCCAATATACTCAATATTCATTTAAGACAAACACTAGCGGAAAAAAATCCCGCCATATCCACGAAGTGAATGATGATGAGTGGGCGAAGCTCCGGAGGTTAAATCTGGTAAACCGTGAATCCTCCGTACATTTTGCCCACTCGATCATACAAAGACGTGACACAAACACGGGGGTGGTGTGATTATATACAGTATATACAGAATGGTTTATTATTCACATATTTGTACAGTATATAGACAATGTTTTATTATTCACATATTTATACAGCATATAGACAATGTTTTATGATGTTTTGTTCAAGAGCTCTTTTATTATTTTACGGACCACAAGGAGGGGTTTCCTCTGATTTTGGTCATATATGACTTTAAGCTCAGGGGAACTTTTCCCTTTGAGTATAACTGCCTTGTGGTCCGTAAAGTATAAAGCCAAGGGATCTTGAATTGGATGTGGTGTAAAGTTCGAGAAGGCAATGTCTATACAAGTTCCCCTGATGGTGGTGGGACGTTTGTAGTCATATGAAATGCACCGGAGAGCGTAACGGAACACCATGTGTTGGACTGGCCAATCGTCGTTCATGATGTCCACGTTAAAGTCTCCGGCGAGTACGAAAGGGCCGTGCTTCTATTGAATTTCGTAGTGCAGCATCGCCGTCTCGATGTACTTGATGTTTCGATTGGACAGGTTAGGTGCCAGATACATAGTGTACTACATAGATACATATATACTACATAGATACATATATACTACATAGATACATAGGTGCTATGTATCTGGCACAGTCATGATGACGATTCCGTTTGAGAGCTTCACAGCGGCGTACTCCCCGTTGGGGCTTTTGTTGGTGAGCGGTAAATGGAGATCCTCCGCTATATCTGGTAGCTTGATGCAGATCCCAACACCGTCCCGTCGGACGCTCTGCTTCGCCGGTGCAGACGATTGGAACGAATCCATTCATGAACGTGTCGCGATGGCAGAAAGATAATGTGTGGTCTGGAACGCGCTTATTCTTCATCGTCATCAGCGTCATCATCATCGTCATGGCGTATAATGGTTACCTTGCATGTGCTGTGCCGTGATGGCAGCGTCATCGTCATCGCACTAGTGTGGGTACACCAGGGGAGTGATGGACAAGCGTCGACCTTAAGGATCTTCGCCCCTAACAATGATTTTAATGCGTTTCTCGCAAATGGCCACATCTAGCGGCCGCGTTGTGGACTAGATGAGGTGAAGTTTCATATCGATTCACGCAGGCGTGCCAACCGCGCCAGCCATCGCCCGCGTCTCTGTCAACGCGCTCAGCTACCACTACGTTTACTAGAACCACTACGAACGGCAACGGCAGCGAACAATGCTCCCGGGTGGCGTAAATACCCTAAAGAGTTGGGCATGTCTCAATGCCTTTGTGGAAGTGGGACAATGGGATGTAAAGGAGAGGTGGATAAAAAGAAATTGTTGGAGAGGAAAACGTGAACCGAGCATTCGTCGCGGCGACTGATGTGACGGCTCACGCTGGCGTGCAGCAACCGCGCGCTGTCGATCCTCCAAAAATACACACAGCAGTTCAAAAATATGTGCAACTCTGTTTATCGGAACAGTCGCGTCCTACGAGTAAAATATAGATGTTTTCGTAACTTCTTCCTATTTTTGTTCAGTATCCAATTAACATAGGTAGCACCTTGTGGTGTAACGAGAGAATTACTTAAGATGAATGTGCATCGCGTATGAAGTCAGAATTATAAGCATTTGTTTATATTTGTTTTAATGTCATGCTTCTGCGCAGCACAGACACGTCACTTTTGTATTAAGAGTTCTGAAAGCAATACGGGTGCTTAAAGCAACCTATTTTGTAACGGCAATATAATCTTGCACGCCTTAGCACACTTTCGGAACACGTTGTTCGATCAGCCACGAACAGCTTGTCAAGGGCACTCATAAACAACTTGTTTTTGGGTGTCTCGCATCAATATTAAGCATAAGGGAACACCTCTTTGCAATACTGTCATATTACTGACAATGCTGTAAATGTTACTTTCAGCGTAAAGCAGACATTGTCAACAATCATCACGACATAACTGCATAGGAGGTATAAATAAAGCTTTGTTGGAACTAATTAGAATTTAGTTCTCATGCAGGTTGTGCCTAACAAAGAAAAACGAGCCCTTAAATTACGCTGATTTGCAGAGGGGGCTGTGACACAAAAGTTGCACCACTCTGCGAGTTGAGTATGAGAGAATTTACGTCTCGTAGAAGCATTTCGCTTACCAACACTATAGACCCCTGTGCTCTCCACTGCAAACACGTTCCACCAGCGTTCTTGCCATGTTCGTTACCGGTGAAACCGCGCCTTGTGGAACCTGTTCCGCGAAAAGGATGTATGGGCTTACTCAACTTGAGTATCAATATGTCGTGTGACCCACCTCGCAATCATGATTCATTAATACTCGGGGCACTGCGGTCGAGTCGTATAATAAACTCATTTCAGCAGTATTTGTTAACTACGTGCTAACTGTTAGAAATACATGCTCTACAAAAATAAAACGTTTTCAGGATGATGTCGACCCCCGTGCGAGCGCTAAATCTCCAATTGACCTCTTAGCATGTGTTTTGTTTGAACATCATTTGTTTCGCATTCGCCTTTTTGTCTGTTTGTTCATTTTCTTTGACATAATATTTGGTCAAAATTATTTTATTCCTATCCGCCTGACCAAGATTAGGCCAGCCTGTAAGGCTCTCAGTCACACAAATAGTGTCACACTAATAATCTCGAAGCAGCAACCGCAAATTTATCACAAAAAATCGCAACGGAAACAGATGAGTACCCCGGCTCCGCTATATCTGCGGATTTCAGACTGGGTGGAAGTGGGACAAGTTTTTTATCATGACGTCAGGTCTCCCCTCTATCGCATTTATTTTATCGAATAACATTGATTAATAAGTCAGCCCTTTGTTCGTTGTCATCATCGGTCGTCCGCGCTTTCTAGCCCAGATGCGAGAGTGAAGCCTTACAAGATGGAGAGCGCGCCTAAAGCGGGGTGGGTGAGATGGAAACCTAGTGCAGCGAGTTGAGTCTGGTAGGGAAAGGGTAGTGGCTTGTACAGGGTAGTGTAGTGGCTTGTTTCCTATCATGCAAGGAGGGAGACGCGAGCATCGCGTTCCATTCTGACCGACCCCGTCTCAATGGGCACAGGCGTTCGCGGAACACACTTGCGAATTTACAGTGTCCGTCACTTTAAGCGCTGGAACGCGGATGGCGTCTGCACAATGCGCTAAGCGCGAGAAAATACGAACGCATGCGAACCGAGGCAGATGTGTCTCGTGTCTCGCTGCTATTAGCGGTAAAAAATGAAAAGAGAAAACACGCACACATTCCGTTTGTGTGCCATCCCACTGAAAGTGTAAAAGAAAAAAGACATGGTATGGGCACACTGCGCTTCGAACTCTCCGCTGACAGGAACGCCTCTAGCGGCGGCGCGCGCGTCTGTGGGGTGATAGACGCTTTCGAACACAGCAGCCGGTAGCAGCATTCTTGATGTTTTTCCGCAGTTTTGCGAAACGTTTCCTCTTTGTCGGTCGTTCCATGGCTCAGCCTCACAGCGAAAAGGTTTGTTGTGTTGTGGGCCGTCACAATACCTAAAGCAATTCACCTTGAACAAAAATTACACCATCTCCCGCTAAAGGGAACCATGTGTAGATGTGAAGCAGCGGGCGCTAACGCTTACACTGGCGGTGGCGTTGACGCTGGCGCTATCGCAGCGTTGCGCAGGAGAGAAAACTGAGGAGGCGCAAAGCACGCAGTGATGGAGCGGTGTTTCCTACTGGAACATGCCAATCGCTGCTAATGGGCAATGAGAGACAGAAGACTCCGACTGGACACAGAGACCCGCAGTCGGCTTTTAGTTAACGCGCACGCTGCGAATTTTTATTGTCCAACAACGCACAGGAGAAATCTCCCACCGGCACCACATTGGAGGTCAAGATCCATTGCCATATATACGGGATGGACAATGAACGGTTGTGCAGCGCGAGCAGTCGGTTTTTTCAACCAAGAAACTCGCTAGCAGACGCTGCCTGCGTCGGCGTCGCGAGGCGAGAGAGGGGGGTAGCGTAGCAGAGGAGAGAGAGGGGGCGACGCGCATGCGCAGTGGGGGGTGTGGACGCTGTGGGCAGGGATGCCTAGAGGAGAGAGGGGGGGAGCGTATTAGAGGAGAGAGAGGGGGGGGACGCGCATGCGCAGTGGGAGCGCGGGGGAGGGATGCCTAGAGGAGATAGGGGGGGGAGCGTAGGAGGGGAGAGAGGAGGGGAGGCGCATGCGCAGTGAGGGTGTGGTTGCCGCGGGGAGGGATGCCTAGAGGAGAGAGAGGGGGAGAGGAGGTTTTTTATTTTTTTTTGAAAGGTTTGCGCATGCGCAGTAAGGGTGGTCACGCCGGCACACCACCACCACCACCACCACCACCACCACCACCACCGGATTAAGCTTCGCCATAAGATGCTTCACATCTAATACTTTACCGCTTGCCGAAGGCTCACTGGGAGAAGGAGAGCCGCCAACGTTGGATACAACTTGTTCGCCGTAACAAGTAAGACTTCTTGTCATTTTATTCGGTGCGCGGTGTTACGTTTATTCCCTGGGAGAGGCGCCCATAGAATGAAACATTGTTTCAGACCTGCCTTAATTGCGATACACCCATTATTCATGGTCTCGAAATAGCGATGTACTTGTTTTCACGCTGAATCAGTATCGCGAAGAGATTGTTTAATTCTCGTTTTCGTTTCATGCGCAGTGTTGATGGAACAGACTGGAAGCCTACAAAAAGTAGCAGAAGTTGCAATAGGCATTTCGTGGGCAATGGTAAGGCCAGTGAACAGGAGCACCCAGCGTACAACCCAACGGTTTTCCCATCCGCTTACAAGAAGGCTGGAACAGCCCGCTCATGTGAACGCTACGAAAGGTGCGATAACGTTTATGCGTGTTTTGCACGTTGTTTAGGCTTGAGATCAGTGAATATTCTTTTCAATATATACGTATTAGATTGACAGCTTATATAGTTAGGGCTGTGTGTACCTGTTTTGCGCTTTTCATGCTCGTACGTTATTTTAGTTAGCTTTAAATAACAAAAAAAGATCGAGCTAAAATCAGTTTTCTACTGCTCGACCGTATTTTTTTATTGTGGTTGTGACTGGCTTTCACGTGTCTCTCATGTGACTCTCGCATGACTTGTTTTCGATTCGCTTGCGAATCTCTGCAGGTATACGGCCATTGCCGCAGCGTGCTTGCACAAGCCGGCTATGCCTGCTCTGCAGTCGTAGGCCGCTCAATGGCACATCTTTATCGAGAGAGCTTCAAAACAAGAAAACAGAATGAAATAAAACGAGACCATTGAATAAAAATGCTTCCTTACGGTCAACTTGATGGTCTTCGACGGAGCGTTGATGCATGTTTGGGACACACACCGACCTCTCACCACGCTTCCGTCCGCATAGACAAGTTCTTAAAAATTATGTACATAATCTGCCTCGCACAGAAGCTTGCGTTTATCAATGTTCGCTCCTCCGAAAAATTTATTCAAACCTTCCATGGTCTGAAAACCAGCCAGCAGTTGCAGAGGTACAGAAGCAGACGACACCACGCTCGCGCAAGAAGCCGCGCGTGCGGTCTGCGAGGGAACGCTATCACCCCAGGGACGCGGAATCGGCCGCGTTGGCGCTGAACGCCGCCGCTTTGGTGGCGGCGCTGTGCAAGCGCAGTGTGCCCATAGTCAGGAGAATGGCCACAAGCTTTCGCCGAACACACTTTGGAAGGTACAAAGTGTCCTTCAATTTTGGTTAGCTTTAGCCAGCGAGCACTCGAACTATTGCACTCTTGTTAGATACATTCTGTGACAGCACATTCTTGCAACACGTACAAGAAAACTTCTGCGTAACTTCTCGGTGCTTGTCAAGATAACTTTTTATGATATTGTACATACTTGATAGTTCTCATATCTGGCAAAAACACATGTTTTCAGTGCTTTTCCTATGCAAAAAGAAATCATTGTTCCGCTCCCCCTGCACCAATATCGTAAAGCATTGGTATGAGTTTACAGTATCGTAATTAAAAATTAAATGAATCAAAAGTTTGCTGCAGGTAGAGCACATTTCGAGTTCTTTAATTTTCTACTCTGATTTAAGTGCTTGTATACAATGAGTTACTGCGCTTTACCGCAAAAGTCAAACCTCTACCATTATTGGCTTAAAATCATACGGGCAAAAATAATAGATTGGTTCGCTCCACGCACACCAATTTTGTCCGGTGAGTTAGGTTGAAGTGCAGCTATGTGGACATGTTGATCTTGAAAATGGCACTGCGTAATGCCAAATTCAGAAACGCAACTGTGTATTCAATTGAAGTCCGCAAAAGAGGGGTCTGTATTTTCAAGTATGACTTGGGAACTTTAATAACTATTAGCAGTAAACCCTCATTATTAGTCAACATCAAGTCCAACATTCACAATCCTTATTTGGTGCCATGCACTAAACAAGAACACATGAAGCTGTCGTGCGGAGCCGTATGGTGGAAACTATGATTTCATCAAGCAGCCGTGGTCAGTGTAGTCCTGCAGGAAATGACTCGTGATATCACAAGCATTGAGCGCACACTGCTGTGCTGCATTAACCAGAGCGCGAAGCAGCCTACGCTTTAGGTAGTTAGGCAAGTAATATCGCTGCGGCGAATGTGAGGCAATGTGTCATTAGGGTGCGTTCTGCGGGTCCTGAAGTTGAAGGAAAGTACATACTTGCGCTTGTCTTCAGTTTCGTACTCTGACGCGGGAGCTATGCTAAAAACATATAGAAGCAACCTCGTCGTTACAAAACAAGGGAGAAAGTCAAGCACGGTATTTTGCCGCACTGTAATGAGGAATGCTCGTGTAAGCGTGTAGTAGTGCACGACATTAGTGTTAACGAGCGCAGCAAGCTTATTTTTGGAGCCATAAAAAGTTTCCATATAGGCGCTCTACGTTGTTGATCAAGCAGATTTATGGGCCATTTATTTTATGACTGCCGGGGACAGGGGGGGGGTTGTGGCCATTTTGATTACGATGTAGAGAATCGTCATTCACGTCCTATTATAGCTGCCTGCGTTGCACCCATCTTAATGTACGCTTGGATTTCTTCCACCGTTTGGGGAGTATATTGCTTGGACTCCCATCAAGAGCAGCTCAACAATATTGGCCTGAGTGAACCGTGCACTCGTTTAGTTCATGTTGTCAGTCGACAAAATAACACCCTCGAGCACGGTGTAAATATAGAAGCACCCTGTCTGCACCCTTAGCCTTTCGGATTTGTAGTCATTAGCGGATGAAGACGTGAAATGCATATTTTTATTAGCTTGAGCGAAGGGGGGTGCTGATAAGAAATAAAGTGTTGGAGGTAATCCTATACAACATTCTTAATAAATAATTTATAGTTGGTATTTTCAAATGTTAACGCGACATAGGCGCATTCTTCCCAGCGCTTTACGTCAAGTCATTGTTCTTTTACGAATTTCAATGTTTCCGAGAAAAAAAAACTATATCTTTCGAAATTTTTGAAAGAACCTGGGCATCTTCGCCGGGAAAGTGACAATGGACACGGTGATATATTCCAGTATGGGCGCGGGGGGTGGTGGGTAGCACCGGAATAATTGGGGTGGAGGGCATTGAAGTTCTGTGGGGATGCGAGAGTGTGATACATGTGAAAGGCGATCAGATAGTCCCTGGCATGCTTCTCACAGCTGTGGTTACCCAGTAAATAATAACCGAGTGTATACGAACATGAGACATCAAAGAGAGGGTCATCAGCTTCTTTGAACAGAAGTGTGATGTCTTTTTGAAGTGCATGGTTGATTGTTTTTGCGCTACAAAGAGAGCGAACGTGAATTACCTAGCCAGCTATCTAAACGTAACATCTTCTGTTTCGCACTACCTTAGGATTTAGGCGCATTACAAGAAAGATTCCATTGTCGATACTGTCTACTCGCGACGCACCTTCGCCGTACGAGCGTTTTCGACAGAAATGTAACTTTCAACTTGGTAAGCTACAACCTAAATATATTACAATGAATACTTCTCGAACATGCATCAACTAAGCAGCTAAAAACTGTTTCTATCAGTTGAGAAGAGGAAATGTTTGCTCGTTTTGTAGCACATATGAAATGCACTCAAACGCAGCCAATTCTCAGTGGTAAGCGCACGAACATATATCGTCCCGTTCACTTTATTTGATAGAGAGCCTTGCTTTTCCAAATTATGCAGTAGTCTTATCAACGAACTTACGCGCGCTCAAGAACTGGCGTTGAGTTGAAACAATAATCCTCGAGAATTCGTGTTGTAGAAGTCGAAGCAGAAGAAATGAAAAAGCAGGTTCAGACAGCACGCGGTCCAACTGCAGGTCCTTCGGATGCATTAAACGAACAAATTAGGCGAATCGAACTGAGATATGACGATGCTGAAAATCGAATGAGACGATCGAACCTGATCTTTTTCGGTGTCCCGGATGATCAATATGAAACTTGGTCATCAGCAGAAAAAAAGCTATTGATCTGTGTTCCCAGCAGCTCGGCATATCTTTACAACCAGCCCAAATCGAACGAGCCCACAGACTTGGTCAATATCGCACTGATAAAAAACGGCCTATTATAGTAAAATTTACGTCCTACAAAGACAAGCAGTATAGTTTAGAACGGGGCAATAAATTTAAAGGCACGCAGTTCTCTGTGCGGGAAGATTTTTCAGCCCCAACGCGGTTAGCCAGACGAAAGCTCTTGGAATACGCCAAGTCAAAAAATGTACCCTACAAGCTTAACATTGACAGACTGCGCATTGATAACTTTGTTTATTCTTACGATCCTACCTCCGACACAGTAAAGGAATCTTCTAGATAGCTAACAGCCAGATTAACACCACGTCTTCCTGATAACCCTAGTCAGCCAGCTAACGACAATTCCTCAAGTTCTCACTTATCGGTATCTTTTACGAACATACGCAGTCTTTTGCCAAAACGCACCCAGCTTTGTTCGTACCTGGATGATGCCTCCTGCGACGTTCTCTTGCTCGCGGAAACGTGGTTACATCCAGGTATCTGTGACGATGAAGTGCTATCTGATTGCAGCCGTTTTTATATATATAGGAAAGACAGGGCGGGTAACAGAGGGGGCGGCGTTTTAATTGCCGTTAGTAAGCATGTCAGTTCTTTCCTAGAAGACATATATAGTCCACTTGAGATTTTATGGGTTGCAATCACGTTTCGCTCATCCAAGACGATTTTCGGCATCTGTTATCGCCCGCCCGATTCTCCCACAGAATTTACTCGAGGGCTACATGACAATGTCAGAGCTGTAAAGACGAAGTACCCAAAATCAGCTATATTTTTCTTCGGGGATTTCAACTTTCCCCACATAGACTGGCCTAACTTGACTTCCCATACGGGTGTGAATTCCTTCAACTCGCACTCGACTTTTCCCTTGTCCAACTTGTTAACCAACCTACCCGCGGTAACAACATTCTTGATCTCATCTTAACGTCTTCCCCGGAAAGAGCAGGTCCTATTTATTGTCATGACGGTTTCAGTGATCATGCCCTCCTTCATGCAACTATTAAAAAACCACAGTTCTCACGTCATTCTACGCCTAAGCTAATACTATATTACAAAAGAGCTGACGTTGAAGCCATACACAGAGGCATGCAGCATTTTTGTGACGAATTCCTCTCTTCCTTTTCCTTGAGATCAATTCACGAAAACTGGGCACTATTCAAAAACAAAATAAACCAACTCATGCATGATCACATACCGCGGATTTCCATACGCGTTAACATGTCAAAACAATGGTTCACCAAGTCACTTCGCACACTCAGAAATAAAAAGCGACGTCTATAAAAAATAGCCAAGAACGCGGGTTCACCAAAGCCTCTGAAAAAGAGTATTTAGACGCTATATGCAGGGCATAAAATAATTTTTTTTCACATGACCTTCAGTCATTATTCAGCAATAATCCTGTGAAATTCTGGGAAACAATCTCACCTTCAAAAAAGTCATCTCATATCTCACTTTCCGACGGTGATGGTAATGCCATTCCACACAAAGAACTTGCAACCGTTTTCAATTACTACTTTACATCTGTGTTTACAAAGCAAAACTACTTCAACATGCCTTCTTCCCCGGAAGTTAGCTACGAGTACATGAGCCCTATAAATGTCACATCTGAGGGAATAGCTTCTTTAATTAACAAATTAAAAACGTCCACCTCATCTGGGGCGGACGGCATAAACTCAGAAATGCTTAAACTAACAGCGATCCCATCAAGTGTAATTCTCGCTGAAATTTTCCAGCAGTCTTTGACCACAGGTGAAATTCTATACGATTGGAAAATTGGCAAAGTGACGCCAGTTCACAAATCGGGCGATAAAAACAAGGTTTGTAACTATCGACCGATATCACTAACTAGCGTTCCCGGTAAATTGCTTGAACACATCATTGTCTCAAATGTAACCAGTCATTTGGAATCTAGTACTTTCTTTTTTAAAAACCAACATGGGTTTAGAAAGGGCTTTTCATGCGAGACGCAACTTTTATTATTTACTAATGACCTATTCCGAAACGCTGATGGAAATTTTCAGACCGACTGCGCATTCATAGATTTTTCAAAAGCATTTGATCGTGTCGCCCATTGTCGCCTCATAGAAAAACTTTCATCACTTAATATCGATTCCTTAACTGTCTCCTGGCTCCGAAACTTCTTGTCATTTCGTAAAGAGTTCACAGTCATCGACGGCACTTCATCTCCCATTACTCACGTTTCTTCCGGTGTCCCACAGGGGAGTGTCTTGGGCCCTCTATTATTTCTCATATTCATTAACGACTTGCCATCCCAAATAACATCGAAAATCAGATTGTTCGCAGACGACTGTCTGCTGTACAGAAAAATTCATGCAGTCGGTGACCACAGTGAACTTCAACATGACCTCGACCTTATAGCACATTGGTGTGATCAATGGCTTATGAGTTTGAACACTAATAAATGCAAAATCATGACTTTTGGGCGAAAGCTCTCTTTTTCCACGTTTACATATTCCCTTAGAAATGACGCTCTTTTAACTACAACTTGCTACAAATATCTTGGAATTCATTTCACACCTAACCTATCGTGGTCCACACACATAGACAAAATAACTGATAAAGCATTACAAACTTTAGGCTAACTAAAGCGTAATCTTCGCAGCACACCTGCGACTACTCGCAAGCTCGCCTACCAAACTTTCATACGCCCTCAACTCGAATACGCATCAGCCATCTGGTCTCCCCACCAGGATTACCTTGTGAAATCTATTGAAGCCGTCCAGATACATCCAGCTCACTTCATTGCCCGTGACTACAACAGACTATCTAGTGTAACAAAAATAAAGCATTCCCTTTCACTTCCACACCTCCAGACACGTAGGGATATTGCTCTTATCTGCTTACTACACAAAACAATATACGGTAACCGTCCAACCACACTGCCTCTTGTTAAACCACATCGCTTTTCAAGCCGTCTCAATAATAGCACGTGCTTTCAACGTCTCTCAGGCCGAACGCAAGCATTTAACAACACTGCCCTTCCTCGGGGTATAAAAATGTGGAACGGTCTCCCTGACACCATTGTCAATATACGTGACCCAATAGCTTTTAGACATGAACTGACGGTACTTATTTCCTCATAGATTTCCCGCATACGACTGCTCTACCATGGCTCTTCATTCTAGCTTACTGCTGTACTGCTAATAGCTGTCACTGTTTAACATTTTCTACATTTTTATTTTTGTATAAAATATATTTCTGCAGTGTTTTTTTTCTATATATGTATGTTTGTATGTATATTTTGTCATTGCCTCGCGTGTTTTGCTGTTTTTTTTCTATTGTCTATCAGTCTTTTTTTTTTATTCCACTTCCTCTATTGTAATATTGCATTTGCTATGTCTTGTACCATTTTCTAGCGCTTCTTTATTATTGTCACACCCCCCCCCCCCTCACACAATGTTCCAGATATTGGAACCCGTGATGTATTTGTATAAATAAATAAATAAACTCTCTTGTACTTTGGTATGGGCGCTGCTACAATATTCCATAGTAAATCGTCCATAGATAAAAAGGCCCTACATAGAAATTACTGGTCCGATAGCGGGGTAGAAATGATATCCACTAGCACATCCGTCAGTTACCAAGGAAAAAGCCAGTCTACCTGCACATCCAGAAGAGAGCCAGCCAGATAAAGTTGCAATCAGCTTATATTATCACATATTTATATTCCCGATTTCCAGTCTGCTGTTATGTCTTTTAGGTGCAGAGCACTTTTGGGGTCCGGGCTGTCGTATGCTATGACTATATGCTCTCGTCATCGCTTGGCGTAACGCAGGCAAAACCACGTATAAAACTAGAAAAAAACAGGAAACAGGCGCGAAAAATATATAGAGAGAAAGAGAAAAATAAAGAAGAAAGTGTATATATATATATATATATATATATATATATATATATATATATATATATATATATATATATATATATATATATATATATATATATATATATATATATATATATATATATGCGCCAGTACAATTCAGGTTCTTTTGATAGTAGAAACCAACCCTCAACACTCGGCGTCCGAGACGCACCACCCGAGTTGATATAAACAAAGTGTGAGCAAAAAAAAGAACTGCCGCTATGCGAATAGCGGCGATTGACTCGCTGGTCGCTCGAAGAGGAATAAAACACTGGAGAACTTTTGTTTAAACTCGAGAAAACTTGTATTTACAGACTGTGCAGAAGAGTTACGGACATAATAATACAAAAACAGAAAAAGGAAACACCTTGGCAATGAACCGTCTGTAGGGTCACCCTACGGGATTCGGCGGAGAGAGAGAGAGAAAATAAATCAGAAAAGTTTGGAAAAAAAGAAGGAGAAAGAAAGAAAGGAGGAAAGAAAGAGTGCACCCAAGACAAAAAAGAAAGGCTGCCCAGCTCCCCACTTCCTTCGGGCTTGGCACCGGTGCTGAGCTGCCTTGATTTTTTGCTTTTCTTCCTTCATACCAGTTCTTTATGCGCACGTGGGGCAACAAAAATTGTTGTTTACACTATATGAGCTGCCTTACATTGCAATGACATGCCAGAAAGGCAGCTAAAAAAGGAAACGTAGAGATGAGGGCGGTAACTGCCCGCTTCGTATACATTGAGCCATGGGAGATGTCCCAAATCTGTTTCTGAGTTTTCTTAATTCTGCAAGAGAAAAAAAAATGAATGCGTCCCATTCTTTGAGCAGTCCGGTTTTCTAGACCAGTTGGTACATGATGAAAGTTGGAAGTGTTTCAATAAAATATGATGTGAGGCATGGCGAGCACAAATGAAAAAGAAACGCACAGCATGGAGGCTGGACTTACAGGCAAATATTGCAAAAACGTATTTTAAGTATTTATTATTTATAACGGCCCTGAGCAACTTTTCCAGGTAATGACTGAATGTTATCAGTGTGGACATGTATTGCCTTTTGAGTCGATTGTAGGAAAACTTTCTCGAATCCGTCAGCAACGAGCAGAGTTAGAGGGATTTATCGCACACTTTAAGGGGGGCATGGTAGGGTAAAGAGGTTATCCTGGTTTTAGCTTTATATCTCAGCAACGGCACCATAGATTGTTTTGGAATTTTGCCTGCCTAATAAAATGGCTAGTGTCCTTCAGTATGACAAATTTTCGCTTTGTATCTGTTCTTACTTGCTTCTGGTGGAGTACCAAATTTAAGACTAGTGCACAGAATGTAATGTACCTTTTCTCAAAAGCCAAAAACATTACGACCATGATATTTGGCACTTATTCAACACAATGTTTATTAATCCGAACCTATAAAAGAAGGCTCCTATATATATCTCACAATAAACAAATCATATATTCACATGTCACGCGCCGTGAGGGAGAGTTTCTAATCCATTTTTTTGCTTAGTCACAACTTAAACAGTTTTTCGAAGTTTTAACTGCGGGCTATTTCGAAGAAATTAAGGTAAAATCTTAGAAAATAACGTGGCATACATTGATCAAAGTTCTCAGAAAAATTTACAGTAGATTAGTAAAAACAAGAAAGGTTTTTTTTTGTTGATATATCATGATATCCAGTACTATCAAATGAAGACTTCCTAATGAATATAATATTATAGATTTAACAAAAGATGAAAGACGTAAGCCAAGAGAATCCTTCTGCAAAGAGAAAAAAAAATCACATATCAAGAACAGAGACGGAACGACAGCCCATGACGTTACTTATAAATAACATGTGTGAATACTAAAACAGCGCGATAGTAACATATGAGTTATAAAACAGCAAAAATACCAAAGCCGTCGATACCACCTAACATGTGAAAGGGCTAGCCTGGTATTCTAATGAAAACCAATATACAGTAAAATACCGCTTGAACGAACGAGAGTTAAACAAACTATTAGTTGTACGAACTTTCCTTCAATCCCCCGCTGAAGTGCCATTGGACCCAATGCTAAAGAATTTCAGTTTGACAAAACTACTGGAGAGCGCATTTCAGTTCTACGAACATATTTTGTGACACCATCCAATGCCTCTCAAGTCATGTTGATCAGAACTTTTCTGAAATACTTGTGGGAAAGAATTATGTGAAATACAGGCTTTGCGTTTTGAAGTGTGCGTCATCTGTGACTCTGGCGTCGAGACATGTGCCACTCTGTCTACTAAAGCGATTGTCGGGGGGCGTCTCACCTCAGGAAGAAGAAGAGGAGGAGGAGAGGAAACCCTTGTAGATGAAGTACCAAGAATTTAAGCTAAAGAAGCGGTGATGTAGGAAAAAAATCACAGCATATCCACGGAGTGAATGATGATGAGTGGGCGAAGTTCCGGAGGTTCATCGGTAAACTGCGAATCTTCCGTGAAATTCGCCCAGTACATCATCAAAGACGTGACATTATAATGGCTTTATGGTCGGTGAAATGGAGGGAGAGCGGTTCCTGGATGGGTCATAGTCGAAAGTTTGCAAAGACGAGATCGATGCAGGTTCCTCGGATGGTGGTTGGTTGCATGTGGTCAAACGATATGCATGTGAGACCATAGCGCGATGCCATGTGTTGTATGGCATCGCGATCGTCATCGTCATCAGCGTCATCGTCATGACGCATAGTGGGTACATTCCATGTGGTGTGCCGTGATGGCAGCGTCATCGTCATCACACAGGACCTTGAAAATCGAGGTGGCTACGACGTACTACAAACTACAGGGGACGCACGACCCACGGCATAAGGAGCTTCGCCCCTAAAAAGTGAACTCCTTCGCGTCAGAGCCGAGTATTGTGCCGGAGAAGGTTCATGAGAGCTTAAAATCGTCCTTAGTTATGAATGCGCCAACTTCAAGCGATTTTGTTTGGCGCGTTCTATGATAACGGATGCAATACAGTGTGTCCTAGCACCAAATAATGCACTTAAGAAAAGTGCCTATGACAGATATTTATCAATATTATGAGCGTAAATGTTTATACAAAATTATGGCAGCTTCGCACTACTCGTGCCAAGCCTGAAGGAAGGACGCCGCTAGGTGGCTTTTTTTCGATTTTTTTTTCATTTCTTTCTTTCCTTACTTTTGTTCCATTGATATATGTTCCTTGTATCTCTTTTTCTATCTGTTTGTTTATATTAACTTTTTTCTCTCTATACTTTTTTTCTCTTTCTATATTTATTTCTCGTTCTTCAGTTTCTTTCGGTCCCTGTCTCTACTTTCTCTTTTAACAAGACTGTTTGTTGGCCTAGTTGGTACTTGCTTAATGACATATTTAGCCGCGTAATAGCACGTACACAAAGCAAAGAAACATACAAGGACATACAAGGCCGCCCGTCCTGTCCTTGTATGTTTCTTTGCTTTGTGTATGTGCTATTACGCGGCTAAATATGTCATTAAGCTACTTTCACTGTTTTCAATATCTTTTTCGTGTCGGTTTCTTTTTATGTAATTCTCGGCCTTTCTATCTTTTTTGTCGTTATTCCCTTTCTGTCTATTTTTCTCTTTCTCTTGCTTTCTATCGCTTCTTTTTCTTGCTTTCATTCTCTGTTGTCTCTTTCTATCTCTGTCTTTCTATCTCTCTGTCTCTCTTTCACGTGTTTCACGTGCTTCACTTCGCCCAGTAACGTTTTATTTTGACACTCACGCCTGCTGTACTCGTTAGTGGGGCTTGTCCTATTCCTGTGGTGCATCCCTGCCCACTTGGTGTTTTTTCGAAAAACCGTACAAGCTACTACCTATCCTGCTACAGAGTAGCAAGCCGGTCTGCGAAATGGCTAATCCTCCAATGCGATGTATTTTGCTCTCTGTCACTGTACTACAAACTTCCTTTACTTTAAAGAAAACCTTGAGCACGAAGTGTAGAAACCATTAACTCTCAATAAAATGCAAAGATTTAGTTCTGAAGACAGCGGCTACTTTCCAATATACGAATATACCGCATCCGGGAAACCAATCAACTGTGGGTATTGCAAATTAAGAACTCAAACCTTTTTTCATATCTGTCTTCTGCTTTAGATATCAAGCATGCGTAGTTCACTTAATTCTAGCGTCGCTTTCTTTAGTCATAAGATTGACTTACCGGCTGTGTGATTTCGTGTTTTTTTATTTGTAAGGGACTTAATGCAAAAACACTATGGTTAAAATCT
The DNA here is from genome assembly GCA_030522465.1 of Rhipicephalus appendiculatus. Classification (NCBI taxonomy): domain Eukaryota; kingdom Metazoa; phylum Arthropoda; class Arachnida; order Ixodida; family Ixodidae; genus Rhipicephalus; species Rhipicephalus appendiculatus. Next base: position 704,930 of record JALIZH010012726.1, on the reverse strand, counting down.
GCTTGAAGCTGTCAGACTTATTATAGATTCAATACAATTCAAGCTGTCGGTCGTGGCGTCGCATCGGCACTGCTCGTTTGAACATCTGGGGACAGCGGATGTCGTGCCAGTTGCGAATGCGTGATTGACTTTTATTCAAAAACCTGGTCATAGAAGGGGTATAGTGAACCGGGATAATTTTCCCAGGACAACCGAACAGTCTTAATGAATATTATTGAGTATGAACGTTGTACACTCTCTTTTTACATTTTTTTTCTTTCACATTTACCTCTACTCCGCCACAATATGCAGCGCCATGGCCGACATACTTGGCTGCGTCGCAGCTGTTCATGTGCGTGCCAGTTTTCTGAATTTTATCCTCATTTCCGCCGCGGCCTTCTCACCCCTGAACGTTGTGTACGAATGAATCGGTGTGATGCACGCTATTTGGGTCAGTGACGCCGAAAGTCGCGAGAACACCTGGATGATCTGTCCTCTTTTTTTCTTTTTTTTTTTTTTTTTGCTAGCAACCAAACTCTCGATATAGTAACGTGGGGCTCATTGCTCTGGCCTTCTCATTTATGCAGAAATGCTAAAAAGCACCTCTACGATCTCTTTCTCTTTAGTGAAGGCGAACTGCGTGACTTCTTTTCGTGGCCGTTTTCCCCATATAAATCGGTAATTACTCAACATAACCCGTATATTTTAAGTCATCCTTTCCCGCCGTGCTTCATATCGCTTTTGTAGGAAAATACAGACAGAACATCAGATCGAGCGCTTGCGGTGAATCGTTCAAAGTAAGTATATTTTTGTGCTTATTGCTACTGCAATGTGAACAGCACCGCCCATTTCGAAACGTCCTGAGCTTTTTATGTCATCCTTGACGCAAATTGTCGATCTTCCACAATGTCAGTTTCGTCCTTCACGTTTGCGTAGATTATAAATTTATGCGACTAGAAATTATAATTGAACTAAAACATTTACTGTGCTGGGAATCTCATCATACGATCCTTAAATTTGATTTCGAACATCTCGTAAATGAGAAATGATGTGTCCTCCACAAATTGTGTTTATTAAACCCCGCTTTTCTGCACTATATTTCGAAAGAACTCGTTAAACTGAAAAGTGGCAGTTCATGCAAATATAGGTGGTGAAATATTCTCATCTTCAACGTCATCAACATAATCACCATAACCACGTGTACAAGGCGCCAAATTAAAACAAAGGCGCCACATACAATCTTCAATCCACAGAAAAAGAAATGGACTTTATGTGTACAGAGATCCGGCAGTTTCGAATTGTTGGCCTCAAGGAGGCGGCTCGGAGTCCCTGTACTCGGACGGCGTCCTCGGCCTGCCTGACCACCCAGATGCGGTCGTTCAGCTCGAAGCTTTTGAAGGCAGCCTCGCAGTGGCGCAGGAGCTGACGGAGAAGGTCCCCCGCGGCTCCCGCAGCCGGCCCGGCGGCGGGAACCACTGAGCTCGAGGCTTTCTTTGATCTGGAATTCACAGCCGTTACAGGCGCATCGCAAACGGCGTTCTTTTGACGACCGTTCTGGCTGGCACATTCCAAGACCATGTTTTTCAGCGCTGTTCTGTGCCCGCACGCTTTACACATATCGGTGGGTTATATGCTCGGTTAGCAGTGGCGTAAGACGGCTGGGCTAGGGTATGAGTGTGCTTGCAGTAGGTGGTAGCTTACGGCATCGTGCCCAAAGGTAATGCTCAGCCGCGAAAATGTTGTCTTTAATAAACTTCTTTTTTGTTTCACTAAAGGTGATGGTCCGCTCGAGCACAAGCGAGAATGAACCCCAAGCTGGAGCCTTCAAGAGTGAGCTTGCTCCAGAGATGTACGTGAAAATAAAGGACAACGCTGACTCCTATTCCAAAAGCATTCTTCAGGTGAATAATACAGATAAACATATACCTGAAATGGTAGCCAGGCGTTGCAGCAAACTGCAATCTACACGAATAGGGAACGCGAGTGAGTAGGCAACACAGGCAACGTGAATGAATTGGCAACGCGGGTGCATTTGCGCTCTCTGCAGTATATACGCCGTGTTCACAGTGATTCAAATGAGGTACTTCTTGCGACATGTAATATTAGGATGGTTTAGAACCGCCACATGTGTATTCATTTGCTTTAAATCTATGTTGGTGTATAAGTCAGCCATACCGTCAGTAAATTATCTATCTCCTTACTTCCAGGCTATCACATCCAATTACACAGAGTCTATATAGCCGCAGCCTGTCACATGCACGGGACGCAGAGAGCGCAAGATTTTTGCATTGCAATCATTCTAAGCGTATTTTAACACGAAAGTGTTTTATGCCGGGGTCCACTAATGCTTTAGTGACGTATTTCTGTCACGTATATGACGTTGATAGAATTGGACGCTACCAATTTAGAAACAAAAAAACTGTAAGGAAGGATCCCCCCGCCCGCAATCGAGCCTCCGACTGCCTCGCCCACGACTACAAACGCCCGGGGTTCCACCGGCTAAACCGCCGAGGCAGCTACGCAGAACTTGACAAACGCGCCTTATCCTCTCACATTCTCTCCCTCACGGTACTCTCTGTTGGCGGGGCAGCGTGGTACCGCCGCCTGTGAGTGGTGAAGAGACGTAGTGCGGCATGACACTTACTAGCGCTGATAGAGAACGATTCGTCGACGACTGAGTTAGAGCCTTGATGTCCGAGACGCGCGCCGGAACACCACCTCGGAAGCCATGGTTAGAGCGTCTCAATAGCAGCGAAAAACTCTGGCGGCGCTAGCATCGCGGAGTCGTCCCAGACGCAGTAGTGTTTTTTTGCCTTTCGCTTTGTGATAGCTTTTGAGTATTGCAGCTCGTTGTCGGAGTAGTGCAGCTTCCACATGCACCAACGGTGTTTCGCCACCGACTACTTCGAGTGAGATAGCACCGACTAGTAAGCGGTGCAGAAAGGCAGTGATGTCGACGGGTGAATGTGGTGCCTTGGTGGAGTGAGACGGAGACCAGGGGGGACGTGGAACGCCTGCGCACGTTCGTGGCTCAAGCTACGAACCTCTGCTTTAGAGGTGTGCACGGGCTTCGGGTAGCCCGAAAGCCCGAGCCCGGCCCGGCCCGCGGGCCGGGTTCGGCCGGGCCGATGTCTTCTCATCTCGGGCCCGGGCCGGGCTCGGGCTACATTGTTTTTTGTTGGGCGGGCCGTGCCGGATGCAAAGCCCGAATCAAGCTCATAATATAGACGTCGTGCAGAAGAATTGACATTTGGGCAAGTTGGAATTGGTTATGCATCTTTGAACTAGCAGCGCAAGAAACGAGGACACAAGAAAAGTACAACACACCAACAGCGCCTTCTCACAACTAACTTTATCGAAAAGAACGCATAGTATTTAACCCATGACCAAGTACCACGTGCCCATACATCATTGATAGCCAAACAAAAGAAAAAGAAAAAAGAAATACACAGGAAAAATTGATCACATGCGCGCTTTTTTTCTATGTGATAAACCGATTGAGGAAAGAAATTTCATTGTAATGCAGTGATATTGAAGGCGTGCTTACACATTGATTGCCTTTTTTGTTAATATGATGAGCTTCAACAATTTCTCTAGTCTCTTTTCTTGAGGTTCTTTCCTTTTATTTAGCCTCAACCTTTGTAGAATGGAAGGGCAAATTGTATCGGCAGAGGTCCGGTATTTGCATTGGATCCAGAGTTGCCCCAGTGCTCAGTAACATTTATCTAGGTAGGGTAGACAGAGGCATTGAAGGTAATCTCGGTGACAACATAATCAAGGTGTTAAGGTACGTGGACGATTTTTTAGTCTTCGTACACAGTTGCAACTATGAACGGACTGTTACTAACGTTATAGACGTTTTCCACATATGTGGTTACGGGTTGAAATTCACTCATGAGGTACCTCAGAACAAAGAATTAGAGTACTTGGATGTGAAGCTTAGACTAACCGACAATCATGTTTGTTGGATTTACAGTCCAAGATCCGAAAAACCAGTTCTAAACTTTAAATCCGCTCATTCAAAAGTCGTGAAACATGGCATAGGTTTTTCATTTTCGTCCTTGTTCAAATCTTGTTTTCATAAAACCGGCGAAAGCTGCACGAGACAAATCGAGCGTCTAAGATTGGCAGGTTTTCCGGAAAGCGCTATCAGAGTAAACGTGCAGAAGCTCCTAAAACGCATAAAAGTAGGAACGCCCACCATAGATAATTCGAAGTCTGTTGATAAAGAAAAATTCGTTGTAATTCCATATGTGCACAAGCTGTCCCACGCGCTAAAAAAATGTAGCTGGTCGGTATAAGATAAATGTTGTTTTCTCGGCTCCTCAAAAAATGAATCGCATTTGTGGTATAGTTGAAAGGAAACTGGCGGAAAAAAGTTCAGGTGTGACGAAAAGAGGCTGTACTGTAAAGCATGCGTCTCCGTTCGTGCCATGCACAATGGGAATTGTATACGAGGTTCCTTTTTCCTGCGGTCATGTCTATATAGGGCAAACTGGTCGTTGCCTGAACGTAAGGTTGTCGGAACACAAGCGATCTTTGGAAAGCAACGTGTACTCGCACGTTGCCCGACACTGTGCAGATCATGGATGTACCCCTAATTTTCGTGACACTAAGTGTATTTTCAGGCATCAAAATCAGACTACCAGAGAAATTGTTGAAGCTCATCATATTAACAAAAAAGGCAATCAATGTGTAAGCATGCCTTCAATATCACTGCATTACAATGAAATTTCTTTCCTCAATCGGTTTATCACATAGAAAAAAAGCGCGCATGTGATCAATTTTTCCTGTGTATTTTTTTTCTTTTTTTTTCTTTTTCCTTTGATTGGCTATCAATGATGTATGGGCACGTGGTACTTGGTCATGGGTTAAATACTATGCGTTCTTTTCGATAAAGTTAGTTGTGAGAAGGCGCTGTTGGTGTGTTGTACTTTTCTTGTGTCCTCGTTTCTTGCGCTGCTAGTTCAAAGATGCATAGACGTCGTGCTGCAACTGTTTTCCACCGCGTAGCGCCTTCTCCGCGACCGCCCCCCACCCTCTTTCTCATTTCTCCTTTGCTTTAGCCACTCTAAACGCAAGGAGAGAAAGTGAAGTCCCACACGATGAGCTTTCTGATTATCTGTACACAGAATAATCCTCTCTCCACATCTGGGGGCCTACTATGCTTTCGAAAAAGATATTGGCAATTGGCTACCAGCCCGAGCAGCGAACGGACCTTCAGTTGGGCGGTATATGCGCAGGAGCGCCGCACTTCACTCAATCCCGAATAATTGGACAGCTTATTTTTACCCGACAACTTGTAATCGTTGCATATAGTGACTGTCACATGTCGTTGGCTCATGTTTCACTTTGATACGTTGAATAAAATGCCACATTATCAAAAAACGACACCTTGTCTCCTCAACAAACCTTCATAATGTCAGGCCGGACCGGGCCGGGCCCGGGCTCTTGTTTTTGTACGTCGGGCCGGGCCGGGCGGGCTCGCAACACTCTAGCGTCGGGCTCGGGCGGGCCTTCGACACAGCCAGCGGGCCCGGGCCGGGCTCGGGCTCGAAAATTCGGCCCGTGCACAGCTCTACTCTGCCTCCCGTTTTGCTGAAGCGCAGTTACCGTCTATAGATTAGCACAGGCGTGTCTGTTGAAGGCTTTTTGGAGCTGCTAGCTCTTTATCTCAAGTCCACCTTGGTGCGATGGAATGACGGGGTGTGTGTCCAAAAAATCAGAGCATATCCACGAATTGAATTATGGTGAGTGGGCGAAGCTCGGAGGGATCATTCGGGTAACCGTGAATCCCCCCCGTACATTGCCCACTCGATCATGCAAAGACGTGACAACACGTGCCACGTCTTTGCATGATGCTTGGTGTTCCATCGTGAGCTGGGCACCAGCGTCGCCGACTTGTGTTCCGGGCACTCCCAGCATCAGCGACAACGCCAGTTCGCGTTCCACGACAGAGGAAGATGATGCCACCTACTCAGACGCCGAAGTCCACACCAGTGTTCGACGCAACGCCTCGCCTCCGCATGCATCGCCACAAAACGCTGCTGTGAGTTGTGAAAGCCACGCGTCCTTGGCTATGGGTTGTGCCGCCGTGAGTACCGGAGCGACTGCATGCTCTGCAGATACCGGTTGCCCTGGTTCTGCATGCGACTCACACGAGAGCACCGCGGAGCTGACTACCTCCTCTCTGGTGAAGTTCACCTCACCGTTGATCACGATGGAGTCCACCTCCGGTGCTCGACTCCGAGTACCGCGTCGGCCCGACGATCCCAATTAAAACAGCGCCATGTATCCTCTTTAATCGTCAACTATACGAAAACCACTACGCCATCTAGTGATATTATTTCCAAGGACATATACACACAACGCCATCTAGTGAGCAATTCTTAAAACTAACTAGAAGTGGCTACTACAACATACTATTACAGAGGACGGAACGACCCACACCCTAAGGAGCTTCGCCCCTAAAAGAACACCGGGCACACTTTGTGTCAGACGCCACCGTGTGGCAGCGGACGCAGACGGGTCATTCCGCCTGCCACACTTTAAAAGAAGAAATATCTAAGAGCGTCAGGTTCTTCGTTGTCGACATTTGCAGCACTTTCTTCAAACGCTGAACCCTAACAACTGTGACACTTGTTAGTTCAGGGTTGTCCTGTGTATACATATGTGTTCTATTTGGGTGCCCCTCTTTGTGTTGCAGCGGCGCGCTGCGGGTATCGACCTGGTTGTCATTCTTCGTGTGACATTCCAATTTCTTGCTATAGCATTTGTTGTTTCGCCCTAGTGGCAAAACTCTGACTTTTTTGAAATATTAATATTAAATGCGAAGCATTTCTTTGCGTACTGTAAGCACTTTTGCGTTTCTATCTACGTATCTATCTATCTATATATCTATCTAGCCGCCTACGTCTGGGTGCTCTTGTGATCGCCTCCTTAACTCTGGGTAGACAAAAATTTGTATGGGAGGGTAAGAGGTATTGACAAATATGTCTGGCTGGTCATGACATGAATAACGTGAAAATACCGTCGCGTACATCGTCAAACTCATTTCTCCAGACACGTGTGGCTCATACCCGTATACCACGGGCCGCGGAATGCGGGTATGTGCCACAGGACTTTGACAATTTATATCTACCGAGGAACAGCGAGAACAGGCATTGGTAACTTAAATGCCAGAGTGGTAAGAGAAACTGACATCGGTGGCGTTGAAACTGGTAATTTAAAGGCGACAGTGTTAGAAAAACGGACATCGGCGGTGTTGACGTGAGGCATACAATGAATAGAAATCAGATTCTGCGTGGCAATCAACCATTCTACCACAGAGCCACGTCAGGTATGGAAACTGCTTTGGAAGAACACCCTATGCAGGCGTAATGTTGGTGAAACGTGTATTGTTGTTGCAGTGCTGGCTATCTAATTTTATAAACATTACATACGTACATATTTGAAGACTTTGTCGAAGCGCACCGAGACACACACAAGTAGAAGCAGACAGGACAGCACTTCTACTTGTGTGTGTCTCGGTGCGCTTCGACAAAGTCTTCAAATATGAACGTAAACCAACGGACCCAACTTGCCACCTTGCTGCTATTACATACGTACTCCTATGACGAACGAGTCATGTCGGGTTAACGTCCGTTGTATACTTTAGCGCCATCCACAATAGTTGGTCTACGTAGCACTATCCAGAGCAACCATCCTTGCAAGCACAAGCTCTACATATCAGCTTACGGCTTCTCGTGTTGGCAATACCCATGTTTCTGTTGGCTCGTTGCACAACTGTGAACAACTGGTTATACGAAACATACGCGACTGTTCAACATGTCTGTGCGTGAAATATTTGTACATTGCTTCAGCGTCATTTCATAACGTTTCGCCCAATAAAAAAATTACAACCATGTCACCTTACTTCCGAATGCTTCGTATAACATCGATTCCCATGGTACTTGGGATCTGCCTAATTTTTTTTTCAATCTTACTGCAGGTATTCAATATGGCATTCTCTACACCCAGCGATGAGAGCCAGCAATTCCTGGACATCGGCTGTGGGACGGGAGACTTCACGCTAGAGTATATTTTGCCTACATGTCAGCCGTGCAGGAGGTAATCAAAGCACAGTATATCCCTCTACTTTAAAAAGACTTCAGTACACCCTCGCAACATGCTACCACTTGTAATGAGCGCTTTGTCACATATGAAAGTACCATAAGAACTTGAGAATTCGACCAAGTTGGCGCTACACATTTCACCACCGTTAACCCTTTGTTTCCCACAGCCAAGCCAGTTGTGCAAATAAACATTTTTTTAACTTATATGTAATAAAAATACACACGAAAGTGGGAATAAACCGGAACCCTGGAAAATTTAGCTTTAGTTCTAGAAGAAAACAAGTGTCCACATATGGGGAAGCTAAGAACAGCACTTACGCTAGGTCCATCATAGTTCTTCATTGTACATGGAAATTTCGCCTGCCGGCAACTCTTTTTCAACGCACTAAATATTGTCCTCATCACAACTTACCATAATCATCGCCATCATCATAAGTTCAACTCGTTCGTCAATATATCATCATCATCATTATAAACGTTCACGTGGCCGCTTACTAACGGCTCTGACTCAGCATTTTCATCATCGTTAATTATCGCGATCATCAATGCCTTATTACTCATGTACAGCGCTTTCATCATCACCATCATTATCACCATTCACGGCCCATTTACTTGCCCGCAGCTGTTGTTCAACGTGATCCGTATAATCTGTATCGTCGCTTATCACTATTACCAATGCTTTCATGGTTACGTTCAAATTGAATGCTTTCATCATCAGCAGTAGCATTGTTCAAGAAGCCTTTGTTTGTTGATGGTTCTGCTTCAACGCGCTAATTATTGCTGCTCTCCAAATCGGAACATTCCCTTCCGCTAGTCGACAAAAAAATTATGGCATGTATACCTTCATCACCTAATCTACTTCTCGAGTAAACTAAATAAATTGTAAGCATCACTTCCAAAAGTCGTATATACCTATAATACAGATATTGTTTTGTTCAGAGCCGCTCGGCAACGAAGCGGGTCCTAGCTAGTACCATTCGGAATTCTATCAGCTTATTACACGTGACTGGCGTCCACAAACGTGGACACCGCAGCGCGAACTCTACTTACAAAACTTTGGTGGTTCGCAGTGAAACAAAACTCACACAAAAACAAGATAAGCCCCTGCTTTTTTAGAATAAAGTCGAATAATTTAAAAAGTTTTATGAATTTAGAGTTTACTTATCATTATAATGTTGGAATACTCTTCTACAAGTCAATTGAGAAGAACGCCTTTTTTCTGTGCGCACGTACTGTTGTTTGTTCACAGAAGTGGACACAAATATATGTTTTTAAGAAAATCTGAAGCAATACCAACATTTCAAATAGATGTTTAAGGCAATGCGTAGGCTAGCATGATTGCACCACACCGATATGTTTTGTCCACATATGTGGACGCCAGGATACAAAGGGATAAGCGCAAAACATTTGGCCGAAAGGACGAAAAGATACGGACAGGCACCAACTTCCGTCGTCAAATTTATTTCAGGCTAAAACATACATATCATATGCATCCAAAAACCAGAAGTACATCCATGTACAGTTTATGGTTTCAGAAACATTGCGAAGGGCGCACTAACATGTGTTTTAAAAACATGCAGGATAATGAACATTTCATTGACATACACATCAAGACACATCTCTTAATTTTTTACCAATACACACCTTTTCTCAAAAGAATCTCAAAGTATTGTAACCTGGTACAACCACAGATATGAACAGGCAAATAAGAATGCTATGTCTTCAATTTAAGTAAGCCCTAGTTCTACCCCTATCCTTGTGATACGCTATGCCATCATTATTATTAAAGCACCGTAGGTATAGTCCTACTCTACAGGAGCACAATAAGCGATTATGATGATCTTCGTTTCTGCAGGATTGTGGCGATCGATTACTCGGAACCCATGCTCAAGCACGCCAGAAAGAATCACGCACACGAGAAGATTGTGTACGAATACCTGGACATAGACAATGACGTATCAGGATTTCTGAAGAAGCATGGCGCCTTTCAGCGGGTGTACTCTTCCAAGACTCTCCAGTGGTCACGAGACCTGCCCTGCGCTTTACGCAATATCGCCGATCTACTGGTGCCTGGTGGCGAATGTCTCCTGTTCTTCTACGCAAGAAACTTTTTGATGGATTCATTTAAGGAAATCAGCCGCCTGGAGCCTTTGGTCAAAATATGCGGATGTAAGTGCTTCACGCTTGATTTTTGCCGCATCACCGCCATACCTCGGCGAGGGTTTGTTGGTCAAGAATTAGATCCCGTCCGCGGTGGTCGCATTTCGATGGAAGCAAAATGCTGGCAATACGTGTACTGTGCGATCCCACTGCACGTTAGATAACGGCAGATGGTTAAAACTTCCGTAGCCCTCCACTACGGCGTTTCTCATAATTACATCGCGGTTTTGGGACGTAAAACCACCGTTATTAAGATACTGCTCAAATACGACAGGCTTCTATTGCACGCCGAGCTTCGTACGATAGGGGCACTGAAGGAAAGCGCGCGAGTTAGTGGGAAGGGGTGTTGAACTGTGTGCGCTTTTGTGATAAAGATTGCTTGCGATGGGCAAAACAGCGTAAAGATATGATCGTTCGCCTGGCAGAGAGATCATAAATCTGTCTGCTTGTGAAGCTCGCATGCCCTCAAGTCAAATTGAACTGGGGTGGTCAGGCCGTTGCTCCCGGCAACGATATAGTGTAGGCAAAGCCAGCAATTTTAAATGCGCGAAATCTGCCCTAGTCGCGAAATGCGCGAATTCTGAGCCAGTAGCGATATGGCTGGTCCATTTTTCGATGCTGTTTGGAAGTTGTGTGCAGTGGGAGTCACCCAATTCCTGTGTCACATACGCTTTCATGATGGTGATAGTATTCCAACGGCCGCACATATTTCTGTTGCATATACACGTTTGTTGGGCTAACTGTCGCCCTCATTTATAGTAGACCAGTGGTGAATAGTGGGTTTTACCCCATCTCTTTGGCGCATACTCATTGATGATGCCCATCTGCGTTACAACGGATCTCGTACATGAAAGCCTCGACTATGCAAAGCTTCGCCATTTAAAAAAACGGGAAAGCCTTTTCGAAGCAAAAGTTTACACCATCTTCCCAAAGGGAACCCTGATGGGATGCCAAGCAGCAGCGTTGCGCACGGGTGGCGTCACGGGTTGAACGGCGCTAACGCGGGTGCTGCGGTGAGCGCTGGAAGATTCGTTTGAAGCGATGGCTAGCGTAGGTCTTGTCGTTGCGTGTCAGGCGGCAGCTGCGGGCGCTGCGGCGAGCGCGCGGCAGGCGAGGGAGAAAGTGACGTCAGCGCGCACTGCGAGGGGAGCGTGACGTCAACGCGCAGCTGCGACGTGACCTACTTGGCAGCGCTCCAACACCTGCCGCGAGGGGGCGCGTTGCGGCGCGTTCATACGGACGCACGGAGGGACAGCGTTACACAGGCTAGACAAAGAGCTGCTTCGAATCTAACAAAACATAACAATACACACAGGGAACGGCATGGGTGGTGTGTCGAGCAGCGCTGGCATTGCAAAGATAAAAGCAATACACAAAAATATAATGCAAAAGGGGCAGAAACGGGTTGGCTGTGGCAGACTTCTGTGGGGCTCGTGCATCCGATTAGCGGCGCCGTTCGCCGCACCTGGCGCCAAGTGTACAACTCAAATCGGCAGCGCACGAGGTGAATTTGGACTATTTTTTTCTTTAGAAGCGGCAGGCAACGAGATGCGCGCGCTTATTTCTGCACTTGTCATTATGCTGGCGCTGTGAAAGCCAGTTCCAGCCTTCAGCGAATGGAATGGTTTCGTGCTCAACAACGCGCTCGCCACAACATATTCATTTTTTCTTCAGTTCGTGATTGCCTTTTGCGGATACAAAATAAACAGATAGTGCTGCTAAACTTACCAAGTATGGCTGTTTATTGGATTACTATCTATACACACGCCTAACGCTTCGTGGGCACTGTGAATTTATTTTTTCAGTTCGGTACAACACTATGGCATCTAACAGCTATCCTCTGTTACTTCTTACTTGATTGTACCCATTTTATTGTACACTATGTAGCAGGTGCACTACGCATAAAAAAGCAAATAAATAAACAATATAACCGTACAAAGAAACACCAAGCTACTTTAGTGGATTGCATCTACATGATTCTAAATCCTGCGCTCCCCAGGTCCTTCTAGGGGGGCATACCAAAGAGTCACGACATAATCGACCCAGAGGGGCAGCAAGAGTACCTGTCTGCGGCTCTCTCCGCGGCAGGTCTCGTCCCTTACACCGCCGAAGTACTGGTCAGTCCCCATATAGCAGGAAGGCCAGGTGCCTCCTATGAAGGTGAGACTGGTTTTTATTATTCAAAACAATGACTCAAGAAGCAGTTGCCACCCTATATATAAGGGACATTGCAGCTGAGCATTAGAAAATCACCAGTGAAAATCAATTGGCGTGTCATTAAATCGAAGAAATTCTTAGTATTTACCGATAAAAATATATTTTTATTATATCGTCGTTAATACAATGTTACCTGTACTACTACAAGATGAATTACCGTTCGAAATTTCGTAATAATGTTTTTGTATACCAGTAAACGAACGGCGACAAGCAATCTACTGACACAAGAGCCTACTTTTGACTCGAATTGACAGTGCGGCGAATAACGCTTCTACACATGCGCATGTATTACGCAGCTTGAAAGACAACTCGCTACAGACATTTATAATCACAGAAGAACAAAAGACACATGATGATGCCGTGCTATTAATATGGACATTTATATCTGTTAAAACGAAAAGCGACACAGTTCCACACCAAAAGCTGCGCACGCCGATGCATGTCTGCACAGTGGAGGTCATAGCTTCTGTTTCTTCCTTCCTTTTCCGCGTTCTTTGATGGAGTACTCACTCCATTTTGACACATAATATAATGCACGTTTCTTGTTTCCTTCGTATGCAGTGCTAATTTCTCTACACACCGGAGCCAGAGAACACATATGAATTATTTTACTTTGTGAATCGACAAGCACGCCCCATTGCGAGTGACATTATCCCGCCAAGTCACCACAGTTCCGCTGAGTTGTGCGGACTATGCGTCCTTCATTCAGCCTAAATCGCAGAAATCACTGTCGGGGTCACTGGGCAATATTGACTCATCGTTTTTCACGTGCACCACCAGCTGGTGGCGTGTCTGCCGCTAGCACCTCACGAGGTGCTGTTTCACCGTCACGTCACACTACGATGAAACGTCACTGAGATGTCAGCCCTCGATATCAAAACTGAAAGTGATTATTTTAAGGCAGTGGTAATGAAAGTATATTCGATGCATCGCCAGGCACCACAATACTCTGGTGGTTCTCGACACGAGTGTTTTTATTTAGAGCGAAAATCCGAAAATATTTACTATTCGTGTCGGTACTCCTTTAAGTCATGCACAAATAATTTCACTGCACATTAATAATAAGTAGCCCCAGCTAGAATCGTTTTGTCCGAATTCCTGCTTGAATTTAGCCCAGGAACTTCTCCACCCTACTGCAAGTGTGAGGTCGATGACTTCAAAGTATAGTTTCGTACTAGTAAATTGGTTTTATGAAATCTAATGGCAACTTTTACTTTGAAACTCTAGCTTCCATTGAACATATCATACTTCCGCTTCACCGTTAGGCAATTGCTTGATACCTTGTATATATCGTTAAAAACTAGGCATTCACGACTCATTCAAGCATGAACGTAAAGGTGGCCTTCGTACCTTCATTTTCTTTATGCTTGTTCTCCCGACTATCCAGAGTTCTCTAGCGGAAAGGCTGTGCTCTTTGTATTGCTAAAGTGCATTTTTCTAATGCGAAGAAAAGTAATATTAACAATAAAATAGTTTTATTAGTTTAGGATTTCAAAACCACGGTCTGACTTTAAGGGGCGCCGTAGTGGAGGCCTCCAGCAATTTCAAGCACTTGACGTTCATAGCGTTCACCTAAATATGAGCACACGGGCCTCAAGTATTTTAGAACTTCTTGCTGGGCGAGTTGGTGCATGTCTGTAGTGGTAATCGTTGTGCATTCAATCGGACGGGAAAAGATAGGTACACGTATTTTTAGGCACAACCTGGTACACATATTTTTAAGCACAACCAATAACCACGTGAACACACGCCGATGACGTGAAACAGAGGAAAAAGGCCCTGGTTGTGGAAGCTTGCCTTCTATAGCCCTACATGACAGAGAAATTTCATTCTTGAATAGTTTTCTCAAGTGAAACAATTTGTTCTTGGTAATTCAATCTTTAATCTTTTGCGTTTATCCTCTCTTTGACCTCATCGGCGTGTGTTCACGTGGCTATAGGTTGTGTTTTAATATATGTGTTATTGTGCTAATAAAGTTAGATTTTTGAACAGCGCTAGTCTTCGTGCCCTTTCATTACCTCTATTCTAGTTGTATTAGGCTGAGTGCACACTCTAAAAACTGTGCAGGGTATCGCAGGAGTAAAAAGGCCGATTAACTCTCCAGACTGTTCTTCTACTCTCGCAAAGCATTGGATGGAGTGAAAGCCTTGTTCACTCTCTGTGAAATGAGAGAGTGAAACAGCTTTATACTCTACCTCTCTCAGAGAGAGTGGAATGCCCATATACTCTTCAGGCGGGAGAGAGTGAAACGTGCTTATACTCCTGCTCCTGATCTGTATATCGAAGTGCCGGCACATCACGAGTGATGACCACTTCTTAATAACCACACATATATGCAGTAAAGAGTATAATATTTGTTTGTTGGGACGTTGGAGACGACTAATAAAAAGAACAGCGTTTCCAGCGCCTCCCAGCGAATTTCAGCACAATTGAAGGCACCTGGAACTCTTAATATCCGCGTTTCTAGCTTGGGATTTGTGTAGTTAAATAAGCGAATATGACCTCATTGATTCGGTCACGGTCGAAACTAAATTCAAGCGGTTATTTTATTATTCGTATATCAATAGCCATTCATGTTTTTCGCTACGAACGTCACACACAGAGCCTTTCTGATGCAAAATCCGCATTGCAAGCTCTCAATTCATGCTCAAGACGAGGACAATATTACGTATTGGCTTCCGAAATTATACAGGCATTCGATATCACGCAACGGAATGGTCACTCGGTCATCTTCCAATGGGTACCTGGACACTGTGGCTTGGCAGGCAACGTGCTCGCTGATGATGCAGCAAAAACCGCTTTGGACAACAACGCCATTCTCGTAAATATTCCGTACTCTCGCAGTGACGTGAACTTCTTGTTGAGATCACTTATGCGAGAGTTCACAACAACTTACTGGTCTCAACCGGACAATCGGCATAGGCGTCTGCGGGAAACAGACCCTAACATGACTTTTCGACTGCCGGCTAAAATAAAGCGACACCACGCCAGTCTGCTGCACCGGATTCGACTAGGCGTCGCCTTCACCCGACGCTACGCGCACCTCATCGGCCGTGTTGACAGCCCGAACTGTGAGCGCTGTCCAGTGGTTGAGACTCTAACACATTTATTGTGCGACTCCCCTCTTTACGTGTCCCAACGGAAGATGCTGGTTTCAACGTTGGCCGGCATCGGTGTTAACACACTAAGTGAAACTAACATATTGTCCGCAATGTCCGACCAGACAGCATCAAGGACTGCTACAAGGGCACTTATAGATTTTATGAAAAATACTGGACTTGACAGCAGACTTTAAGAAGACCACTGGGTGTGACGTGGTCAATGTACATACGCATCACCTCTTCCTGTCCCTATCATCATCATCACCCTTTTCTTCCCTTTCCCTTTTCCCCTGTGCTGAGTAGCAGGCCAGAGCGCACAAGCTCAGGCCGACCTCTCGGCCTTCTAATAAATTTCGCTCTCTCTCTCTCTCTGCTGTCATAAGCCTAATGTATACGGTACTGCTACCGTGAAGTATTATGGCTGTAGTCGCGGAACGTGCCAAGAATGACCGAAAATGTGTCCAAGGGGGGTGAAGAAAACCGAATTGTTCAGTGTGCAGTTGAGGAGTGCGATGTTTCCTACACAGAAATGACTAACCGCTTAGCGAGTCAGTGCGAATGCCGTGCATATTGCCACGTGCATATCTTCAGTAACGCTGATCTTTTTTTACTGCAAAACGTGTCAGATTGACGCTACGATCTCGCGAAGCACAAAACAAACACATGAACTACAGTCCGTTTGGTTGTCGAACGCGCGGATACACTCAAATCTGCGCTTCTAAACAAGGAAATGAAAAGACAGATCACGGACATTACTTACAACATGAAGAAATAAACGCTCTCAATCCTTCTTTTAGCGTGGTGTAGTCGGCAACGTGTCCGCTTCGCAATCAGATGAGCGTCGAACGGTCGTGGGTTCGAGTATCACTCGGTCATATATTTTTTTAACGTTTTTTTGTCGTAGTGCTCGTTAGTAGCTTTCATTACGGTCTGCACCTGATGAAAATTCTTAAAAGCAATTCTAAAGCCGAATTTTGGCCCGAGAAATGCTATTTTTTTCCGTGCGGTGTACTACTACTCCCTTGGGTGGGGTCACGCTACTCTGCTTCGGCCAGAGTTATGCTACTATGTTGGGGTGGAGTACTTTGACCCTATATGGGGGGCATTACTATACTCTGCCTCAAAAAGAGGTGATTTACTCTGGAAAAGAGAGTTAAATATGGGACAAGAAAATACTCTCCCAAAGAGAGTGCCCGGTACTCTCGTAGTTCTTAGAGTGCACTAACTTCTTAAGATATCGCAACCAGACGCAAAATCTACCTGTGAAAGCTTGACGCTCGAGTTTATTGGGTTATTTCGACATTTCATCTGTGTTTTGTCCACAAATAAAAGTGGTTTTTACCAGACGACATCGGACGAGAAGGCTACGCTGTACACGTAAGTACAGCGTCTAATATTTTCATCTTGGCTACTTCCGTGAAAAATTGCGTTTTAAAGCTAACAGCATCACATCTGGCAGTGAGGACTGACTTGTTATTTTTTAACAGCCAAGCTGTTCTTAGTCGAGGCTTCCCCGTCCGTTGTAGTAGCGGTGATCACGTTGCCTCGCAGTATTATGGGAGCGAGGGTAGGCAGGAGGGGGAGGGCTGCGCCATTCTGCGAGAGGAGAGGGCGAGGGTGGAAGGTGTCGAGGCTCGGAGGAGGGATGTACCTTCGAGTAATGCGCCAAGATGGGATGAGACTGAAGCTCATTAAAATGTAGAAGAGCATTTAAGTGTCGGTGTTCAAAAGTTCGCACCTTGAGAATGGCGAGCATTTCTCGTTCTCCCATTATAAGTATAATAATATCTGGGGTGTTAAGTCCCAAAACCACGAGATGATTATAAGAGTCGCTGTAGTGGAGGGCTCCGGAAGTTTGGACCGTCTGGTTTTCTTCAACGTGCACTGACATCGTACATTACGCGGACCTCAACCATTTCGCCTCCATGGAAATGCGACCACCGCGGCCGAGATCGAACCCGCGACCTTGGGGTCAGCAGCCAACCACCGTAGCCACTGTTCCACCGAGGCGGACTTATCGTTCACACAATGAAGAAGCCGCCCATCCACAGCGTCAGCGAATGCGGAAGCGAGGACGGGCATGTAGTCGATGAGCCAAGTGCGATGTTCGCGCAAGAGAGGCCGAAGCTAAGCGCCAATGAAGGGAAGAGTTGAAAAACGTAGAAGTGCTATATAGCCTGATGATGGAGGGGCACGAATGAATGAAACGACTATATTTCAAGATCCAGCTTGTTGCCCGTCCGCGCCAGACCACTCAGGTGGAGGACGGAAGACCCTGTCTTCCAGTAGCCTCCTTTGCCGGATGGATAGCCCAGGTTTGGGCCTGCAGGTCGGAGCTGAACTGCGTTTTCCGTCATCGCTGCCGCAGTGGTTCTGGGGAGTCTGTTTGATGAGTTGCGCAGCCCCATAGAACGTGGCTTAAGGAGTCCTCTTCTGTTTTGCATATTTTACATATCTAGTCTGGGTAGAACACTGGGGTTATCATGTGTAGCTTAAAAGGGCTGGGATAAGAATGGTTTCATCAGCTTCGCTGTTTCGACGGTTTTCGCAAAGTGGAGCTGGCTAGATTTCTTTTAAGCATGACATGTTTAAGCTCCCGCAGAACGCGGCATTCCACTTAGCTTGAGCCAAAACCAAGAAACGCTAGTGCGGCACTCAAACTAAAACCGGGCATCTTTGCTTTTGTTAGAAATAGTGAACGGTTTAGGGTACTACGTGCACTCTACTATGGGAGAGCAATAAGCTGTTGGTGCGTTGAATTGCAGTGATGACCTCGCAATGGATCAGTGCATTCGATAATAATCGTCAAGTTAGAAAATTCTGGGAAGATAGAAAACTAGTCAACTTAGAGAATTGAATCTTCGGTCCCCAATTCTTTGTACAGGACCATAGTGCAAATTCTTGTTTCTGGTCACGCAAGTCGCAACAAATATTTTTTTTTCCAAATTCAGTTTTATTTTTTGTTCACAAAATCACTGAAACTGTAACTTCTAGTACGCTGAAATTTTATTTGAAATGTCCCATAGTGACGGTTCAAAGGCAGATACAGGGCACAATGCACTTGACCACCAGCTTTTGGCGGTGAGACAAAGTTTCACGTGATCTTTTCAACGCCAGTGGTCCTCGAGCTTCATGGCGCGGCTTTTGCCATGCCTCTTTTGAGAGAGCAAACCACGATGCGCGATCAAACAATCTCCTGTGACGGAAGCCATTTCATGCTTACATCTAGTTTCGATTAGCGAAGAGCCAGCCATTTTAACGCGATAGCGTTAAAGACCTCGTTTGGGAGAAATTCCGGCGTCGGCGTCGGCGTCGTTGGTTGTGAGCGAAAAATCATCATCTTGTCCGTGACCGAAAAATGGAGAAAGATGCAAATAAAATAAATAATAAAAATTTTCGGGTCCGAGTGAGGATCGAACCTGGGTCGTCTGCGTGGCAAGCAGGCGTTCTACCACACAGCCATGCCTCTGGTTGGAAATACTGTGAAAATAACTTCCCCTCCTTGGAAATGCTGTGAAAATAACTTCCATGCTTCGCAAACGCAAGCGTCCTTTATATAAGCCTCGCAATATACATGTAATATCCCAGGAATATAGCGTGGTACAAGCGTACATTGCCAGCGGGCGTCAGAATATGTGACTATCATAACGATTTCATGGTTTAAAGCCAGCCACCCATTACAAACGGCGCACACCTTACTGCGCGTATTCCCTTAACACCACGTAGTGGGTGCATAGCAAGTTCGAAAACATTTCCCACATTTGCCGCGCATAATTTCTCCTGGTTTAAAGCATACTACCCATTACATAGTATGCACTAAGTGATTGAAGTACGCACTAGGGACAGGATATCGCTATCATGTCCAACTCTTAAAGGCGAAGCTTAAGGGTCCCCCCAAATTTTTATATCCACTGATGGTCTTCGGGACAGCGAATAGTAAACTATCTTCACTTGATTGTTTCATGTCAAGAAACATTTCGACCCTTCTGAGTGACTGTGGCAACATCATTTCTGCTGCATTTTGAATATCATGACAAGGAAGTACAAAATATAGCAAGAAAACTGTGGGCGCTAACATAATGGCATATGCATAGGTCGGCGAACTTACTGATGAGTCGACTCACTCAGACTCGGATAGAGCCGTGAGTCTCAGTCTGAGGGAACCCGGGTGAGCAATATTTTGGTGAGTTTGAGTCCGAGTGAGTCGGTTGAGGAAAATATTGGTGAGTCTGAGTCCAAGGGAGCTCTAAGCGCAAAATGTATTGATGGAGGCAGTCTGAGTGAGCTCTACACTTTTTAACACGAAAGTGTTTCATGCCGGGGACCACCAAGACTTCAGAGACGCATTGTCATCACGGAATTGACGTCAAGAAATGCACACGATCAGATCGCAAAGAAAAAAAGGTCCGTCACCGGGAGTCGAACCAATGACCTCTCGGTCCGTGACAGCAGCATCCGGGCATGCTATCCAATGCGCCACGGTCATATACTCTGAAGGCGGTACAAACGCGCCCGTTATGTCTAACTTTCCTCTCACTGTGCTCTTGGTCGGTGATGAAGTAATTAATTGTGACCGCGGTCTCCGCAATTAGCTACCGCAATGCGACGTTGCTATGCGTCCGGCCAAATCGGCACGTTTTCAAAAAGAGAACTGCAATTTTTTCAACGCATTACCATACCACGAGGTGGCGACGTTAGTTCAAGCGTCGGCCTCGCTTATGTCATCCATCCATACCAAAAATAGCTCTGCAACGCGCGTCTTCCTCTCCTGCCTGTAACGTCGCCTTCCACGCTTAAACTCGTCCCGAGAAAAGTGGGGACGTCGCGGATTAGACGCAGCCCAAGTTCTGCGTCCAATCAGCTGCGCTCTTCTGGCTGTTACAGCGCTTTCTCTGATTACGCTATCACCGTTTACTACTACAGCTACGTCAAGGGTTTGTTTAATAATTCACCACGGACGTTAGTCGGCGGGATGGATATGTATCACCTAGGGTCAACATCGGTGCATCTACGTTGAAGGGTGCTATGTCTGCCAGACACCAACAGACATTGTGCAAGCTCTCTTATTCATTGTACAGTAAACATTGAACTACCTCTGTAAGGACATGTTTTACTTTCGTGTTACACCGATTCCTAAGAAGGAGGGATCAGCCATGTTTTTTGCCGGTCTGTGGTTCTATTTACTCAACTTCAGGATTACTAGCAGCCTTACGTAGGTTCGCGTTTATAGTCACACCGACTCGCACATACTTCAAAGCGCCAGCGTTCACACGGCCTCCTCAATAATTATTGACCAGTGAAGTAAGTTAGGGAACCACTCCCCCCCCCCCCTGAAACTCTTTCCCCTGAATTATTCATCAAAATATCTCATGTGAGTCACCTCTTTCAATGAAAAGGTTCTTACTGAATTGGCACCCCTGATATCTCATATTCGAAGGTAGAAGATGAAAAGGCGCCGAGTAGAGCACCGATTACGCGAGATATTGTTGTTGAAGAGCATTGACACCAAGTTCGAAGAAGCCAATTGTACGCTAACGACTTATGAGTCGGTTCACTCAGATTCAGATTCAGCCGTGAGTAAGAGTCTCAGTGAGTCCGAGTGAGTAATACTTTGCTAAGTTTGACTAGTAGTGAGTCTGGTTGAGGAAAATTTCGGTGTATCTGAGTAAGACTGAGCCCAAAGGGCAAAATATATTTCATGAGTGAATCTGAGTGAGCTCCACAATTGTTGCCGATCTGTGGTCATATGTAACAATCACGATGCATAACGGTTATTTTACAATTCGCTATATTTCACCCCACACTCACAAAATATTTACAGTTGATTTCAAATACAACATTTTGCGCAACTATGATAAAATATTTGGCAAAGGGTTTCAATATTTTATTTTGAATGTCGTTCAAGCAAAGGGGGGGGGAGCGAAGATTCGTCGCCGCCACCCCCCTCGCTATTATTTCAATGTATGGGGCTGACTTTTCGCCCCCCACCCCCCCTCTTAGGTGACTAGACGGGCGGCCACCCCTTGCCCCCCCCCCCCCCCGTGCGCACACGTATGAGTTTGAACATTAGGTTTCAGTGGCTAATATGATTTGCAAGATATCGCGATATTGCGTCTTTCATTAGGGCGACAGCCCTATCTGTTACTTCGGTATACATGTGGTCTACCTATAAAGAAAAATAGGAACTGAATTTTCACTATCGCTAATGGCTTTCTGTTGCTAAGGTAAATTAAGGAGAACCTCTCGCGAACCTCCTTCATCGCCCGTTACAATGATCCTTAAATGTTTTACACAGGTTTTTTCCAGATAGCCAACGCACTCTACTCGCTGCTAAGCGAACATGAGAAGCCTGCGTTCCTGGAGACGTTGTCGACTCACCTACCCGAGTGGCAGGACATGTACCGCAAGAAAAGTGGCCCAATAGTGTGGTCGGCGTTTCTCGTCCACGCCAGGAAGCCTTAGACGTCGTAACATCTCCAAAGAAAATGGAAGTGCTGCGCATCTGTATAGCACCATGCAGTGCTGTTTAAAACAACTAATGCTATTTGTTGCATATCGGCTAACTGGGCCGTTCCTTAATAACAACTGATAAACATCTGAATTAATGAAGCAATATAATTTTAGAAAACTCCCGCCCAAGCCCTCGGTTGCTCAATAAACGTGTTTCCTTCAAGGGTGTGAGAAATCTCACGAAATTCCAGAGGTGTTGCTCGGCTGCGCTACTTCAGCTGCCATTTTACAGTTTTCGCCATTTGCCGTATAAAATTACAAGCACTGTAAAGGAGCATAGAGAAACACAAAAAGGAAGAGTTTTTGAGCACTGCCTAGAATAAACTGTCATCGTTGGTTTTGATTTGGATATATGAGAAGTCGATAAATAGTAGCAAATACATTGTTAGCCGAAAGAAACGAAATAGTTTGGCGTAGGATGGCAAACAGCGTAACATAGGCAGAATGCATTATCAGAACATTTGAACTTTTTTTATGGCGACAGCAATTATATGGACAGTCTCGACGGGTGTTTGCCGTCGTCGTTGCCGTTGCCGTCGCCCTCGGCGTCATGTCGCGTATAAAGTCCGAATTGATAAGATCCCCCCAGTGCATCGTACGTTCTAACCGCAGGTAATAGCGCGCGAGCGGGGGGCGCTGGGCGCGGATGAAGCCGAGATCAAATAAGCCGGCGCGTCCCCGTCGCTCCGAGGCGCATGAGATAAGATCCCCCCCCGCCTGTTAGACCAGTCGTCGAATGCTCAAGCAGAGAGGAAACGCCCCACCCGTCTTTAAGGAGCTTGAAAAGACGTGACGGAGGGGGGGGTCTTACCTCGAGCAGAAACTGAGACCTTTGATTTTACGATCGCTGTCACCGCCTGCGCTCGCGTTACGAGTGGTTCGCGGTAGCGGCACGGCGGCTCGCCGTTTGCCCTTTCCCGTTCTCAGGCTGCCCTGCGCGGGCGGTTTCGTTCGTGCACGTCTGCCGCTCTTTGCCGTTGGGAGAATAGGTCCGAGACCCATTTTCTTGCCGTTTTCCGTTTGCTGGAGAGCGACGCGGCCACTCAGCGACGGAGGATCTACATCGGCGAGCCGCGTCGTCTACTTTCGGCTTTCCCGTCGACCGCGTCTGCTGCAGGACGCTTCGAGCTGCTTTCTTCTTGCTACATGGTTCTCACGCTAGAAATGCAGATGTCATGCACGTCGTTGCCCGGCATCGTTGCAGCAGTTAATAGAGCGTTTTCGTCTCTCTGGTACTGAAAAACGGGCAGCGTTATTCCAAATAACGTGTCCCTAAGCTGGCGCCTGGACAAGTGGCGCCAGCTATCCAGGATTACAAACAACTAACAAACGCGTAAGTTATGCAGGCCGAGATGTGGGTAGCGCCCATCGCCACTCGATATGCCTACAATATCGATTATTTGAGTATGGCTCTAAAAGACGGTGCCGAATCGATCCGAATACTGAGTTGTCGAAGCTTAAGGTCATAAAGAGCTGCAGGAGCGCCTTTTTATTCAATAACAAAATATTGTTCAAACGTCTTTTAGCATTTCTGTAGAATCGTAAGAAGACAGCTGCAAATACAGCTGCTAATTATACTGGGCATCCGGATAACCGAAGCAAAAAAGGTCACCGCGTGCTCTGTAAATCACAGGTGACGCCACCCGAAGGCACGTTGTCGAAAAAGGATCTAGGTGTGCGTGATTCTTCAGACCATCAAAGCCGCACCCGAAATATAGACGCATCTGAGAAATCTTGTGCGCATAGTATCCCCTGTGAGAGAGCCCAGTGCGCGTGTGTGGCTTGACAAAATAGTGACGCACATTATCTTATCTCACAGCTTGACGCTTTTCGTCCGGAGGCTTCATAAGGGTTCAGAGTCTGAGAAAATGTGAAATAAGGCATTTTTATGGATGAAAAAAAGTCACAGTTTCACTACAAGGCGAAGCAGTGAATGCGATAGCAACAAATTGGAATGTCAAGCAGGTTGAAACGTGCAGCGCGCTGCTCACGTACACATGACTCACGAAAACAACACGCACAGGACGAGAGCGAAGTAACAACTTTCACAGCTCAACACTTAACGCGCTGCTCAAACAAAAACAACGCACGAAACGTATTCACAAGTACAGACGAGCACGAACTAAGAAGTGTCACAGTTCTGACTTCGCTGTGTTTGAAAAGCGTGCTTTTTTCGCAAACGGGGGGAACTGCAGCGAGCGAAGTGACCTTCGTGCGATCGGTAACTACAACGCAGTCGTTTCGATGAAAGGCTAAGGCGTACTATTCTCCCGACCGCGAGATAAGCGCGCGCGCACAGGCGTCTACCCCCCCATGCCCCCCCCACCGAGCAAAGTTCGCGCCCTAGAGGAGCGCCTGAGAGCGCGCGTCGCGACAAGTGGGGGGGCCAACCTAAAGTTCCGCGGAGCGCGCACTCTGCGCCATCTCGCTGGTAATGCTGAAAACACGCCGGAAACACGCTGTATATAAATAGCTGGCCTTTTGAACGTCGAAGGACGTGCGCTTACGTGGATCAGCGGTTAGCGCTGCAGAGCTAGAGGTCCTTCGTTCGATGCCGCGCGTCGGAAACATTTTTCTGAAATATTTTTCTTTGTGGCTTTTATAAATATATAGATACACATACATATACGGGGCATGACGGCGGCGGCAACGGCGACGCCAACGCCAACGCCGACGCTGATGGCGAAAACCAGCCGAGAGTGTCCATGTAATTGTTATCGCAATTAAAATGCTTACCCGTTTTTCCAGAAAACTGCGACTACACTGTCGAAATACATCATGGAATTAGGTAAGGCCCAGAAGCGAACTTCACCACGGCACACCGTAGGGCAACAGTGATGAGCCTTAAGGTAGTACAGCAGTACGACGATGCTTGCTCCGTGCTCAAAAAATGCACTATCAACGTCGTTTTTAAGTGCGGAGCACTTTCCGTCTGAGATTGCGAGCAGGGCGCGCAATCTCGGACTCCATGCTTTAACTGCGGCTTCGACGAATCACTCTCTATCGGCGCTAGGAAGTGCCATGTCACATTACTCCTCGTCATCGCTCACAGACGGCGGCACCGCCCCGATCGCCAGCAGAGAGCACGGCGTGAGAGAAAATGTGTGAGAGATATGAGGCGCGTTCGTACGGCGCCTTGCAGCTGCATCGATAGCTGAGTCGTTGATGGTGGTTTGGGTTTGCCGCATTTGTTTCTGCGGCAGCTTGTAAACTGCTTCTTGTGCCTACGCGATGTCCAGGACCGTTTTTTTTTTGCATAAAGCGTGCCAAGTGCGCCTGGCTAGTGCTTTGCCCGAGTTTGTCGTGTCTTTTGTCAGTTTTAAAGACCGAACACAAGGCTACTTTAAAGAGATCATCGAATCACTTCGTTTCCTGAAGGCACGATTTTCTTTTGAATATTTATACACAGTTTCCCGTAAAAAATATATATCAGGACTTACGTGATGTTCTTCCAATTCCACTGTACCGGTCTTATTACTGCGGTGGAACATGGAGCAAAGTGGTAAAGCGCGTTAAAAACATGCCGATTCGTCCGGGGGTTAAAACATTCTTCTTCAAGCTTCATGCTGGTGTATTGCCATTTAAGAGGTGGTTGTCAGATAAAGGGTTATTCGTTCCGTGGGGTGACCCCTGCTTTTTATGTCGCAAGCCAGAAACCATTGAACATGTTTTTCTTGATTGCTGATATGGGGTGTTCTTCTAGGACGTCCTGCAAAGGACATTAAAGAAAGATTTCCCGCTGGACGCACAGGGAATAAGGTATCTTGCCATTGAAAACAAGGATGGATTTCCGTATGACGTCGTCATGTTATTGGCTCTGCATAGTATTTGGAGGTCACGCGTGGCTGTACGTCATGCTGACGTCGATGCTAGACGAGCTATAGAACACTGCCGAGAGTCCCTGACTTCGGTTGTACAATTTAAAAAATTGGAAAACAATGTACCGGAGTGGGTACCTCGCATGGAAGTCCATTTGCATGTGAAACAGTTGCAAAAAGTGTGTAAGTGCTCATTATTTTTGAAAACTGAAGTACTTCAATAAAGAAAAAAAAATAAAAAAAGCTCGGTTGGTGCAGCACTGGGCGCTTCGCGTCGCGGGCCGTGGAGTTGGAGGTTCGATTCCCGGCGGGGGGAACTTTTTATTGTGATAGCAATCATATGAACACTCTCGGCTGCTCTTTGCCGTCGGCGTCAGGGGTCATCGTCGCCGTCGTGCCCTGTATATATATATATATATATATATATATATATATATAGAGTCTGGCTTCGGTTGCCGTAGAACAAAATAGGAAAAATATATATACGCTTCTAAAAAACTGTTTATTGGTGACGTTTCGATCGGAGACCGATCTTCATCAAGACAAAATTTACCAGGCGCCGATGCGTTTTTATAACATCGCCGTGCCGAGAGAAAGAGAGAAAAAAAAGAAAAAGTGAGAAGAAGCGTACATACTGATAAGTGGTCACACGACCACGTGCGCGTACTGCTACATGCGCATAGCACCTGTATTTGGAAAAAAAAAAAACGGTGCAAAAATAAACGAGTGGCCAAAAAAGAGAGAGTGGTCACAGGACCATGTGCGCGTATCTCTACATACTTAGACATAAACACGTGTTTTCTAAAAAAAAAGAAAAAAAAAGAGAAAGAAAAAAAAAACGAAAATACGAAGTGGACATGTTAAGTACACTCCTGTGGTGCCCCCGGCACATACCAAGATATACGAAGAAGCATGTTTCAAGAAAAAAGTGAACAAACCAAAAATATGTAGATATACATCGATGGTCCAGGTGGGCACGTTAAGCACATTCCAGTGGTAAATTGTGAAGGTTCACTACGCAGGCTCATCTCTTCCCGGAGCTTGAACACAACAACACAGTACATTCCTTTCGTCCATTGTCACGTCCCACCTATTCTCCCCTGCCCCTCCTTAGCTGCTCCTAAAACCTAGTGAGGGGGTCTACGTTCCTACGATCTCCGGTCTGTGGCTCAAGAATAATTGAGAAGAAAATGGAGTGTTTTTCACATTTTTGACGTGGGGTTCGAATATTCTCGGAATGCGCGTGCAGCTCTTGCATGCCCGACAACGTGTTCCGAGTGATATGCGAAAAAAATACTAATAAAAAAAAAAAAGGAAAGAAGTTTGGTTAGGATCATTATTATCCTGAATCTTCCAGAGCGCGGATTGAGGACAGTGTACCCGGAGTGATATTTAGACCAGCCTTTAATGTATCAAATTTATAAATCATGTATGATTCGCGCTGCTCACGCTCCCTTGTACTGGAGAAACCGCTTTGTAAGAGTGTGACCTTGATGGAATCAAACGGGTGGTTTTCGGAGTTTATATGCCGAGACAGAGGCAGATCCGGAAGCGAATGAACATGTGAACGATGGTTATTGAAGCGGGTGCGGAAGGCCGTGTCAGTCTGACCTATGTATTGAATACTGCATATTCCGCACTCGAGAAGGTATACTACATTAGAGCTGTCGCAGTTAAGGTTTGAGTGAATGGAGTATTTGAAATTGGAATGTGTGCTTTGAGCAACGTTGGTTACCTGTATGTGTTTGCACACCTTGCAGCGGGCCTTGCCGCATGGCTGACATCCAGTTATAGGTGTCTGATCGGTTTTTGAGCGAACAAGATAATCTTTAAGGTTTTTGGGGCGTCTATATACAACTCGCGGAGGGGAAGGGAAAATTTTTGATAGCCGTTCACTCTGTTGTAAGATGTTAAAGTGTTTCTTTAGAATTTTGTTTACGTTGGGGGGGGTTGCTCCCAAATGTTAGAACTAAGTTTTTCCGTCCCTCTTGTTTTAATTCTTTCTGCTGGTAAAGTAGCTGCTGGCGATCTAGGTTTGCCGCTTTATGTATGGCGTCGTTGACTATAGAAGGAGGATAATGTTGCTTTGCAAGTATGTTGCGCAAGTTCTCTGCGTTGGCCTCAAAGTCTTCGGGGCGGGAGCAAATTCTTTTGAATCGGTGGGCCTGCGAGTACGGGATGGACGTCTTGCAGTGACGAGGGTGACAGCTATCGAAATGAAGGTATTGCTGCCTGTCTGTAGGCTTTTTGTAAACGTTAGTAGTTAATGATCCGTCTTTTACCTTTACGTGGACGTCTAGAAAATTTATTTCAGTTGTTGAGTATGAATAGGTGAATGTTATGTCTGGATGAACTTTGTTGAAAGATTCTATAAAATTAATTAAGCTCTCTTGCGTATCCGTCCAAATAATAAAAATATCATCTAAGAAGCGTCTGTAAAGAAGTGGCTTAATTTTCTGGGTTGATAGGAACTTAGTTTCAAGATCATTCATAAAGATGTTTGCGTAGTTAGGTGCCATACGAGTCCCCATAGCAGTGCCATTAATTTGTAAATAGTATTGGTTATGAAACTCGAAGCTGTTGAGTTGAAGTACCAGCTTAGCAAGGGTTTCAATGACTGTTGGGTTTGGTGAGTCATCCAATTTATGCGCACTATAAGACTCTACTAATGTTTTGATGCCGTCACTATGCGGAATATTGGTGTAAAGGGAAGTTACATCAAGAGTTACAAGGAAGGCACCATCAGGGATTTTTACATCTTCGATCGTCCTAATGAAGTGGTTGGTATCACGTAGGTAGGAGGGATGTGTAGGCGGTATGTTCTTAATTAAGGAGTCTATGTAACTTGATATTGGTTCGGTGAGGGTACCTCTTCCTGAAATTATTGGTCGGCCGGGGTTTCCTTTTTTGTGTATTTTCGGAAGCATATAAAACCGTCCTGGATGTGGCACGTGCTACAGTAAGCGCCCTAGAAAGTTTGGGATCTAACTCTCCGAGCTCTACCAGATCATGGAGTGCGGTGGTTATTATTGCTTGATGTTCTAGTGTTGGATCTTTATCAAGTGGTTGGTAGAAAGAGGTGTTAGTTAATTGGCGGGTGCCCTCTTGGATATAGTCGGATTTATTTAATATTACAATCCCTCCCCCTTTATCCGCTGGTTTTATGACGATATCTGTTCGATCACTGAGTGTCTTAAGTGCTTCATACTCCTTTCTTGAGAGGTTTTTGGCTACTGCAGGTCTGTGTGTGTTATATTCCCGCAGTATGTCTTTTTGGACGGCTTCGATGTAGGTATCTAGATGCCTCTCCCGCTGAGAGCTTGGTGTCCACTGTTGCCTTGAACTAGAAGGTATTATGGTAGTGGTTTCGCTCTGGGGTTTGTCGAAAAAGTATTCCTCTAGGCGAAGATTCCGTGCGAAGTTATCGAGGTCTTGTAATAAGGAGAACTGATTGTATCGGCCAGTAGTGGGGCAAAATGTGAGTCCGCGGGAGATTACTGCTCGTTCATGGCTACTAAGTTGAACGTCGGAGAGGTTAATTATGTTTTCTTCTATGTTGTTTTGTGTGTTAGTAGTGCCTCTCGGCTGGTCGTTAAAGGTTTTATGCGTGCTTCCAAGTTGTGGCACAACCACTGGTTGAGGGCCCTCTGGATTGCCGATGTAGAGCTCGCAGAAGTACGGAAGTTTATCCCTTGCCATTTTTTTCTCCTTAATTTTCAGGATTTCCTCTGACCTCTTTTTTCTCAAAACGTTCTAGTTCAGCAACTTCTATAGTGGATAGGGAAGTATTAGATCTAGCTTGACATTCCGCCGCCCTCAGAGACGCGAGCACCCTTTCACAGCGCGCCACAACGAGTTCGGTTAGTTTTAGTGAAGCAGATTTCAGAATTAGATTACATTGTTGGGTTTCCTCTTCGTCAAAGTCATGCATTGACGACTTAAATGATAGTCGAATGCCCTGAGGGGCGATACCATATCGTAAATAAATTTTGAGGCTTCGCACATGCAGGTCATGGCGTAGACGTTTATCGACAATTTTTCTTAACCTAAGGAAATGGGGTGTCTGGGGTATAGCGCGCGCGTCGTCTGTGGGGGAGGTGGTCAATGGGTTAGAGCGATCGGATTGTCACAGCCTAGTAGAGCCACAGTATTTCCGGAGATCGTACCTTTTTGAGGAGGGGACAGAGTCGTGTTCCCTGTGTGCTGGAGGGGAGTCCGATGGCTCGCAGTCCTTTGTGGTCGGTGGCGGGCCTGCTGAAGTGGAGGTGCCGTGCTCGGGTTGAGTTGGCCGCCGTCTAGTGGAGGATGGCGAAGACCATGATCTCGAATGCCTTGGTTCTCTGCCTCGGGGCCGTTGAGATGGTTTCCTTTTCCCGGCCGTTGGTGCGGCCGTCTCTGCACTCCGAGATGTTGGTGCTGAAGCGGTCGAATTCGACGACAAGGTCGCCGTGGTCTCGGTGCGCACAGGATGGGGTTTTGTTGCCTGTTTCTTCGATGAATGAACCGGTGTTGTGATGGCCTGTACCGCGCTGGTGTAGCACGTGCCACACCAGGACGGTTTTATATGCTTCCGAAAATACACAAAAAAGGAAACCCCGGCCGACCAATAATTTCAGGAAGAGGTACCCTCACCGAACCAATATCAAGTTACATAGACTCCTTAATTAAGAACATACCGCCTACACATCCCTCCTACCTACGTGATACCAACCACTTCATTAGGACGATCGAAGATGTAAAAATCCCTGATGGTGCCTTCCTTGTAACTCTTGATGTAACTTCCCTTTACACCAATATTCCGCATAGTGACGGCATCAAAACATTAGTAGAGTCTTATAGTGCGCATAAATTGGATGACTCACCAAACCCAACAGTCATTGAAACCCTTGCTAAGCTGGTACTTCAACTCAACAGCTTCGAGTTTCATAACCAATACTATTTACAAATTAATGGCACTGCTATGGGGACTCGTATGGCACCTAACTACGCAAACATCTTTATGAATGATCTTGAAACTAAGTTCCTATCAACCCAGAAAATTAAGCCACTTCTTTACAGACGCTTCTTAGATGATATTTTTATTATTTGGACGGATACGCAAGAGAGCTTAATTAATTTTATAGAATCTTTCAACAAAGTTCATCCAGACATAACATTCACCTATTCATACTCAACAACTGAAATAAATTTTCTAGACGTCCACGTAAAGGTAAAAGACGGATCATTAACTACTAACGTTTACAAAAAGCCTACAGACAGGCAGCAATACCTTCATTTCGATAGCTGTCACCCTCGTCACTGCAAGACGTCCATCCCGTACTCGCAGGCCCACCGATTCAAAAGAATTTGCTCCCGCCCCGAAGACTTTGAGGCCAACGCAGAGAACTTGCGCAACATACTTGCAAAGCAACATTATCCTCCTTCTATAGTCAACGACGCCATACATAAAGCGGCAAACCTAGATCGCCAGCAGCTACTTTACCAGCAGAAAGAATTAAAACAAGAGGGACGGAAAAACTTAGTTCTAACATTTGGGAGCAACCCCCCCCAACGTAAACAAAATTCTAAAGAAACACTTTAACATCTTACAACAGAGTGAACGGCTATCAAAAATTTTCCCTTCCCCTCCGCGAGTTGTATATAGACGCCCCAAAAACCTTAAAGATTATCTTGTTCGTTCAAAAACCGATAAGACACCTATAACTGGATGTCAGCCATGCGGCAAGGCCCGCTGCAAGGTGTGCAAACACATACAGGTAACCAACGTTGCTCAAAGCACACATTCCAATTTCAAATACTCCATTCACTCAAACCTTAACTGCGACAGCTCTAATGTAGTATACCTTCTCGAGTGCGGAATATGCAGTATTCAATACATAGGTCAGACTGACACGGCCTTCCGCACCCGCTTCAATAACCATCGTTCACATGTTCATTCGCTTCCGGATCTGCCTCTGTCTCGGCATATAAACTCCGAAAACCACCCGTTTGATTCCATCAAGGTCACACTCTTACAAAGCGGTTTCTCCAGTACAAGGGAGCGTGAGCAGCGCGAATCATACATGATTTATAAATTTGATACATTAAAGGCTGGTCTAAATATCACTCCGGGTACACTGTCCTCAATCCGCGCTCTGGAAGATTCAGGATAATAATGATCCTAACCAAACTTCTTTCCTTTTTTTTTTTTATTAGTATTTTTTTCGCATATCACTCGGAACACGTTGTCGGGCATGCAAGAGCTGCACGCGCATTCCGAGAATATTCGAACCCCACGTCAAAAATGTGAAAAACACTCCATTTTCTTCTCAATTATTCTTGAGCCACAGACCGGAGATCGTAGGAACGTAGACCCCCTCACTAGGCTTTAGGAGCAGCTAAGGAGGGGCAGGGGAGAATAGGTGGGACGTGACAATGGACGAAAGGAATGTACTGTGTTGTTGTGTTCAAGCTCCGGGAAGAGATGAGCCTGCGTAGTGAACCTTCACAATTTACCACTGGAATGTGCTTAACGTGCCCACCTGGACCATCGATGTATATCTACATATTTTTGGTTTGTTCACTTTTTTCTTGAAACATGCTTCTTCGTATATCTTGGTATGTGCCGGGGGCACCACAGGAGTGTACTTAACATGTCCACTTCGTATTTTCGTTTTTTTTTTCTCCCCTTTCTTTCTTTCTTTTTTCTTTTTTTTTCTTTTTTTTTTTAGAAAACACGTGTTTATGTCTAAGTATGTAGAGATACGCGCACATGGTCCTGTGACCACTCTCTCTTTTTTGGCCACTCGTTTATTTTTGCACCGTTTTTTTTTTTTCCAAATACAGGTGCTATGCGCATGTAGCAGTACGCGCACGTGGTCGTGTGACCACTTATCAGTATGTACGCTTCTTCTCACTTTTTCTTTTTTTTCTCTCTTTCTCTCGGCACGGCGATGTTATAAAAACGCATCGGCGCCTGGTAAATTTTGTCTTGATGAAGATCGGTCTCCGATCGAAACGTCACCAATAAACAGTTTTTTAGAAGCGTATATATATTTTTCCTATTTTGTTCTACGGCAACCGAAGCCAGACTCTTCATAATCTACGTATTAATTTACAATGGCTGCCGTCCACGCTTCTCGAAAACAAGTAATCTGGAAATTCCCTCAACAGTCTCCGACTTGTGCCGTGTTGGGGGGATTCGCAGACGAGGCATGTGCACAACCACTTCAACCCATCCACGCCCGAATCTCCTGCATTCATCTCGCAGCCTGGTGCCCAAATCGATGACATTCCCGGACTTTTGGACTTTGTACCACGAGGTACTCAATTTTTGATTCTTCACGTCGGGACAAATGACCTCGCCAGGGCGAATGCCCACATAGCCATCGTGAAGTATGCCGCGCTCCTGGACTCTATTAAGAGCGAAAGGCCAGACATTGGCACCGTATTTGCTACCCTGGTGCTGCCTCGAGGCGTAAACACGCGCCTCCGGCATCCAAATTGGAGGCAAGTTAACCACTTCAACAGGCAGGCACATCGATTTAATTTCTGGCTTGCTAACTTGTGCAAAAGCCGCGAGAACGTATTTTTCATAGACCATGCCATCCACCACTTCCCGCCACAAATGGTGCTGGCCGCGGACGGTTTACACCCGAGTTTCGCTGGTGTATCTCTGCTTGCGTGGAACATCTACAGTGTGCTCCTCCACACTCGGAGGGACCACATGGGAGCCTGGAGGGACCACGTGCCCACCGTTGAAGGGAACCAGCCGTCGCCAGCGAAACCATCTTTCGCACAGGTACTCAAGTCGAGGACTCGGGCAAAGGGCAGCGAAGCACCCGCACAAAGGACCGCACAGGCCATCACAACACCTGTTCATTCATCGAAGAAACAGGCAACAAAACCCCATCCTGTGCGCACCGAGACCACGGCGACCTCGTCGTCGAATTCGACCGCTTCAGGCACCAACATCTCGGAGTGCAGAGACGGCCGCACCAACGGCCGGGA
This sequence comes from Rhipicephalus appendiculatus, assembly GCA_030522465.1. Classification (NCBI taxonomy): domain Eukaryota; kingdom Metazoa; phylum Arthropoda; class Arachnida; order Ixodida; family Ixodidae; genus Rhipicephalus; species Rhipicephalus appendiculatus. The sequence goes on along the minus strand of JALIZH010012726.1, from coordinate 671,042 downwards.
AAAGGAAACCATCTCAACGGCCCCGAGGCAGAGAACCAAGGCATTCGAGATCATGGTCTTCGCCACCCTCCACTAGACGGCGGCCAACTCAACCCGAGCACGGCACCTCCACTTCAGCAGGCCCGCCACCGACCACAAAGGACTGCGAGCCATCGGACTCCCCTCCAGCACACAGGGAACACGACTCTGCCCCCCTCCTCAAAAAAGGTACGATCTCCGGAAATACTGTGGCTCTACTAGGCTGTGACAATCCGATCGCTCTAACCCATTGACCACCTCCCCCACAGACGACGCGCGCGCTATACCCCAGACACCCCATTTCCTTAGGTTAAGAAAAATTGTCGATAAACGTCTACGCCATGACCTGCATGTGCGAAGCCTCAAAATTTATTTACGATATGGTATCGCCCCTCAGGGCATTCGACTATCATTTAAGTCGTCAATGCATGACTTTGACGAAGAGGAAACCCAACAATGTAATCTAATTCTGAAATCTGCTTCACTAAAACTAACCGAACTCGTTGTGGCGCGCTGTGAAAGGGTGCTCGCGTCTCTGAGGGCGGCGGAATGTCAAGCTAGATCTAATACTTCCCTATCCACTATAGAAGTTGCTGAACTAGAACGTTTTGAGAAAAAGAGGACAGAGGAAATCCTGAAAATTAAGGAGAAAAAAAATGGCAAGGGATAAACTTCCGTACTTCTGCGAGCTCTACATCGGCAATCCAGAGGGCCCTCAACCAGTGGTTGTGCCACAACTTGGAAGCACGCATAAAACCTTTAACGACCAGCCGAGAGGCACTACTAACACACAAAACAACATAGAAGAAAACATAATTAACCTCTCCGACGTTCAACTTAGTAGCCATGAACGAGCAGTAATCTCCCGCGGACTCACATTTTGCCCCACTACTGGCCGATACAATCAGTTCTCCTTATTACAAGACCTCGATAACTTCGCACGGAATCTTCGCCTAGAGGAATACTTTTTCGACAAACCCCAGAGGGAAACCACTACCATAATACCTTCTAGTTCAAGGCAACAGTGGACACCAAGCTCTCAGCGGGAGAGGCATCTAGATACCTACATCGAAGCCGTCCAAAAAGACATACTGCGGGAATATAACACACACAGACCTGCAGTAGCCAAAAACCTCTCAAGAAAGGAGTATGAAGCACTTAAGACACTCAGTGATCGAACAGATATCGTCATAAAACCAGCGGATAAAGGGGGAGGGATTGTAATATTAAATAAATCCGACTATATCCAAGAGGGCACCCGCCAATTAACTAACACCTCTTTCTACAAACCACTTGATAAAGATCCAACACTAGAACATCAAGCAATAATAACCACCGCACTCCATGATCTGGTAGAGCTCGGAGAGTTAGATCCCAAACTTTCTAGGGCGCTTACTGTAGCACGTGCCACACCAGGACGGTTTTATATGCTTCCGAAAATACACAAAAAAGGAAACCCCGGCCGACCAATAATTTCAGGAAGAGGTACCCTCACCGAACCAATATCAAGTTACATAGACTCCTTAATTAAGAACATACCGCCTACACATCCCTCCTACCTACGTGATACCAACCACTTCATTAGGACGATCGAAGATGTAAAAATCCCTGATGGTGCCTTCCTTGTAACTCTTGATGTAACTTCCCTTTACACCAATATTCCGCATAGTGACGGCATCAAAACATTAGTAGAGTCTTATAGTGCGCATAAATTGGATGACTCACCAAACCCAACAGTCATTGAAACCCTTGCTAAGCTGGTACTTCAACTCAACAGCTTCGAGTTTCATAACCAATACTATTTACAAATTAATGGCACTGCTATGGGGACTCGTATGGCACCTAACTACGCAAACATCTTTATGAATGATCTTGAAACTAAGTTCCTATCAACCCAGAAAATTAAGCCACTTCTTTACAGACGCTTCTTAGATGATATTTTTATTATTTGGACGGATACGCAAGAGAGCTTAATTAATTTTATAGAATCTTTCAACAAAGTTCATCCAGACATAACATTCACCTATTCATACTCAACAACTGAAATAAATTTTCTAGACGTCCACGTAAAGGTAAAAGACGGATCATTAACTACTAACGTTTACAAAAAGCCTACAGACAGGCAGCAATACCTTCATTTCGATAGCTGTCACCCTCGTCACTGCAAGACGTCCATCCCGTACTCGCAGGCCCACCGATTCAAAAGAATTTGCTCCCGCCCCGAAGACTTTGAGGCCAACGCAGAGAACTTGCGCAACATACTTGCAAAGCAACATTATCCTCCTTCTATAGTCAACGACGCCATACATAAAGCGGCAAACCTAGATCGCCAGCAGCTACTTTACCAGCAGAAAGAATTAAAACAAGAGGGACGGAAAAACTTAGTTCTAACATTTGGGAGCAACCCCCCCCAACGTAAACAAAATTCTAAAGAAACACTTTAACATCTTACAACAGAGTGAACGGCTATCAAAAATTTTCCCTTCCCCTCCGCGAGTTGTATATAGACGCCCCAAAAACCTTAAAGATTATCTTGTTCGTTCAAAAACCGATAAGACACCTATAACTGGATGTCAGCCATGCGGCAAGGCCCGCTGCAAGGTGTGCAAACACATACAGGTAACCAACGTTGCTCAAAGCACACATTCCAATTTCAAATACTCCATTCACTCAAACCTTAACTGCGACAGCTCTAATGTAGTATACCTTCTCGAGTGCGGAATATGCAGTATTCAATACATAGGTCAGACTGACACGGCCTTCCGCACCCGCTTCAATAACCATCGTTCACATGTTCATTCGCTTCCGGATCTGCCTCTGTCTCGGCATATAAACTCCGAAAACCACCCGTTTGATTCCATCAAGGTCACACTCTTACAAAGCGGTTTCTCCAGTACAAGGGAGCGTGAGCAGCGCGAATCATACATGATTTATAAATTTGATACATTAAAGGCTGGTCTAAATATCACTCCGGGTACACTGTCCTCAATCCGCGCTCTGGAAGATTCAGGATAATAATGATCCTAACCAAACTTCTTTCCTTTTTTTTTTAGTTTTTTTTATTAGTATTTTTTTCGCATATCACTCGGAACACGTTGTCGGGCATGCAAGAGCTGCACGCGCATTCCGACAATATTCGAACCCCACGTCAAAAATGTGAAAAACACTCCATTTTCTTCTCAATTATTCTTGAGCCACAGACCGGAGATCGTAGGAACGTAGACCCCCTCACTAGGCTTTTAGGAGCAGCTAAGGAGGGGCAGGGGAGAATAGGTGGGACGTGACAATGGACGAAAGGAATGTACTGTGTTGTTGTGTTCAACCTCCGGGAAGAGATGAGCCTGCGTAGTGAACCTTCACAATTTACCACTGGAATGTGCTTAACGTGCCCACCTGGACCATCGATGTATATCTACATATTTTTGGTTTGTTCACTTTTTTCTTGAAACATGCTTCTTCGTATATCTTGGTATGTGCCGGGGGCACCACAGGAGTGTACTTAACATGTCCACTTCGTATTTTCGTTTTTTTTTTCTTTCTCTTTTTTTTTCTTTTTTTTTTTTTAGAAAACACGTGTTTATGTCTAAGTATGTAGAGATACGCGCACATGGTCCTGTGACCACTCTCTCTTTTTTGGCCACTCGTTTATTTTTGCACCGTTCTTTTTTTTTTTTCCAAATACAGGTGCTATGCGCATGTAGCAGTACGCGCACGTGGTCGTGTGACCACTTATCAGTATGTACGCTTCTTCTCACTTTTTCTTTTTTTTCTCTCTTTCTCTCGGCACGGCGATGTTATAAAAACGCATCGGCGCCTGGTAAATTTTGTCTTGATGAAGATCGGTCTCCGATCGAAACGTCACCAATAAACAGTTTTTTAGAAGCGTATATATATTTTTCCTATATATATATATATATATATATATATATATATATATATATATATAAAAGCCACGACAAAAATAATTCAGAAAAATATTCTCCCACGCGCGTAAATGAACGGGCGACCTCTCGCTCCACAGCGCGCGGCGCTAACCGTTAGGCCACAGAAACGCACGTCCTTCTGCATGCTAACGGCGAGCTATTTATATACTTCAAAATAGTGAAATGTTGGGCTAGTTGGTTCAACATTTGGCATATGACAAGTTGAGCGTCTTTCCTTCTAAGTTGTACTTCTTTTTTTCCTTCCAAGGCTTCGCTCTCATATGCCAAATATTTCTATACACCATTCACCCTTGGCGGTACGCCGATCTCGGGGGAATATCTGCGTGTTCTCTGCCTTACCAGCCAACCAGCGAGATGGCGCGAAATGCTGGCTGGGCGCCACTCGTTGCGATGCATTGGCTCCTCAACATGCCATTTGCCCTCGCGGCGTAGTCACCCGTGCCCGTGCGCGCGCTTACCTTGGGATGGGATATGGGGGGCGGTTTTACGTCGTGTGCTTTCGCCGGAAAGATTGCGTTTAGGTTACAGAGCGCACAAAGGTCACTGCGCTCGCTGCAGAGGCCCCGTTCGCGAAAGAAGCGCGCTGTTCAAGAACAGTGAAGAAACAACTGTGACACTTGTTAGTTCGCGCTCGTCCTGTGCAGACCTGTGCTTATGTTTCGTGCGCCCTTTGCGTTTGAGCAGAGCGTAAAGTGTAGAGCTGTGAACGTTGTTAGTTCGCGCTCGTCCTGTGTTTGTTCTTTTCGTGTGGTTTTTGCGCTTAAGCAGCGCTCCCCAAATTTCCATCTGCGTGACGTTCTTCGTGAAAAATCCCAAGTTGCTGCTACCGCATTCATTGCTTCGCCCTTGCGGCGAAACAGTGACTTTTTTCTTACAGTTTTTTTTTGTTTCTCATTTGGTGGTGTCTATTTGGAACGTCATATCCCTGACAGAAGTACTTCATTAAAGTCTTGGTGGACCCCGGCAAAAAACACTTTCGTGTTAAAAACACACACACACATCTGGTATACTTTTAAATGTGGAGCGTTTCTTAGGTACCTATAGGCATTCTCACCGTTTCTGGTTATGTATCTAGCCGCCTAGGTCTGTGCGCTCTATCGTTCGTGTTCTTTACTCAATATATATTACAATTCACATATGCGGACACGAGTGATGACAAACACAATGAGTGTAACATGAATAAGGCGATGTGCCGCTCGCGTCTGTCATGAAACCCTGTCCTACAGTCACGCGAGACGCATACCCAATTACCACTGTTGACGGAATTCCAGAATGCGTCACGCGTATTTGACGGTATATATCTAACTAAAAAGCCGCCAGCCCTGCGCGGAACTCGCAGCACAGCCACAGCGAAAGCTCCGAGAGCGGCCTTTCTAGAGCCTTTTTTAAACATTCTTGGGGCAACTACAACAACCGCACTTGCATGGCACCCACTACGCCATAAATCATCATATTTTTGGTGTAGTGGGGAAGCGTCTACTATGCCATTATTCGTCATTCTTCAGAAAAGCGCGGTACCCGCTACACTCTTGTAACGCATTATGTGCACTTTGTTGATGCTGTGGCTGACGACGATGAAGAATTTTGCCTGAGGCTTTTGTAATGGGTTGGAGCATTGAACGACCCACTCGTTACGCAATTCGATTTGTGTGACGCCTGGTTCTTACTTTACTGTTCTAAAACGCTTAACAACACACGTTAACGCGATTCCTTACCCGACATGAAGCTTGCATAGGGTCAGTTTGCACTGCAGTTTCAAGCAGTGGCGTAGCTCAGTGGTAGAGTGCTGGGCTGCCACGCAAAAGACCCGGGTTCGGTTCCCATTCGGTCACAGGTGTTTTTTTATTTATTTAGTTTTTTTTCTTATTTCGTGCGATATTGGTTACGGACACCGGCGGCGGCGGCGACGGCGGACAACTACGGCGCAGAAACGACCCTTGTTGTGATCTCATAACAGCTTTCGCTGTAATATAATAGTGAGTATAGAATGCAAATTTTAGTTTTTGAGTTATTCAGAATTAACAGATGTCTGACCGTGAAGGTGGTGCTTAGTAATTTAGAAGTGTTTGAAACAGAGCTCCTTCGTGAGGATGAATCTAAAAAAAAAATTACACCATCTCCCGCTAAAGGGAACCATGTGTAGATGTGAAGCAGCGGGCGCTAACGCTTACACTGGCGGTGGCGTTGACGCTGGCGCTATCGCAGCGTTGCGCAGGAGAGAAAACTGAGGAGGCGCAAAGCACGCAGTGATGGACCGGTGTTTCCTGCTGGAACATGCCAATCGCTGCTAATGGGCAATGAGAGACAGAAGACTCCGACTGGACACAGAGACCCGCAGTGCGCTTTTAGTTAACGCGCACGCTGCGAATTTTTATTGTTCAACAACGCACAGGAGAAATCTCCCACCGGCACCACATTGGAGGTCAAGATCCATTGCCATATATACGGGATGGACAGTGAACGGTTGTGCAGCGCGAGCAGTCGGTTTTTTCAACCAAGAAACTCGCTAGCAGACGCTGCCTGCGTCTGCGTCGTGTGGCGAGAGAGGGGGGGAGCGTAGGAGAGGAGAGAGAGGGGGGGGACGCGCATGCACAGTGGGGTGTGGACGCTGTGGGCAGGGATGCCTAGAGGAGAGAGGGGGGGAGCGTAGGAGAGGTGAGAGAGGGGGGGGACGCGCATGCGCAGTGGGAGCGTGGGCAGGGATGCCTAGAGGAGAGAGGGGGGAGCATAGGAGGGGAGAGAGGAGGGGTGGCGCATGCGCAGTGAGGGTGTGGATGCCGCGGGGAGGGATGCCTAGAGGAGAGAGAGGGGGGAGAGGAGGTTTTTTATTTTAATTTTTTTTTGAAAGGGTTTGCGCATGCGCAGTAAGGGAGGTCACGCCGCACACCACCACCGGATTAAGCTTCGCCATAAGATGCTTCACATCTAAAACAGCGCTATTTCAGACACGGACAAGGAAACACACAAAGGCGGACGATGACTGCCAACAAAGCTTTTTATTGTTCGGGCACAAAAAATTGCTTATAAAAAGGGAAGATGGCGGGGCTGCTGGGTGAGGGAAAGGACGATAGTTGCAAATGCACGTGGTTTAGATGATAAAAATTACACCATCTCCCGCTAAAGGGAACCATGTGTAGATGTGAAGCAGCGGGCGCTAACGCTTACACTGGCGGCGGCGTTGACGCTGGCGCTCATAGCAGCGTTGCGCAGGAGAGAAAACTGGGGAGGCGCAAAGCAGGCAGTGATGGAGCAGTTTTTCCTACTAGAACATGCCAATCGCTGCTAATGGGCAATGAGAGACAGAAGACTCCGACTGGACACAGAGACCCGCACTCCGCTTTTAGTTAACACGCACGCTGCGAATTTTTATTGTTCAACAACGCGCAGGAGAAATATCCCACCGGCACCACCTTGGAGGTCAAGATCCATTGCTATATATACGGGATGGCCAGTGAACGGTTGTGCAGCGCGAGCAGTCGGTTTTTTCAACCAAGAAACTCGCTAGCAGACGCTGCCTGCGTCGGCGTCGCGAGGCGAGAGAGGGAGGGGCGTAGGAGAGGAGAGAGAGGGAGTGACACGCATGCGCAGTGGGAGTGTGAACGCCGTGGGCAAGGATGCGTAGAGAGAGGGGGGAAGCGTAGGAGAGGAGAGAGAGAGAGGGGGGGGACGCGAATGCGCAGGGGGGAGTTAGACGCCGCGGGAAGGGATGGAGAGAGGGGGGGGAGTGTAAGAGGGGAGAGAGGAAGGGAGGCGCATGCGCAGTGTGGGTGTGGTTGCCGCGGGGAGGGATGCCTAGAGGAGAGAGAGGGGGGAGAGGAGGTTTTTTATTTTTATTTTTTTTAACTGTTTGCGCATGCGCAGTAAGGTTCAGCACGCGGCACACCACCACCACCACCACCGGATTAAGCTTCGCCATAAGATGCTTCACATCTAAAATAACGAATGCGTTCACCATTACGATTGCTTGAGGAGGGGGAGTTCCTTGTCAGGAAGGATGACTGATGGGGCACTAACAAACTTCGAGCCTGTGCGCATCAGTGTAAATGTTTCGAAAATATCCCCAGCGCGATTGTCTATGTACTTGCGCACAACCTGGTTTCACGGAGCAGAGCTGAGCATGCACAAGTGGCACGGTGAGTTACCAGATTACTGCCATGCTTGTTCTTCACGTTGTTGGCGTATTCCCGCATGCTGTCGTTGAGGCAGCGTATGATTTGGCCTATGTACGTTCTGGCGCGAGTGGTGGGGATTTCGTACACAGCTCCTGTTATGCACTCTACCAAACGCGAAACGTGGTTCTTCCTGCAGGGCTTGTCGTCGCGTTCGCTCGCGTTAACACGTTTCCACAAGGACCCAAGTTGTGGGGGGGCCGAGAAGACAACCTTAAAGGGACACTAAAGGGCAAAACGATTTTTCGCCTATTAGTTAGGTACAATTTCACAATCCCGAAAACACCACTCTTACCGCGACACGACGCTTGGTAAGCAAGAAAACACGCGAAAAGGAAATGCGGGTGGAGACGCCACCTTGAGATTCCCGCACCAAACAGTGTGACGTCATAGATTTTGAAGGCGTCTACTGAGTCCTACGTAGCTTGGGATCGATAAAAATGAGGTGCATTGTCATCTGTCGGGTGCCGTAGACCTAGCATACGAAGTTTCAGAAAATTTCATCGAGCCAATGTCGCGAAAATACGAAAGATACATTTGGAATTTCTGACGTCACGCGCGCAGTTATCGGCGCCAAATTTAAAAATAAAACTTCAACCTTGATTTTCTCCGCTAATAATGAACTTACAACAGTGAAACATAAGGTATTAGAATTCTAGGAGTGCAGTTTGTCAATCTAAACCAAGTCATTGTTTCGCTTTAGTGTCCCTTTAACACCGTCACGGCCTGCAGACTTTTCGATTCGGTGGGAGACTGCGTGTACGCATGGGATGACCGCGAGCTTCGACTTGTCAAGTTCAGGCCGCGGCTTTTCCTTGGATGACCTGAAGCTCCTGGACGAGACTTTCTACCATGGCCGTGAGAAGGGATTCCGGAAAACCGCTTGCTCTGAGGCGATCCATTTGTTAACTATAAATGTGGCTTACTTCATGGTAGCCGTAGCGGGTGAAGGCATTCTTGAGGGCTCCTAGGGAGCTGGCGCGCTTGGCGATCGTGGAATGAGCTAACGAAAATGGCAATAGCTGCTTCTTCGAATGCGGTGCGTACGCCCAGCAAGTGTAGCTTTGGCCTAGGTGGCACTCATGTCGGGAAAACGGATACAACCGTTGAGTGGGATTTGCTTCGGGAAGGAGAGACCTCGGAAGACCTACTGGAAGGCGTCGAAAATGCGCTCTGCGTGTGTGGGTGGGTCCTCTAGATTTGCGCTGATGATTACCGTAGCGAAACACTTTTGTAAATTCAGATGAGGCGAGGTGATCCACGAGCTGTCTGTCGTAGTGGGCAAGTAATTATTTCCTCGGAATAGGGGCGATACGGGAGCTGATACACATCCCATTTTTTTGTATAAGCATATGCTGATTGTCCTTGACGATTGTGGTACGCAGGTACAGGCTCAGCAAGTTGCGGGCACTTTTTGCCTTTTTGGCGTGCTGGAAGCGAACGACGCCTAGCGTGTCTATGCCATCCTGTACCATGGTGGCGAAATTGTCTTGAAGCAAAGAGTAATATAGATCCTTAATGTCCACTGAGGATGCAAACACTCCCATGGAACAACAATTTGCCAAGTATTTGGATACCTTCGACTATTTGCGGACCTACAACACGCGCTAAAACACTTCGCACAGCTAACAGACAATATGCGATCGCACCTGCCTCCAAGGTCGCACAAGAAACGTTCTGGGCCTCAGCCAGGTGATTGTGTGGCTTTACTCGCGATTGTTGGACTTACCAGGACATGTACAAGTGGTCGTTAGGCTTGGTCCCAAGTTTTGCGTTGCTCCAAAACTGGACCGAGCCAAGAACTTAGCTTTCCTAAGAGTGGCTGCCAGCAAGGCTTTAACCCCCGAATTGTTTTTTTTCGCTCCTTGCTCCGAAAGCGATCTCATTATTTTAGAATGTGTGGATGCACTGCGACCAAGTTCCACCGGTGTTCGTCCAGTCAAGCTTTCAAGCGTGCTCTCATACCTGGGTGATAAAGACTTAAAGCTGCTTCTGACACATAAACAAGAAAGCTTCACCGTCGCTCAATCGGGCCTGCATCACCAATTGGCGCAAAAGGCTTTACTCGACAATTTCAAAATATGTGAAGGTTTCTCTCCGGCAAAAGCTAAGAAGCTCGCAATTGAAAGTTGCAGAGAAGCTGGTGTTTCGAAGCTCACAGCCTCGATCAAGAGTACCAAGGAGCTCTGCTTGTCTGCCTTTTTCACGGCAAAGATCCATAAGGAAGGCACCCCTTTCAAGGTTAGTGTCTCAGAAGCAGGTACTTGGCAACGCTGTCTAGGGTCCTAACGGCGAAAGTGTCTGTCGTATTTAGAAGTAAATGATCAGTTGCAGGTCCGCAACACGTCTGAGGTATTCCAGTACTTGGCAAAGTGTTGTGGTCAATCATTTCCTCAACTACCCACAACATTAGAATGATTAGCCGGCTTAGAGATGTATATCAACAAATAGCACTTGATCAGTAATGGTATTTTCCCTTCATGAGATGTTTATCCTTAAGGCCGTTCGAGTGCATATTTAGAAAAAAGCTAGGTAAGCTACACACAAGGCAACGTGCCTACGTGGAAACACAAAGGAAATAGCCATGGGAATATTACCGGCTCTAGCGGATGCTACAGGACAACGGCAATTAATTAGTGTAATAATAACAAAAACGCGCTATGGCCATCATATTCTGCTATGAAACGACCTATATGGATTGTATTGTCCCAAGGAAAATTCCCTTCCAAGCAGTACATTTGTACTTGGAAATGACGCCGACTTGAAGGGGTTAGCCGTAAGTATCGCCTTGATAAGTTGGCTTTCCAACATTGTATGACGCAGTTAAGACAACTCATTACATGAAAGGGCGGCGCTGTCGACGATGTATGGTGGTAGCAGCTGCACATTAGTTTGACCTTTGATGGGCTTGTTGAATTCATGAATAATGATAACAAAATGTTATCTGCTCCACCTCCTCTGTTCTGTGCGCTAAACAGCCTCGCTAATTATACTTCATTCACAGACTGGAATGCTTCTTCTTATTTCTTCATAGATAGTTTATTGTATCTGCCGCAACTTGTGTGCAGTGCGTAAAGTGGTAACCCTTCCTAAGGCTTTCGAGCGTGAACGAGGAAAGCTGACATCATTGTTGGGCCGCCTCTCTTGCAGTACAAGTCGAACCACTCAGGCAGGTGGGTCGACAGCGTCTCCAGGAAGGCAGTCTTCTCCTCTTCGCTTAGAAGCGTGAAAAGTGGGTTGGCAATTCGCGCTAATTCTGTGTGGAAAGAAGAACAAAACACCAGCGACGGTAAATCGATCATAGAACAACAGACAGGCACTGCGGCGCCTTGTCCTCTTTTATTGTCCCGCCTTAGCGGCGACTTCAAGCTCAGATATGCGCCAAATCGCTCATCTTCAATCAGCAATACAGTGAATTTATCATGTCTGTATCTGAAGCTTTAATTGTTAACCAGCAATCAGTGACTCAATGTTTGTGTCGCAGTCATGAAGCTTCCTGGGTAGGAAAAATAAATCATGACTATTGTTCGCTGTACGAGCTACGAAATAGCAAAATCCAAAACAGCGGCTGCTGTGCTCAGTGCAAGTGTTTAAGTACACAAAAATTGCCTGGAATTTATATGGTGTCAATTTTTTTTTCATATCCTCTTCGGGTGGGAATTATGATGCACTGGCTGTAAATGTCTAAATTTCGCACACCATTTTCTAAGGCACTCGATATTACATTCCAATAAAGAAAATTATTAAATTTGTTGTTTTTGGCGAGCTTTGCTAATTAACGGTAATTAGCGTATATTTAAATATTTTATTATCCTGCAGTCAGTCATAATCGCTTTTTACACAAAAAGAAGGAAATCTTAGGCTCCAAATGCACATGCAGGTCGTTTTTGGCTGCGGTAATTTTGAGCAAAGAAAAATAATATATATAAAGTTGGTACTGGAACGCGGCACGTCGAACGAACCGTCGAACATCGTTATGCCTTCACCAAAGTAATCGGCTGCAGTCATACGCAGCATATTGGGGTTAAATCAAGCCGTGTTGACTATGCAGGAAGTTCAATTGATCCTATGCCCAATGTATCTTGCCCTGTCTTTCCCACTGGTCCGAGGAACTGGTAAAAACAAGTCGCGTCCACATATGTGGACGCTGCGCCTCAAGGGAATATTGAGAAATGGGAAGACGTAGGCGTAACCTCGAAAAGAAGCAAATAACTCCGTGGCGCCCTTCTGACGTTGCAGTGAAGAGCGACACAGGGGAAGCTCTTCAGCTGTAAGTCGTTATACTGCTCTCTCCTGAAGACGTGGGCATATTACTAAGATAATGTTGTTTCGGCGAATATGGCCTTTCAGTGGACCGCAGCAAAGGATAAGTAACCTCTAGCACAGTATCAGTGGTTTCATTCCGTCACAAGGTGCCAATGCGTGGTTGTTCACCGGCACGACGTGCGTGTGGTGACCTGTGTGATGTCGGGCAATGGTGCATTCCATAAAATGAGTAAATTCTACGGTAAAGATAACACAATTGATGGATTTCCTGTTCAATGCACGTACAAACAGTAAATTGCAAATAAAACAACAATGAAGAATTTCATGTTCTACGTTCGAGAACGAGTACATAATATGTGGCGAGTGAATTGAGGGATAAGTTTTCACACAAAAACAAAATGGGCAGCAACAAGGGAAGAATAGAATATAGTTTGCTATAAGCTCGGATACTTTGGCCGAACGATTGGCGGATCCTATAGCTACTAGTGTTATGCATATAGAATGGATAACTAATTTTCCCGAAACAATATCCTTCTCATGGGGGGTATGGAGAACGTGAGTTCGTCCTAAATATTCCCGTGGGCAATCAATTTAGCAATATCTGTAACTTGAATATGAGTGATGAAGGCCTAGCGAACAGCTTATCGGTACCTGGATCATCGTACGAAAACTGTGCAAAGATGAGCTCAAGTGAATGAAATCACATACTGTAAACTATAGAAGTCCCACGACGTAAACAAAGAAAGAAGGTGAGTAAAATATTTCCGCTTTTAACTCTCTTTGCAATCACCCTCATTTATTCTGCACTGTGAAATCTCTCGGCTGCCTTTTTATTTTCCTTTGCCCATCATTCGCACGCCTACACCGACTACAACTCCCAACCGATGAAGGGGCACAGAATAGCTGTACTCTGAAACAGACCTACTTTGAAAGGCGTCAATTGGGAATGCCCTGATCAGCACTTCGCTGGTGTATGGAACCAGTCCTGCAGAGGAAAGAGCTGAAGAGACGTAGTCACGTAGATTTTTTTGGTCCACTATATCGTGGCTCTTTGGCACAGCTTGCAGAAGAACCTGTGAAGGGTGAGAATTGTTTCACTGTGCAATGGTACGAAATTGCCGTAATTTGTGTAAAGTTTGTCAGGGTTGGTCAAAGCAAGATTTATGGAGTGTTACTTACGTCAGCATATTTTGACCAAGGTTGGAGGCGACTCATTTGCTTGAAGGACTCGAACAGGAAGCCCCTTGCAATAAAAAACAGGAGACACTCGCCACCAGGTACCAGCAATTGAACGATATTGCCCAGAGAGTGGTGCAGGTCTCTGGACCAGTGCAGCGTCTTGAAGGAGTACACCCGCTGGAAGGTTCCGTACTTGCTCAAAAACCCTGTCACGTCTTCATCAATGTCCAGGTGCTCGTACACAATCTTCTCGTGTGCGTATTTCTCTTTGGCATACTCGAGCATGCTCGCTGAGCAATCAACAGCTACGATCCTGCGAAAACGAAAACCCTCATGCAGGCTGATTGAGCGTGTGTTATCACCTGTGTTTATAGCGCCATATTGGGATCATGACATTGTATTGTAGGAGAGCACCAAGTTGGGCTAGTTGGTTGATGTTCATTCTTGAAAGGTTTTAACTGAGCTAAATAGACAAGGACACAGAAAGAGTGGGGACATTGTATTGAAGTGGTAGGTTTTATAGAGTTATGATGAAATGTAATAATATAGAAACGTTAACTTATCTTACACTGTAAGCGCAGGGACACAAGTGCTTTGTACTTGCTCGTTGATGTTGCATCTAACTGGCGTTGTGATACACAATACATCGAGCCGCCGGCGCCACCTATGTGCTTGCATTGCCCGAGGCCACTCAGTCTCCGCCTCTATGATGGTCGAGGCTTTGTTACGAATTGGTGAATGGTGCATTTGGTTTGGAATTTGTTTAATGAAATCTTTGAAAGAGATCAATGCAATGTGATTCCGCAAATAAACAAGTTGCCTTATTTTATGTATTATAAGCATGATTTGTGCCTCAGTTGACAAGTTATACAGAGGCACTGGATAGTGCCTGGTCATTATAGCACACTGATCACACTCGTGCTGGAACACATACGCACGATACTGAACACCTGCGTTAGCGTGGGGATATGTTAAGGAATATAAAGATACCTTATCCTATTTCTCGCGTGCATCGTTACCTAGTCATGGAATGTGGAGGGAAAATGTCAAATTTGAGCCTAGATAATGAAATTGATGTTGTAAAATCTATAGCAAGAGCCATGACCTCAGTAAAAGGGTTGCAGTCCCATAAATTTTGCAGGAAATGTATTTGTTTCCAGTATTAAAGCAGCTTGTGTATAATTCAGGAATCTAGTTTGTCACGAATGTTCCAAGTCTTTAGGCGACCACCTAAAGTGCCCCCAAAAAGGACTGGCTCCTTAATTTCTGACAGAGGATATATTTTCTTAGGTTGTTTTGGCCTGAAAAACTATTTATTGTAACGTGATGTCCTTTAGAAATTTTGTAGTTTGCTGATCTGTGTTAAACATGCCTGTATTAAGGTGTACTATTAAGCGTTTGTTTCCCAAAGAGTAGGCTGACATTTCTTGTACAGTGTTCGATAATAGTTTAAAAACGGGAAGTATTGTAGTTTATTGGCAGTTGAAAGTCGACATGATTTTCATGCGTTGTCAATATTGAGCAAATAATGAAAAAAAAAACTTTTTTTAGTGAAACAGACCACCCCGTATTCTTTAATGATCTTGATACGATGTTCTATTGAAGATGCATGCCTTACGGTAGACATATATACATACCAAGACACCACTCGCGTTTTTTTTTTCTTTAAAAGCGGGACATGGATGGCCTAGGCCACTTTTGGTTCACATTCAGTGATCAATTTTGCGCCCAGGTGTGTTCAGTATAAATATAAAGTGAAGACGATTAAACAGGCGTGTTTACTAGCAGTCGATAGTTTTATAAAAAAAAACTAGCTCTATTTCAGTTGTAGGCAATTTATGAATTTTAGGGTGTCGCAAGCTGCAATAAGATTGGAGGAGCTGCTCCAACACCACCTCACCAACAACGCCACCTCTAACACCGCCTCAATAACGTCTCAGATTAGAGTAGCTCCTCCAACACCAACTCACCGAAAAAAAAACGCCTCCAACACCGCATCAACAACGCCTCAGATTGGAAGAGCTACTCCAACAGTGCCTCAACACTCGACTGTTGCTTTGTGCTTCGTTTGGGCGTCGCAAGCACTCCACAGGCCAACGACCACTGGGCTGTTTCGGACAACCCCATCGAGATAACTGCCTTTCTGTCCATTGTCTCCTTTGTCACATGCTGTCCATTTTGGAATTTCTTCGAGACCTTGAACTGACAGAGCTCGCGTGACGGTGTTGGCTGCGCAGCTAGACGTTTGCAGCAAAACCCTGCTTGCAAAGGCCCTATGGCGACTAGGTGAGTACAGCATAAAAATTTCTTTTGGGCTCGCAACAGAACAATAAAAATTACGAATCCTACTTTAAAGTAAACCTCTTCAACAGGTCTCTGCATGTCGTATTGTGTCGACGCATTCCTTGTTTTAAAAAAATTCACCGACGATCACGATACTGCCTAATACGAATTCTCAGCATAGCCTCGTCTTGGGGCAAAGCCGACTGTGCTTTCAATTTCGGCTTTCCGCAAGGTATCTATTGCTCTATAAATCATAATTTTTGTGAAGTAGGGCAGCACCCACTTCACCATTATTCGTCTTCCTGCCGATAAACGAGGTATCCCGCTACACATCTATAAGGTCTTATGTGCACTTCGCTGATGCTGTATGTGGCTTATGACGTTTAGGCCTGAGCACTTTGGAGTGGCTGGGAAGCATTAAACTACACGCTAGTCGCGCAATTAGTATTCTGTGATGACTGCTTGTTGTTTTAATCTTCTGGCACGCTATGTTACATAACTGAAGGCTATTCCTCGCCCGACATGACGCGTGTAGAGGGTCTTTTCGCAAGTGCGCTTCAAGCACCAGAGTGGCTCTGCTACTAAAGAAAAAAAAAGTGTGACTCTGTGGTAGAATACTCGAATGCAACGCAGAATGCCCGGGTTCTAATCGCATTCAATCCTGTTTTTTTTTCCCATTTTATTTTTCATGTCTATCGGTTACGCCACCGACGGAGACGGCAACGCAACAGCGACGCCTCTCAACGCGGGAGTGGGAGACTAGGAGCTGTGCTTGAAAAGATAACTAATATTACTCTCTACGTTTAACGAAGGTACGCCGAGTTGACTATTATTAATAGGACGAAAATGTCGGACCACCTTGAACCGAGCTTTACCAGCACTGCACCTGCAGTACTGACTGTGCTCTGCCTATACTGCGACAGAAAAGCTAAAAATCCGTGGAATCTCCTTTCGGAACTCTGTAAGGGCTATGTAAACCAGAACTTTATGATATAAAACATCATGGTTTACGTTATCCACGTAACACTGTTGCTGGGTGGCGTCGGCAAAGCGTCTTTTATATCCCTTCTTCAACACCTGAAACGGTCGTACAGGGAAGGCGTGACTACCGATATACGTGTTTCGCTCACAGCTTTCACATGGTGGAAACGTTTAGTAGCGAAGCTACGGTAGCTCCCCTTAGTTGGTGCGGTGTCACCAGAAAACATCAAAATAAATCGGCACGCGCGCTCTTCTTCTTCATCATAGTCATTTCCATCTGCTGCTTCGCTCCCAAAACACGAACGCTGAACTCTCCGGTGCGCCATGGAATAAATCTGTCAGGCAAGACGACGAGTACAGAGAGAAAGAGGAAGGAAGAAAGGAACAAAAAATAAAAAAGAGAAAAGAGAAGGTTAGCGAAAAAATTTATTCGCCAGGCGAGATTCAAAACTCGCGTACACACTATCTAAAGGTGCGCGACCAGAAGAGCACAGCATAGCCTTGTATAGTTCCGCATCACAAGGGAGTGATAAAGGGAAGTGAGGGAGAGGAGGACAAATGTGAGGACGAGGGGGTGGGAAAGGAGAAGTCGAGAGAGCAAACCATGCCATAGAAAGCAATCTAAAGAGAGAAACAAAGAAAATGAATGGCAGAAAAAAAGATGGGGAGAACGAGAGGTAATTGAAGACAGACAGAAAGATATAGAGAGTGAGAAAAAAAGCTAGAAAGCGGAAGCCAGAAATACAGAGATAGAGTGAGTGAGTTAGTGAAACAACTTTATTTGGTCCACAGTAGACGCACAGAGAGAAAGGAATGGAAGGTAGAGAAGAAAAGGATAGAAGGAGCGAGAAAGCTAAATAGGGAGGGAAAGAAATTGAGCGGTGAGATTGAGGGGGAAGACAACGCCATCAGAAACTTTTCGATGGCGCTGTGCTGCAGTTGCCGGATTCGAAGGCACGTATGTTTAGACATAATATTATTCATGTAGCTTTTTAGGGGCGGAGCTCCTTAGGGTGTGGGTCTGTCCCTCCTCTGTAGTAGTAGTAGTAGTAGGTAGGTAGGTAGGTAGCCACGTGTAGTGGCCTGTACCCACTCCACGTGATAAAGATGACGATGGCGCAGTATAGTGGAAAGTACCCACTACACGTGATAATGATGAATTATAAGCGCGTTCCAGTATAGTGGAATCTTAAACTGCTCAGCGCAAAAATTTAGACACGGTGCACATAGAAAAGACGAGGACCAGCGCTGGTCCTCGTCTTTTCTATGTGCACCGTGTCTAAATTTTTGCGCTGAGCAGTTTAATAATGGAATACCAAGTAGCCCAATCCCACACTTTACTTTAGTGGAATGTAACCACTACACGTGATAAAGATGACGATGACGCAGTATAGTGGAATGTACCCACTACACGTGATAACGATGAAGTATAAGCGCTTTCCAGTATAGTGGAATGTACCCACTACACGTAATAACGATGAAGTATAAGCGCTTTCCAGTATAGTGGAATGTACCCACTACACGTGATAACGATGACGATGACGCTGATGACCATAAATTATAAGCGAATTCCAGACCACACATTCTCTTTCTCGCATGGATGAAAACGATCGAGCTTCGCCCACTCATCACCATTCACTTCGTGGATATGGCGTGATTTTTTTAACACGAAAGTGTTTTATGCCGGGGTCCACCAAGATTTCAGTGACGTATTTCCGTCACGGAAATGACGTCGAAAAAATACACATGACCAGAAGACAAAGAAAAAATGTTCCGTCAGCGGGATTCGAACCTATGACCTCTTGGTCCGCGACAAGCGATGCCGGGCACGCTATCCACTGCGCCACGGCCACATGCTGCGTAGGCTATAAAAAGGCGTCTTTTATATCTACCAATGTGCTCTCACAGTGCTCTTGCTTAAGTGAACTAATGCATTATGACCATGCAATCCACGATTAGCTCCTTCTAAGCGTCGTTTCTACGCGTCCATCCCATTCAGCACGTTTCGAATAGGAAAAGTGCAATTTTGTCGACGCATTAACACATTGCCAGGGGGGCGACGTTACCCCCAGCGTCGGCCTCACTCATAGCGTCTATCTATACCGTAAAACGCTCTGCGACGCGCGAGTGTTTCGCGTGGCGTAACTTGGCGTTCCCAAATTACGCTCGCCCTGTGAAAAATCGCAGCCGGTTAACGGGGAAGACACGACGCGCGTTGTGTTTCCCTCTGGTCGGGCAGTGGTGTTCAATAACTCTAACATGCCACGAGCAGGCGACCTTAGCCCAATTTCGGCGTCCACTCAGTGACGCTCTTCTGGGTGTCGCACCGCTTTCTCAGATTCCTCTCTCCACGTACAGCTACCACAAGCATCTATGACCGCAAGGGTTTGTTTAATCATTGATCGCGGACGTTACTCGTCGGGATACAGATGTACCACCAAGCGTGCACGTGGATGCATTCACGTTAAACGGTGTTATAACTGTCAAACACCGATAGACATTGCGCAAGCTATCTTATTTCAATGTACAGAAAACATTCAACTACTTCTGTAAGGACACGTTTCACTTTCGTGTCATACCGATTCCTATGACGGAGGGACCAACCATGTTTTTTTTAGAGTGGTCTTTTCGTCTGTTGTTTAATGCGTGTTGTATTTTGCTTAGATGAACACTGCCTCACCGAAAGGAATCTGCCTGTGTAACAACATGACGCAACACAGCTAGGACCGCCATGCATGGAAGAACCACAAAAAGAAGAGCGCGTGCTTCTTTAGCCTTGCATATTGATGGAAACAGAGTTTTACGTTATATACGCACAAGCATAATGTCACGCGCGCAATTCCACGTATGAAGAGACCTCAGTGACTGAGTGACAGATCGCTGCTTCGAAAGTGCGGCTATGAACGGCGTTGTTCCCACTTACTGGCCCATTAAATTTCATCATTTTGAGCTGATCCTACTGACATATTTTAGAGGAAAGAGGGGGGGGGGGATATGAAATCATTGCTCTAAATTGTGCACTCCTGCTCTTTCAAGCGATAAAGGGCTCCAAAAACCTCATGCTGCTGCCATGGACTATTGCCAGCATCATCAGCAATTATTCTTATACAACAGAGTATGGTGCCCATGTGACACTTATGAGTTGTTCTAGTTGGACAGCATTGCCAAATCATTGATTAACTGCCATGTAATCCTCTTTCTGTACCCGAAAGAGACAAAATAAACTGCTCGAATACGCATGAGCCGAATATTTAGGTTCATAACTATTAAAGCCAAATACGATAGCACCTAAATACTGGCTATATATGTTTGTGATATTTTAAGTGCAGTATAACTTTGATATAGTTTGGTGCCACAAAGAGGCTGAGAAAAAAATGTGGCTGATCCCTCTGATTTAGGAATCGGTATACCACACGAAAGTGAAGCGTGTCTTCGGAGAAATAGTTGAATGTATATTTCACATTGATATGTAATGTCCATTGGTGTTGGCTACAGCACCCTTAGACGTTGACGCAACGATGTTGACGCCTGGTGACACTTCTGCTCCATCACGACCAGCAACTACTCGCCACTGGGATACATTTTCCGCAGAGTTAATGTAACGCGAGTTTTTTTTTCAAGATATTCGATAGCTCAAGTTGACGCCGACGTTACAATCGAATACCGAAATGCATTTTTTTCCGCCTGGACGAAATGAAAAGTCACCGCTTGCTTTACAGTCATGGTCGCATTACTATCGAGAAAATACGGTATTTATAGCAGCAAGCAAGCTGTTTAATTTCAGCTTACATTACGCTGACCTGTCTCTCTGAGCGAAAAAAAAACCTTGCATATGACTAGAATGGTGATAATTATATTCATCACCATTTATCGGTTTCTATATTCCTAAAATTAGTTGTAAATTTTTTGGAGAGAAGACAGTCCATATGATGGAATTCTACCTCAGTGAAACCTGTTGTTCGGATAGTTGGTGCATGCTACAGAAAATAAGATGAGGCAAATCACCGAGAAGAATAGGCGGTAGGAAGGAGTATCACTCGCAACACTTGCAACTTACTTCATTCTTGCAAAACCGTCGCAATATATACACCATGCCAGACATGTCACACATGGTGTTTATATCAACCTGTCAAAAAAAATCAAATTCAGCTGAATGCAGCCCCACCGACGTAGCACTATAGAGATGTGTTTTTTTTTCTTTATGATGAAGTATGCTGCTAGCATCTCTCGATCAATCACCTCCTTCCTTGTACCAGGAATGGTGGCAATGGCACATCTTGCCTCACATCCACACGCGCTGCAGTGCATAGGCGAATGGGGTGAAAGATTGTTCTTGATCGAAAGATGATCGATAGTAGTTTCGAGTGACGCTCTTTCCTTTCGCCTATTCATCACGGTGGTTTGTGCACTCTTATTTTCTTCGAATTCTACGCTCTTATTGTGGATTTCCGAAAAAAAATTTTACGAGCCAGAAATTTTTCGGCTATTTTAATTTGACATTGTTTTTTGAAATAACCCATTTTAACAGTAGTTCATTACGCCACGTCATTCCTATGCGGTCGCAGTTTTCAATCATACCTGATGAGAAACTCCATTCCGAAACCCAGACGTGCCCACGAAAAAACTGGTGGAGGTTAGCGAACCGACGCGCCATTCGGGAGCTACCACGGAGGGTCGAACGCTACTCGGAATTCTTTCCACTGAACAAGAAGTACTGTCATTACAATAATTACTGTCAACAGAGGCTTAGGTGCTATGCTGCCGCAAACACACTGTTCCCTTCATCATAGCGGCCGTGCTTTCAGTCCTGTTGCGCGCAAAACCGACAAAATTGCCATTTATTAGCTCGTGTGCACGTCTGCAGGCCCTCCCACAATTAGCAGACGTTTGAGAAGTTGTCCTATGGAGTGTCCGGATTTTTATGCATGGCGACTACAGGGGGGGGTTTTGCTATCTACACAAGTGAATAACTTTGTTATGCGGTTTGATACACCTGGCTGCACATACCTCTTGCATGGCTCACACGACGGCAGAATCCACTCTAGCGTGAAGTCTCCTGTACCACAGCCAATGTCCAGAAATTGCTGACTTTCGTCACTTGGAGTTGTAAATGTCATCTTGAATAACTGTGAAGGGACCGATCAATATATGGTAATAATGAGGCCACTAAACCCGACCTCATACCATTTAGTTAATCATAACAGCTCCTAACATAACAACAAAGAGCGCAATACAGCCGCACATAGACTTCAAAGTCAACTAACTGGGCGTCTGCAAAAACATTAATTCTGTGGTCGTGATGAATGACAAGGGACATTTATTGACGCTTTCCTTCGTGATCATAGCTCATAAAGAAGGTAACCCTTTTCAGGGTATTTGCATCGGAACACGGCACCTGGCAATCTTCGGTCTCAGACTACCTGCAAAGTCACCTTTCGTCTCCACGCATCCAAGATCCATCCCTGGTGAAAAAAATCTGGTCAGTCGATGGAGTTCCTGGTGACCGAACATTCGTGCCCTTGTTAGGCGTTTGTCATAGATGTGGACGAATCATTGTATACTCTACATCTTGACATTCTGCTGAAGATTCAGCTGTGGTGCATTGAGGCTGGTTCAAAATGATTGCGGTGCACCTGTGGAAGCCTTTCTAGAACTACTCTCTCTGTATTTCGCTTCAATAATGGTTGCCTGGAAGGGCGGCGTTTTAATGCAAACATCGGTTTCTGGGTGGCGCTGATAAATAGTGATATTTTCCCGAGAAGGATCGACCGCGAC
Organism: Rhipicephalus appendiculatus; assembly: GCA_030522465.1. Taxonomy (NCBI): domain Eukaryota; kingdom Metazoa; phylum Arthropoda; class Arachnida; order Ixodida; family Ixodidae; genus Rhipicephalus; species Rhipicephalus appendiculatus. The sequence continues at coordinate 648,427 of JALIZH010012726.1, read as the reverse complement.
CAAGCGGTAGCCCTACATGGCATAAAGCTGAAACTAATGCGTTACGAAGGCTATTATCTCGATGTACTTGAGGGGACTGAAGGTGCCAATACTAGCGACAATGTACTAAAGCTGTTCCGGGAGAAGGTGTATGGTTTGAGCTTAACCATCGAAGTTTCTAGGGAGAGGTGTATCCAGTTACTGGACTTCAATATCCCTACTGGGCGTGATCATACTTGCTGCTTGTATTAAACAAGGTTTGAAACTGTCATTCTGCATTTCTCATCCGATATCTTGAATTTGGTGAAGAATTACATTACCACGTCTTGAATTCATTATGATTTAGGCAGACCTTCGTGCCATCAAATGGTGAAACCTTCGTCGAATCAACTCCACTGACTTTCGTAGTCCAACTACCCTCCCAACTCTTTGAATTCCCTCAGTGCACGTAGTGTTTTTTTCGCAGATTTTTTTTTCTGATTTTATTTTCATCGCCTGCGTACGTTAGATGCGGCGACAAAGAAATACTGCAGCACATCATTTGTTCCTGCCCTGCTCTGGCCGCTGAACGACGCGTTATGGCTAGCCGCTATCGCCGGCTCGGTTTCTCTGCGACAACTGCGGAGGATTTCCTTTTTCTTGTACGGTCGAAGATACCGGCCCTGCGAGCGTTCCTGAAGGTTGTGGTTCCTGCAGACCTCGCCGCCCTGTAGCCGAACGCTTTGCTTTCGTGTTCCCGCCTGTGCTGAGAAGACAATCTTGCAACGCATCTCAATCCTTTCTATCTTCTCCTCTTTGTATCATCTTTACTTCCGCTTCCCTCTCCCCGAAGGCGCTTAGCCGTGCCCCCACGATGGGAGGAAGAAAATAGTGTCATTTTTCTATCTTCCTCTTTCCCAAGCCACACTCTCTCTGCGACGCCTCTCCAAAGCGGATCACGTGGCCAGATTTCAAGTGAGGGCGCATGGAGAAAAACGCAGCTGGCGTGTAGCGTGTGAGCTGCTCGAGAGCCAAGAGCGTTCTCCTATCGCGCCAGCGATTAGGAGCACGCTGCAGGGAACAAAACCACGAGCACCGGTCGGGTTGTTCAAACTGTGAAGAATCACACATTTTAAAACAAAATTATCTAATGAGCCTGCTGAGGGGAGCAGGACAGTGACTTTTACAAGGCGTGTGAGACCGCGTATGGCTTTACGATATATCGCTGACTGCTGCTCTCGCATAAAAGTGAAGTGCATTCTCCTAAAACACAAAGTATCCGTCTACAGTTGATGTGAAACATTGAATCCCTATTACATTTCTACCTCATCATGTCAAACAGCTCGGTTTCCCCGTAGGTGATGGGGTTTTCTCAGCCTAGAGCCAAACAAGGGCAAAAGCGCCTCCACGAGGATGTTTACTGTGTTCGTGTTGCATTCCCTACATACCGTGTCAATCATGCGGCAGTGTGTAATGCTTACCTGGATTATTTCTTTCGAATCGTTGTTATAATGAACGTTTTTCTCGGCGTAGATCTCGGGGGCCAGTGCACTCTGGAATGGTCCAGCTTCTACTGGATTCTCGTCAGTGCTCGTAGAGCTCATCTCTATTGTGGTAGAAAGATGTATACCAATGAAAATGCTCTCACAAAAAATATCCGGGCTGCGCAATGTTGTTTGCTCGCGTGTTCACCAGCGCAAGGCAGTAAAAAAAATTACACCATCTCCCGCTAAAGGGAACCATGTGTAGATGTGAAGCAGTGGGCGCTAACGCTTACACTGGCGGCGGCGTTGACGCTGGCGCTCATCGCAGCGTTGCGCAGGAGAGAAAACTGGGGAGGCGCAAAGCACGCAGTGATGGAGCGGTGTTTTTTACTGGAACATGCCAATCGCTGCTAATGGGCAATGAGAGACAAAAGACACCGACTGGACACAGAGACCCGCAGTCCGCTTTTAGTTAACGCGCACGCTGCGAATTTTTATTGTTCAACAACGCACAGGAGAAATCTGCCACCGGCACCACCTTGCAGGTCAAGGTCCATTGCCATAAATAGGGGTGGCCAGTGAACGGTTGTGCAGCGCGAGCAGACGGTTTTTTCAACCAAGAAACTCGCTAGCAGGCGCTGCCTGCGTCGGCGTCGCGAGGCGAGAGAGGGGGGGGAGCGTAGGAAAGGAGAGAGAGGGGGGACGCGCATGCGCAGTGGGAGTGTGGATGCTGCGGGCAGGGATGCCTAGAGCAGAGAGGGGGGGGAACGTAGGAGAGGAGAGAGAGGGGGGACGCGCATGCGCAGTGGGAGTGTGGACGCCGCTGGCAGGGATGCCTAGAGGAGAGAGGGCGGAGCTTAGGAGGGGAGAGAGAAGGGCAGGCGCATGCGCAGTGAGAGTGTGGTTGCCGCGGGGAGGGATGCCTAGAGGAGAGAGGGGGGAGGGGTGTTTTTTTATTTATTTCTATAAAGGGTTTGCGCATGCGCAGTAAGGGAGGCCACACCGCACACCACCACCACCACCACCGAATTAAGCTTCGCCATAAGATGCTTCACATCTAAAAACGAGCGCGAGGAGGAAATGACCCGTAGGACGGCCCTTCCGCCGCTAGGTTGCATCGACGGCAGAATCATCCCTGTATCCGCGCTGCCGCTAACACCCACGTATTTCCCACGTCACCGTTCGCTGGTACACCGCTGTCATCTGAAGTCTTCACAGCAGTGATGCTGGCAAAAAGTGACAACCGCGAAGCGGCGCGACGTAGCTTACTGGTCCCGCAGTGACCCCGGCCAACCACTGATACACAGCCAGGAGTGCAAGCCAGCGGCGGAATGGGCATCCGCCGGTCCCGGTTTGCTCCTCGTGCTTGCCGTTTTTAGATGTGAAGCATCTTATGGCGAAGCTTAATCCGGTGGTGGTGGTGTGCCGCGTGCTCAACCTTACTGCGCATGCGTAAACCCTTTAAAAAAATAAAAATAAAAAAACCTCCTCTCCCCCTCTCTCTCCTCTAGGCATCCCTCCCCGCGGCAACCACACCCTCACTGCGCATGCGCCTCCTCTCCTCTCTCCCCTCTTTCACTCCCCCCCTCTCTCCTTTAGGCATCCCTGCCCGCGGCGTCTACACTCCCACTGCGCATGCGCGTCCCCCCCTCTCTCTCATCTCCTACGCTCCCCCCCTCTCTCCTCTACGCATCCCTGCCCACGGCGTTCACACTCCCCACTGCGCATGCGTGTCACCCCCTCTCTCTCTTCTCCTACGCACCCCCCCTCTCTCGCCTCGCGACGCCGACGCAGGCAGCGTCTGCTAGCGAGTTTCTTGGTTGAAAAAACCGACTGCTCGCGCTGCACAACCATTCACTGGCTACCTCGTATATATGGCAATGGATCTTGACCTCCAAGGTGGTGCCGGTGGGAGATTTCTCCTGTGCGTTGTTGAACAATAAAAATTCGCAGCGTGCGCGTTAACTAAAAGCGGAGTGCGGGTCTCTGTGTCCAGTCGGAGTCTTCTGTCTCCCATTGCCCATTAGCAGTGATTGGCATGTTACAGTAGGAAACACTGCTCCATCACTGCGTGCTTTGCGCCTGCCCAGTTTTCTCTCCTGCGCAACGCTGCGATGAGCGCCAGCGTCAACGCCGCCGCCAGTGTAAGCGTTAGCGCCCGCTGCTTCACATCTACACATGGTTCCCTTTAGCGGGAGATGGTGTAATTTTTTCGGGGCGTGTGCGAACACGCAAGGAAACAAGAATACGCATCCGTGTAGGCTCCGCATGAAAGAGTGAGTAGGTGTAGGAACAATAATGCTTCAGTTTCGGCGGGAGGACAAAGGTATGAAGGCGCTAGCAACGAAGTGAGTTGTTATATGCAGTCAAGCTTCCAGCTAGCTTTTTATCTGGCGTATATCAACCAAACGTTGGCGCAAGAGCTAGTACCCGGTGCAGCGAGCGCAGTGATCTTCGTGCTGCCTACTGATTCAACGGAAACTTAGCTACGACAACACAGCTCTCTCAATGGTATGAACCGTCCTCTTTTCCCTGACGAGATAGGGCGCCCGCGATCACGCCTGACCGAACAAAGCACGCAGGTACTACCGGAGTGACGCAGTCCGTGGTACTATGACGACGCAGGGAGGAGACAAGTCCGGGAGCGCTGGAGCACGTTCATTTGCGTGTTTCACTGCATTGTGTGATATACACATAATGTACAACGCTGCACTCTCCCAGTGGCCGCGCAGCAGCATAACTGGGGAAGGGCAGATGCTGCCCTTTTCCAGCGCTAGAGCATAGCGCACCCTTCCTTTCGCATGCGCAAAATTGGGTCACAGATTTCACCGACGCGGGCGCCTCAGAAAATGCGCGCGCGTTGAACCGTAAGCTTAACAACGGGGACGCACGGTACTACGGGATGCACTGGTGAGAAAGAAGGTCGCTTTGGATGAGCCCAAGCGACAGGGAACGATAGCGAGCAGCGACTCCATGGGCGAGCCAAGAATGCTTCGGTTCCATTTACGTGTCGCGGCTGCCTCCCTCGTCATATGCGCGGCCCGGCAACCTTTATTAGTCAAAGCGCTGTAGATCACGCATTCTTGTTTAACCATGCAGATGTCCGAGTAGTCCCACCGTCACCCAGCCACTCAACTACGGCCACGAAAGTTGACGCCTCAATTGCCGCAACTCGCCAAGCCCATCTTCGATCGATGATCCAATAAGGTGTCCGGATAGACCGCACTCAACGAGCGTCCTACTGCCGAAGGCGAATAAACGCACTAACGGAAAAAAGTCATTTCGGTGTCGTCTTGTTGTTTGCTCGCTCGCTTCGCTGCAGCCGAGTGTAGTGGCTGTAGCGAGCGTAAGTGCGAGCACATGGGACTTATGTAGGCCTCATCAGTTAGAGAGTGCCTTGATAGCACTTGCGTATAGTAAGACTACCCGACTTGCCGATGTGGCGCAATTCATCATGTAGGGACGTCTTATTAAATCCATACTGGTGCTCTTGACTACTGTTTGCGAAAAGAAGCCTGATTTGGCACTTTTGCAGACAAGATCAGAGAAGGGTATTTACTGAAATTTCAAACTCTTTAGGGTCATCATCAGAATTTGATAACTATTTAACATGCCGGAACTATCCCTCGCAAAACAATACACTATTTGTTCTATGCAGATGATATACACTACTCCAGCTTCTAGGCAAGAAAGATTTCTTTCTGTAATATTGAATGCTTCAGAAATAAACAGCGAGGTGAATATCAGAGGTGCATTATTTTAATATTTCGTTATATGCGTTGCATCGACCAACATATATATGGGTACATGCGTATAAAGCTGGTATCGTTCTCATTGTTAATAAAATTACACGTAAGTACTTTGTGAAAACAGTTTTATTATACATGATTTGCTGTTAAATTCATCATTACAAAGTCAAACTATATGAGTACATCGAAAATATTTTTTGGTGACTGCTACGTGCCATCATAAAGCGAGATGAGCACGACAATAGCCCACCGCCTTGATCCCCCCATGGGACCTGTTTAATCAAACTAGACACGTACGCAAAAGGTGGCATCATAAAACGCAGCAGCACATGATGGGAAACGTTACTATTTCCTGAGAGCATGTTTTGAATAAGCATTTGCGTCCGAAGTATTAGCAAACAGGTGCATTAGGTATTTTACTTGCGTAAGCTGGTTAGTTCTCTGAAAACGTAGGATTACACAATATGTCTAAGAACATACAAATAGTAATAGCGCGAGCTGCCTCATTATTCACAAAGGATAATCTTATCAATAGCCAGAGCACTTTCAACTGGAGCTGCCGCAGTGACACATATAAAAATCACAGGAAGTACTTAATTTGATCAGAGAAAGATAGATGTGCTTGTTGCTGTTGCGCCTGCACGTTTGTTGACCAAAACGGCACTAATTGTACTGCAATAGCTGAATTGGAGGACGCTCGAGCTTCGCATTCAAGAGCAGATCGCGACAGCGTGATCGGGCCTCGTGCGCATCGCCTTCTGTACAGCTAGCCTGCTTCGGATCTCCGTGCATGCCTCAACCATGCCTTAAGGAAACGAATGACCTAGCGCGTAACATTGGCCATTTCAAAGTATCATTGAATGCATATTGCAAGCATAATTGTTAAGTGCCCACTACGCCGCAATTATTGCTTTTGCGAATCAGCGATGGGCCCACTACACATCCGTAGGGCAACACGTGGACCTACGCAGCCGTTCACTTTGTCGATGGTTTCGCTGGTGATTATGAGTAAATATGTGAGACGCTTTGCAATGGGTGGGCCGCAATTGTAGTGAATATTGTCGTAGCTTACCGACAATACCAGACGAAAATAAAATGGAATGCAACATGTGCTCTCATTTCTCTTTTCTCGTCTCCAGAGATAGAGAGATAATTTATTTACAGACTCCAGTTTCTGACAGGCATAAATTGATGTGACAGAAAATAGCGTGCATGACACATGAAACAGGAAAGGAGATATACGAATGAAATATTTGTACTGTCTCGCTCATCAACAGTTAATTGTAGCAATTCTGCGTCATGCTCAGAAGTCTTTTTGATAAAGAGGTAGAGCAATGCACCTACCTCAGTGCCCTGAGATATTTGATAAAGCAGTGATTAGAAGCAATCGGTTCAGAGACTTGGTTGGCGGCGTGTATTCGCAGGTACCGCAATGCACAGATTGTTTGGTCTGGCACGGGCACGGCGCCACATTTTCAGAGCAGATGTAAGTGTAGGAAAGCTTCTATGGACACGTGGCGCGAATGTGCACGCAGGGGATGGATTTAGAGTGTACGAAACATCTGTGATATGGCTGTGAATAACAAACCTTGTGGTGAATATCGTCGCAGCTTAACGACAATACCAGACGAAAATAAAATGGAATGCAACATGTGCTCTCATTTCTCTTTTCTCGTCTCCAGTTTCTGACAATGCGTATCCAAGCCACACCACTCATGCAGACTGAACTTCAAAGAGCGCATATATGTTGCTGTTCTGAAAAAAAAAATGCTTCCCTATTGTACACTCTTCGACCAGTCTTAGTCATATCTGCAACGATACTGCGCACAGAAAGCTTGGCCGTCTGTTTTGACACTTCGAAGTGTTGCGCATAGAAAATAATTGGTTTGTACAGAATCTCATTCATGCTCGCACTTGATCGAGAACCTCAATTTCCTGAATTACGTGTAACCTAGTGAAACCACTTGTATACTGTGGACAAATAATGGCCCATCAAACTCTTTATAACTAAAATATATTTAGGAATGCTTTAGTGTCGATTTGTGTAAGCCGAATATGACAGCCAACGGCAACTACTCTGTAGCACGACAGGAGGTGATAACCAGAGAATTATGTGCTGTGCTGTGCTAGACAGATTGTTGAAGCCATGAAGACCATCAAGCAAGCCGCTTAGATAGCCATATGTAGAATTCGCATCTGTACAGAAATTTGAAGGTGACTCGTGAAAGTTGTCGCGCAGCCATTACTTCAGCACGGTAACTGCACCCGCGCTAAGAAAACCATTAAAGGGGCACCAACACAAAATTTCGTGCCTGAAGTAACCTGCGGGAACGACTCGGGTGAACATGCATATATGATATACCAAATCTGAACAGCGAATACAGCTCGGAAGGCAATTTATAATAATTTTGAAGCTCGTGTGCCTGATCCGGCGCAATACGCTGAACGTCGCGACTTTGCCATCATCCAAAATTATTTGAAGAGAACCGGAAAACATCCGCGACGTCACCACTGTAGCCGAGAACCGAGATGCCCAGCTAAACCACGTTGTCATATTCACCATTGCACATTTTTCCGCGCTTGCTCCAGTAGGCTACTATTCGGCAGCTGCTCGCGAGTCCTTGCCCGCGGCGAACATGTGGAACAGTCAATGAAGTCATAGCGCTTAGAAGACAGGGACCAAGGAAGAGGAAGGACGTGCGATTTCTGTCCTATTCCTTGGTTCCTGTATTTTAAGCGCATGTCCTGTGCTGAACGTAACCAACCAACTAGCCCAAAAGTCTGTTCTATTGAACGCGTGGAAGCCTCAAGAGTCTTTGCTGAAGGTGGCGATGAGGACGATGATGAAAACGACTTCGCCCTGCACATGCCGCAGGCGAAAGACCATGCAGGCAGCACAAAAGTGCGTCACAATTTGTGTGCCGGTTCACACACTAGAGGGCAATAGTTGCACACGGTGGCTTGTCGTTCTCGTAGCTCTCCAAAACGGAAACTGAGAATGGTCGGTAATAAATTGACTGTAATTAATTATCTGTGGCGCGCTGCAGCAAGAGATGTGCCGTATTATGACTTCTACAACTCCAGCAATATATTGCAGCAACAAAAATGCCGCACAAAAATTTTTGTGTCAATACCCCTTAAGAGAGCAGGGCTAAAGTGTGTCCTGGCCGTCAATTTCTTCTGTCCAAGAGAGCTACGACTACTTCGATAAAGAGAGGCGCTATTCTCGTGCTATGAGAAATGCATATGATAGCATAGTTCTTCACTCATTACTGAGACACTCCCATTAGGATTCGTTTATCAAAGCACGGTTAATATTGCGGGTGGAAAAAGGAGCTGATAAGGGACATTTCTTGTGTTCCAGTGATCAAGTCCGCAAGGGATGACTTATAGATGAAGGGAGTATATAGTGTGTTTACATGTATGGCATTTGTTTTGAAGATATTACTGCGACTGTAGAACTCTTCCACCTTACTTAAAGGGACATGAACCCCCCTCTTCAATGTACGTTTGTACCCTGAGGGTATTTCAAATAAATAAATAAAAAAACCTCTTTCAAAGGCCCCTCGCGCAATGACAGCGATGACTGTAGCAATCATGACGTGGCAGTGTTTCCTGTCGTCGCTCTGAGGTGACAGGAGAGCGACGACAGGAAAAGACACCGGATCGGTTTAGTGTCCTCCATGAATTCGTCCTTTGGACATGTTCTGTTTCGGTGAGGAGTTATACAACCAGTATGATAGATGGACATTGACATAAAAGAGGGATGAGCCGAATTTATCGGAAACGATTTATTCCTAATTTCGAGCACAAGTATTTCAAGACGTAGTGAGCAGAGCGCACGGCCTTTCCTCGCTGCGACACTCACCGAACGCCATGGTTGAAGATGACTGGTTCTCGAAGAAGGCGACACGGGGTTTGCGCTGTTTAGGATTAACCATCGACCGCTCATTTGTACCACTGTCTTAAGACGCACAAATCAATTTGCAGATTTTATGCACACATTGGTCGTCATGTACGTGCAATTTGGTAATTATATTTTTCTACTGAACTTATTTCGAGCCAATTGGGCTGACGAAGTACGTGCCCACATACGAAGACCTTTACTCCAACTTTAATAATAATAGGCACCGCCCACTGACCAGAGGGAGCTGCGTTCCTCGCACTGCCCCGTCTCAAGTTCCCTAATATTAGCCGTTAGGGGCACACAGAAAAGAGACGTGAGCACGGGTCCCCCGTGTAGCCCGGCTATGCCCGGCCACAATCCACCCACTCAAGGAGGGAGGGAAACGTACGCGTCGCATTCCATTTTGACCGACACCGTCTCATTATTGCTTTTTTATCCACTAGGCTTCGCGTTCTGGCGCTGCATTCACACAGCAAAACTCGACTGCGTGGTGCCTATAGGCTCCGTGCAGACGTAATTCAGGAAGGCGCTTCTAGCGGCAACAAGCGCAGATTTGGAAGGCTGTTCTCAGCCACTTGCGCAGGGGAGCAATCGCGGCCGACGCCTTTTCCGATGCCAATGCTTTTCGTGCTTTTCTTGCTTGGCCAGTGGACAGAGCGACGGTCCGTCCGCGTTATCGACGCGATCAGTACAATCGCTGCTGTCGTCTGTTTCAAGCTGCCGCCGAATTTGCTGCCGCGTAAGCCCGAGGGTGATAAGCTTTCATCGTTTAGTGAGCGAAGCGGCCCGCACTACACGTTTGCTGTTTCGCTCAACGGGCTCGTCGCCTCCGTTGTCGTTTTCGCAAAGAATTTGATGTGGCCGCGTTCCTCTGAGGGTGTACGAAGTCTGCCGAAAAAAAGCACACGCGCTAACACTGCTGATAAAAATTTACCGTCTTTTGAAAGAAAACGGGAACGAAAACGCCTCAAGCGAAGCACCAAAGCACGGCGCAGTGGCTTGCCGCTGCTTGCGTCGGCTGCTCCTGTATAACACCAAATCTGCTGCCATGGCCGCATTGGCGCAGGAGGCCGCGCGCGCCTGTGGCGGCTCCTAACGTATGCACGGTGCTCATAGAGACGTGCTTCACATGGACTTTGCGTTTTGTGTGGTGTTCTAGCGGATTTTTTCACAGTATGCCTTCGGATTTCGGTGAGCAACATGGTGAATACCACCGGAGTCAGTGGAGTGTGTGTATTCCTATACATTCACCGGACAATTTCTCCATCGACGGAAGTTTGCGCCTAGCTAAATGGTTGGGCCTAACAACGCTTAGGCTCGGCTCGAGTACGGCCGTGCCGGTTGGCGGTCGCGTCCATGGCTAAGTCCGCTGCAACCATGGACTAAGTGAATGCTCCTGCACCCTTAGGCCCACTTCAGCAACTGAAGCAAATGCATGGCATCACTCTTGGCCTCTCGTATGGATGAAATCGCAACAGAACATAGTATCGCCAGCTCAGCGAGGCCGGGAACGCGCCCGGTACCTCAAGCGGACGCTGTGGCGGCGTCGGCCAGTTCAGCGCCCTTCACACCGACGCAGCTCACCACTACGAGTCCCAAGGACAGCATGGAAAACGACGACAACGAGCGATCGGAATGGTACATTATCAACTACCGCCGATACACGACGCGAAGACTCAAGGGCGAATTACGGTTGGAGCGGGGGAGGAAGCCTCACTTTTCCGTGCTGGTCAGGCGGCTTAGCCAAATGTCTGTGCAGGACATCCCAAAGTCAGGAATTACTCGCCTTATAGGACAGACTGCTCCCACCAGCGTTGCCGCCGAACATTCTGCATTTAAGTTTATTGTTAAGGTCAATGCAGTTAGATTGCCCATTTGGGATAAGCAACACTTACACAATTTGTAAGCACAAGGAGAGCTGACGCTGACGCTGGGATCGGCAGTTGAGGCGCCAGGATTCCTGTTGAGATAGTGGACGCAACCCAACCTGCTGAGGTTACTTCGAAGGGTGTCGTGAAGATACCAGCGGAGCACACTGAGGAATATATTGACAATCACATTCGTTGCGAATCCGCTAACATTCTGTGATTTCGGATAATGGGCAAGAGACAAACGCTTCTGATCACCTTCGATACGCGACGTCCTCCGAGACGGCTATCCTTTGATCACGAAATCGTCCCAGTGTATGTACGCAAGCCTACAGCCCTAGCATATTTTCGGTGTCATAGACTGGGTCACATGGCCATGGCCGAATTCTACCCGTCACAAGCTGCATGTCGTCACTGCGGCTGCACGCACGAGGAGGATAGCCAGTGCGAGGAGACACCGTTCTGCGTGACCTGCCAAGCAGCAGGCCACATATTTTTTTGACCCCACCTCCCCCCAATAGAGCATTTAAAGCCACAAGCCCCCCCGCTACCAAAGAAAAGTGCTCATACAAAATCGTGTCAAGGAGAGCAGTCAGCACCACTAGGTAAAAATACACACACTCCGTTCCCTACATGGTGGCAGGTGACGGCATCGAACGCGGCAACAAACATCAGTAAGACTGTGGATAGACTTGAGCGTTTTGAACAAGCCCAGGCAGCCTCGGCAGGTACCTGGACCAAGTTCCAGCGAACAAATGTACAACTTCATGCAACAGAAACTAGACACATCTCAACAACCGATCATATCTTGGATGCAGGCCTCCAAGAGGTGTGGAGTCCTGCAACCGGTGTGGTAGACATTGATACTCTTACGAGTAAAACAGTTGGGTCCGGTCCACCATACTGAGTCTGTTACTAATTCATGGCAGTACACTCCTCCCGTCAAAATTGAGCAGGATTTTGCTTTCCAGGGCAGTGCATACACGCTGTAATGTTTGTGTTACTCTGAATCTCGGTAACCCTATGTCGAACGAAATCTTTCCACTTTTAGGATACCCGATAACCAATACTGCGCTATCATTGAATCCGCTCAAAACTGCACTGATGTCATGTCCTCGTCCAGCTCTCGACGAACATAGTCATACATTCGTGTTGAGACGGGACAGGGTGACAGTTCGAGTCTCGAAAGGCTTGTCTCTTTCAACGGCGCCACCCCGGACTTGCACAAAACAACCGTTGAACCCTTCCCCTTCCTATGTCCTGTTGTGCAAATGTAGCAAACGACACTGTAAGGTGACTTAGCGGCTTTAGCGAAAAAATGAAGTGCGTATTTGTTGCCAAGTCCATGTGCGCCCTGTCAGTACAACCGAGATATTCCTATATCGCAGAGCTGGGGAAGTTTATAGGAGCAACTCATCCATCGTGTAGAGTGTCCAAAGGTAGGTGTTCTTCTCACTCAACACCTTTCCGCCAATGCCTTTGGCAACCGATCTTCATCCTTACTGTGACAGGAGTCAACATGCCAAGAGGGTCGTGCAGGCTGGATGTCGTCTCGAGCGTGAACCGTTGTTATCGGTTCTTTGTTGAACAAATTCCGAAGCGTTTCCCGAGCCGAACCACTGTATTTCGGTGTCGCGATGCCATACCAACACCAGGACTTTCAGTACTCCTGACAATTGTCCTAAAGACAGCTGCGGTGGTTGTGTTCCAAGTGCGCGTGGGTCGTTCGAGGACTTTTCGATGCACTTGAGAACATCTCACTAGCTTCTGAATGCAGCCTAGATGTATGAACTGAAACACTGTCTGGTTGAACGTTGATGGCACGAGCAGGACGCGGCACTACTGCGAAAATCTTTAGCATGGCCCTTAGATGCGTTCTTTCATAAAGAAACATGCAGGACTGTGCACTCTCGAGCCTCTATTTCTGTTTGAATAAAAACAGGAAATACTTAATGTTTGCTTTCTGTTCCTGGTTGTGCGGTCCTTGTTGGCCTGTGCGGCCACATTGTCCACTTTTCTCTAAACTTCGGCGCACGATGGTCTTGAAGTCGAGGACTATGTCGTGAGGAAGCGAATTCAGGGGAATGGGGTACAGAATCGCGGAATAATTGCCTTCCGATACTCCGAGAATCTTGAGGTCACGCCTCTGGGTCTGCGCCGTGTTGCAGAGGCATCGAAGTCGTCGAAGATCGTTGGAGGATTGGACAGGTTGCATGTCGATGAGTCGCTGCATGTGAGCCTAAATTACCACGTCGGCCTTGGCAAATCATTGTCTCAGGATGTCCAGGGCTTTAGAGTAGCAGCTTGCAGTTGCTGCAAGTTCCACTATAGCCAATACCGCATGGCCCGTAAAGACGGTACCTAGATAGGTGAAGCTGTCTACGTAGGTGTGCCCCCGTTGTTGTGTATCAGTTGGTTGAACTGTTTGCAAAAAGGTGTCCACAACGAATTTTGGCCATCGAATTTAATGGCCAATTTTACGAATCTCAACGGTGGGCTGGAGCGTGCGTTGCACGGATTGTGGTGGTGTTGCCGGCAGTGCACGGTTCTGGGACTCCTCAAACTGACGTAGCCTCTACTTGAGTGTCGCGGACGTCGCTGTGGCTTGATCGCTATACTTCAAAAGCCCGCCAAACTCTGCCTCCGCTTCCGTAGTTGACAGCAGAAGGACGATGTCGAAGTCAGTTGCTCTCAACTCGGGGTAAAATCGGTTGAGGCGCTCGTTGATGACGCAAATCTGGTCTTCCATAACAATGTCTTCAGAGAGCGCTGCTTCGATCCTGTTGAGGAGGCGCGTTAATTGCGATCTCTCGCCTTTGCGATTAAGCTTGAGAGCTTCCATGTTACGACTCCTCGTTGAGCAGCTATAGGTCGGTGCGCGTGATCCGTATATTGGAAGGCGCTTACTTCAGGGTCATCAATGTGGTTCATTGTTCCGATGAGTTTAGGCACCACTTCAAGGAAATGAAGCCTCGCGATGTATGAAAAAATGCGTTTATTTACAATAAACATCACCCCAATTCCTGCTGCGAATGCGGGTGATTAGAAGGACACGAGAATTCATCAGCATCCTCTTCGTCACTCTTGGCCCAACACAGTGCATATCGAGTACCAGTCGAATACCTGTGTTAACACAGAGTTTATAATATTGTGTTTGTTATGTGCTCGTTGAAGCCATCCCTAATGAAAATATGTCCACCATGTGAATGGTGGATTCCATCATGTATTATGGTGCTGGAATATGGTGGCATATGGTGTATGCTGGCGAATAATGAATGCTGGCGCATAACAGACGCTGGAGAACAATGGAGCGTCAGAACCATTGTGCCCAGCGGTACACGTAAATAATTGTAGAGAACGCAATGAAGAAAGCATTAAACAAAAAAAAAGCCGTCCGCTACTAGGAGTCGAAGCCGGCACCTCCCGATCATGAGCCGAGTACTCTACCACTCCGGCCTGCTGTGACATGTTTTGCGTTAGGTGACAATGGCTAGTTAACATACTAACACACCGTTTAGCTTTTGCTTTGTGTATCACATACTCGAGACAGACGCTATCCACATCCTGCTAAAATTTGCAATTCATTAAACATTCACAAGAGAACTGCTGCCGGTAACGAATGGCATGTCGATAGTGGCAACAGCGCTAACTTTCTGTCACACTTCGCAACTTAACTCCAAAAAATTATGAAGTGAACCGAGGAGGACGTACACTTTACCTGCTGTTACTGCCTAGTTTAATATCTGTTTCTCGCTCTTTCCGAACAGCCACGTGAGCAGATGCTTTATGTCGACTATGGGCACCGTGCATACGTTAGGAGCCGCCACAGCCGCGCGCGGCCTCCAGCGCCAATGCGGTCACGGCAGCAGATTTGGTGTGATACAGGAACAGACGACGCAAGCGGCGGCGAGCCACTTCGCCGTGCTTTCGTGCTTCGCTTGAGGCGTTTGTGTTCCTGTTTGCTTTAAAAAGACGGTAAATTGTTAGCAGCTGTGTTAGCGCCAGTTCTTTTTTTCGGCAGACTTCGTGCACCCTCAGACGAACGCGGCCACACCACATTCTTGGCGAGAACGACAATGGATTCGACGAGCCCGTTGAGCGAAACAGCACGCGCATAGCGCGGGCCGCTTCGCTCACTAAACGATCAAAGCTTATCACCCTCGGCCTTACGCGGCAGCAAATTCGGCGGCGGCTTGAAACAGACGACAGTAGCGATTGTACTGATAGCGTTGATAAGGCGGACGGACCGTCGCTCTGACCACTGGCCAAGCGAGAAAAGCACAAAAAGCATTGGCATCGGAAAAGGCGTCGGTCGCGATTGCTCCTCTGTGCAAGCGACTGAGAACATCCTTCCAAATCTGCGCTTGTTGCCCCTAGAGGCGCCTTCCTGAATTACGTCTGCACGGAGGCCTATGGGAAACGTGCAGCACCTACAGGGGGCGCAGCAGTGCACTGCACCTATGCGCCGCCAGTGCCGCGAGTGGCGACTTGCGGCCACTTCAGTTTCAACTGGCGTGCTATGAATCATCGTCTCTCCGCCAGCTACGCCCGCGTTGTATGCAAGTGCGTGTGCGCGAAGGTGACAGGTTTAGAAAACGGGTAGGCTTGCAGAAAGTTAACAGTGCATGATTCTTTTGGGGCCCCAAACGAAGAGAAAGGACATAAATTTACGAAATCAATCATGTTTTCAATGTGACGTAGCACAGACGCGCGACAGAGTGTTTTGAAAGGGCGATCCGTGCGGCCGGCCGGCATAAAGCTCGAAGCATAGACCGTCACCATCGATGTTTGTAAACATTATTTCTTGCCATTTTGCCTCCTTATTGTTGAGTAAACGATGGCATTTGTGTCTGACATGTGTTAGACAAACCCTTGCTATGCGCGCAAGTAATACGTACGGTCACCGAACTGCAATGTGTTGAATTTAGTAATGCATGACATTTGCGTGAAGTTTTCTGTGCAGTAGTTGAGCTCCGTTTATAGGCGTTGCTCAGGCTGCATGAGTCTTTGAGTAAATTTGTCACGTGCCAGCTTATCACGCGATATCTCAGCTGTCACGTAGCGCAATAGAACGGCGTGGCCCGGCTTCGCTTGCACGCACAGTGCTGTTAAGGGCTATGGCAGTACGTGGGGAATACATTTTGAAATTCTCGCGGTCTGCGACGCATCTTACCTGGCATGCAGGACTTCTTCTTTAATGCGATACGGCGGAAAAACAGCAGCAGCGTTCGAGGGACAATTGCTGGATCTGTCGATTGCTTTCCGCCAACGAATTGTGAACTGCAGACTCGAGATCCCTTTTCCGGCTGCCCCTCGGTTCCTTCAGCATGTTAAAAATATCAGTTAACTTGCGTGGAGAGTAAATTCACAGCGAACTAGCTACAGCATGTACTTCATAAACGTGCCCGCGGGATCACTTGATTCACGCGGCGTACACTATTCCAGGGTTCCCGCCGCTTTCAAAGCAGAAAACTGCAGTCAAAGCAGAAAACTGAAAAACTTTGTTCCAGGTGCGTAGTTCTTATAGTTATCGGCACAGTTTACAACACAGCAATTCATACGCGACATCGCGAAGCACCGCTAGCAACCTGACACGGCTGCACTCATGGGTCGGCTGCTGCACGGAACACGCCAATTCCTTTCGTTCACTCCCGCACAGCGGCGCCACTGGCTCAGTGTACGTTCCCCATAAGGTCATTCGATGAAATACGCACGTACAATAGATATGTTATAGTCACGTGGTAGTAATGTCGACGAAGGCAACAGTGGGCGTGTCAAAGAAAATACTCTTTATCTGGCCGACCATGTGGCTGGGAAACTGAAAGTCACAGTACATACAGCAATACACACTGGCACTGATAGCGGCGAACAGAGCGTCGGCCGTGGATAATCTGATCCACGGCAACGAGCGTCGGTATTTATACATGCGGCGCCGAACATTCGAGCGTTATGGCTGATGGCCGAGCTTGATCCAGAATAAACTCAGTTCGCGTTTTTGCGCTCAAGCCGAAGAGATGATCCAAAAACTATCTAGAATGCTCTCAGACAATCTGGCGCGGATTGCGCAAGGAAGTACCTACGCGTGCAATACGCCGGGAACATAAAACAGAAATAGCGTGTGTGGCATTGCCTCGCTCTGAAAAGACATCGTCCCGATGCTTTAACAGAAGGTGGAAGTACAATAATAAAGCAACAACAACAAAAAGATTCGGTCCTCAGGTTCGTCAAAGCGCATAAAACGGCTTGAGGCGCACGACATGGGCGACTTCAGGTCGCGCAAGGCGCCGTTGAGAGTTCATAATGCCATCGGAGACCGCCTCGTAGTCGAGTGTGCCAAGACGTCAAAGTACCCTGTACGATCCGAAGTACCGTCTCAGAAGTTTTTCCCTCAGGCCAGGTTGGTGTACCGGCGTCCACACTTAAACACGGTCGCTGGGCTGGTATTCCGCGAAGCATCGTCGAAGATTGGAACGGCGGCTGTCCGTCATCTCCTGATTCTTGATGCGTAGGCGGCCGAGTTGTCGGGCTGCTTCGGCGCGCTCACTGTAGACAGTCACGTCAAGGTCTTCTTCGTCGGTGACGGTGGGGAACTTCGCGTCGGGCGGCGTTGCCGGGGTCCTTCCGTAGAGCAACCTGCACGGCGTCATCTGCGTCGTTTCTTGTACGGCCGTGTTGTATGCAAAGGTCACATACGGAAGGATGGCATCCCACGTCTTGTGCTCAACGTCGACGTACATGGTCAGCATATCGGCGATGGTCTTACTTGTACGTTGTGCGACATTTAGACATTTGCGGACAGTGCACCATAATGCGAGCCTGAAGGGGATAAACATTGAGTATGAATAGGTGCTCCTTAAGCCGAGAGTTTGGAATTAACTCAATAAATCTGTGTTACACCTTTAAATTCGAACTTACCTAGTGAACCTCAGAAGAGAACTCTTCGAATATGAGTGTGGCGACCCCTCGTTTCGCTTCCCCCCAGCAGGCCACGGACCGATAACCCCGGAGGGTCACCTAAACTTTAAGGGTATCCTCGAGGAGTATTACGGCTCGCTTATTGGCCTGTGAGCTAACGAACTGCTGCAAGACTGCCTTCTTCCTGCGGAAGCTCGCGCAGCTTTGGCAAACTACTCATTCCTTATTTAGCTCCGCCATGAGTGGTACTGAAGTTTTGCTTCACCGCCACCACCCTTGCAGAAAGGAACTGGATGACAGAGCTGACACCAGCGATGGCGTCTTTATTTTCACGGACCACCCCCGTAATTTAGTGTTTAATGTCACTGAACAACTTCTCGAAACCTACCGGAGGGTCAGCGGCCTTTCGCTTACCGCGTCGAGATTGCACCTCGGCCTACTGCACTGTCGCCGCCGCCTCCGGTGTGTTTTCTCGTTGTCTAAGCTCCTCAAATAACGCTTTAATCTCCTGAAGCACACTTCTCAGAGTCGCATTCTCACGCTCTACCTGCTGCATTCTAGCTGCAGCTTGCTCTGGCAACTCGCGCTGCACGATAGTGCGATGCTTACGTTTTTGGCCCCCCTCGTTCAGCCTGTTCAATCCGGACACAGGAGACAGACCGATTCCTCGAGCAAGAGCGGTGGCCCGCACCCCGCCTAGGGGTATCAGGTTCACCCCCTTGGTTGAACCCAGGTTCCCCGCGCTGCTTGTTTCGTTTTCTGTGTCTTCGCCTCCTACGCCGAACGATGTAGTGAACCTGGTACCTGCTTTTGCAGGCCTGATCCACCGTCGAATGCGCTCCTCCACAGATGGAGCACTTTGGCTGGCACGTGTGATTCTCAAGGGGCGATGAGACCCCACAGATCCGGCATGTGATGACAGTAGGAGTGGGACAAACGTCCGAACGATACCCCAGCTTTCCACAGGTTCGACAGGCGTCGATTTGTCGTAGGTAGAGGGTGCACCGGATCATGGTCATCCCACACATAACGTACTTTGGAGCTTTCATACCGTCGAACAGGACGAGCACCGTCGGCATTTTCTTGATGCTGCATATTCCAAGAACCTTCGGGTTTCTTGCGTGCATGAAGAGCTCGCCAAGCTGGTCGTCAGAGACCTCAGGGTCAATACCCCGAACAACTCCTCTGCACGTATGTCCCGATGGCATCCCGTAAGTGGAGACTTCGTGGAGCGTTTCTTCTACCCAAATTTGTTTCACTTTGGCGTAAGCTTCCACGTTCCGAGCGTGTGGCGTGCTGATGACAAAAAAATGTTCTGCATTTCATTGGCACAAAGAATATCCTCCTCAGCCTGCGGCACGCCGAAACAAGCAGCCATCACGAAAGCTTGGGTAACCTTGATTTGACTAACCTTGCGCACGTCCATGCCTCTCTTCTGACGGAAGACAACCCGGTAGTGATCTTTAGGCAATCGCGGCAGACCCGACGCGGTGATGATCTTGTTTATCGGCCCCTTCGGGTGCGCTGGGTGGGCGGTGCCATTACCGGCACAGAGGCCAGGGCTGTCGCCGGGCGTAAAATCATGATGCTGCTTCTTCCGAGATTGGGCAACAATCTACCCAGACGCTTCACCCTCCTGCCTGGAGATTTCTTTGTTGAAGGCCATCTCCTCGAGTGGCATTGTCGCAGCGTCTCGTACGGCAGGCCAAGCTGAGCTCCAACGTGACACGGGGTGATATACCCTAATAAAAGGGCGAACACTTCACCTACGCACAAAAAGTGGAAAATCCTTGACAGAAACTGCTTCACATTAGTCGAAAAACCGAGGTCGATCGGCAAAGTTTCGGCCAAAATGATTTAAAAGAACAGGAGCCAATGCTAGCGCGTCCGCCTCGCGTCAAGCAAGCGGCACATAACAATGGTACAGAATATCTATGTTTCAGAGTCGGCAATCAGATTTTAGTCATTCTGAAGATGAGTAGCGATATGCTTGTCGAATCCTGACGCGCAATACACTTCATAAATGATCCACATATGAAATATCGCATATACGTCCTTTTAAATGGCTACTTTAGGTTAAATGCGCATTTTGTTTATTGGCGACTCCCCTTCCCCCCACCCTCCGACATTCTTCACACTACCGGCCCTTGTGGGACTGAATTGCGTGTCTGGAGCCTGCTAGCTGAGGAGAGTTTGAGACCCCTCATCTATAGCCAGACCAAATCTCGAACAAGCCATGTTTATGGATGAACAATACGAAGCCGTTTCACTAAAAAATCTAACTGTGCTGTCAAAAAATATAATGACCTCAGGGAAGACCCTGATGCAATTATCACTATGGCAATGAGGTTTAATAGCGGTGAGGTTTAATATCGCACAGTTGCACGGCAATAATTCCTCTATGCAAACCAGACGCACTACGGAGGTCCTTCCATGGGAAAAAAAAACTCCCAAAAAATTGCAATAATATTCACGCCTGCTCATTCAAATAAACGTTATCCCCCCCAAAATATCAGTAAATATTCTGAAGCACACTGTGTAATAGGTGTTCAGCGCTAATCGTGCCAAAATTTGAACAATTTATGTGTCATAACAATGAACTGGGAATAGGTTACGCTGTTCACCATCGAATGTAAAACTATTTCCTTTAGTTCGGCTAACTACATATGTATTAACTATTATTGATCGACTTCTAAAATACCCATATGAAAACTAAGTATGAAAGAGTTTATTCTAGGCTGACCTCCGGAACTCCTCCACATTTCTGTTCCACTATGCGCAATACAAGGCGTCTCGGTTTTTTAAAACGGCAAATGACGAAAATAGTAGAGGCGCTGCTTGAGTAGCACACCAGAGCAACATCTTTGGACATTTGGTACGCTTTTTAAGACTCTTAAAGAAAACACATTATTAGGCATGCGACTGCTGTAGCAGGAGGTTTACCAAAATTGTATTACTGGAGTATATGCAACGTTTAGAAGTAGTTATTAAGGGAATTACAGAATTAGCCGATATGCAACTAATAGTCTGGCTTGCTCTTTGCCTGCAACTACAAGGTTCTATGCAGATGCGCTCCACTTTCAATTTCTCAGCAGATGTTACGGCCATCTAAGGCTTTATCGCATGAACGAGGAATGACGACCATAAGAAAGGGCCACTTGTCTTGCAGTACGAATCGTGCCACTCGGGTAGGTGAGTTGACAGCGCCTCCAGGAATGCCGGTTTCTCATGTTCGCTTAGCATCGAGTAGAGTGGGTTGGCTATCTGGAAAAATCCTGCGTAAAAATTAACGAATGATGGTGACGGGTGATGCAAGAGGTTAGCACGAGGTTCTCTTGAACTTACCTGAACAACAAAAAGCTGTTCACTACAGTGAAATATCAAGTTAATATATTCAGTTATAGGTATATCACATGTACACCTAAGTAAAAGAAATGGCTGTCACCATAATGTAGGATGAAATTCCGCGAGAATATTGTGCAAACCATATTCGCCACAGCGAGCTAATGATGAGCCTTCAAATTTGATAGTTTCTCTAAAGTTCTCTACTACTCAATTTCTTGTGTATATGCGCTTCTCTCATAGAGTTTGTCCCATAGGAAGTGCCCAAAATGAAAACCACAAGCGCTTCCACCGAGTAATATTTTTGTTTACTTCAGTGACCTCGAAAATAAAAAAAAGAATCCATTTCATCAGACATCAACCTGGAACACAGTCAGTCACCGCATTCTAAGAACCAGTACCCTCGAAGAAACGTTAAAATAAAGAACTGGGGAGAGCCGAAGCGTGTGCGGAAGGGTCTTTCAGCTTCACAAACGGGAAACTGTGGGAGGGGTCAAGCGCCAGTGTGCGCCGGTTTTTAGGGGCGAAGCTCCTTAAAGCGGCACCCGTTCGTCCCTCGTCGTAGTGCGTAACCAGTCTTACGCTTTGACCTCCAAGGTGGTGCCGGTGGGAGATTTCTCCTGTGCGTTGTTGAACAATAAAAAATTCGCAGCGTGCGCGTTAACTAAAAGCCGAATTCTTCTGTCTCTCATTCCCCATTAGCACCATTGGCATGTTCCAGTAGGAAACGTTAGTAGAAGTAGAAGTGTTAAAAGCCGACTTCTGCTGTCTCATTCCCAGTAGCAGCCATTGTTTACCTCCAAGGTAGTGCCTGGTGAGAGTTCTCCTGTGCGTGATTAAACAATAAAAATTTTGTTCAAAACGCCGTTGATTGATGAAATAAACCAAGCGAAAGACGCCAGATGTTTTTTAAAAGCAAAACGAAAAGACGCCAGATGTTTCTAAACAAAACGAAAAGACGCCAGCTGCTTAACGAAAGACGCCAGGTGTTTTCTAAAGCAATGGTTTTATAATCAAAACCATATCGCGATACAGGTTTCTAGTTGACGATGCTCGTTGCCGTCGGTGTGTGCTCGTATGCAAGAACCACTTGCTTACATTTCACTGACCACAAAGCGGTCATAATGAAAGGACAACGGAAACCAGCAATAAAAGTTTGATAAAACATTTAATCAATCGTTTCACGTCAATTTTATCGTCGGGCGAAATAACGGAAGAAATTTCACGGTTTAACCGATGATTACTTCCAGGAGCTTCGCCCAATCATCATCATTCACCTCGTGGATCTGCCGTCAATTTTTTTTTCCACAGCAAAATCGCTGATAATAGGATAATGAAAGACAATAATAATTGATGGGGTTTAACGTGCCAAAACCACGATATGATTATGAGAGACGCCGTAGTGGAGGGCTCCGGAATTTCTTAACCCTGGGGTCCATTAACGTGCAGCTAAATCTAAGTACACGGGCCTTGAGCCTTTTTTGCCTCCATTTAAAATGCGGCCGCCATGGCTGGGATTCTGCAATGAAAGGCAGAAGAAGATGATGAAGAAAGGCCTGACCGAGGTTATTCACCACATTGTTTTGCGGAGAGATTTCTTTAATGAGGTGCTGGTGGTGCCAAGCCTGAAACCAGGCATGTAGAGAAGGGTGTTTCATCTTCACTAACGTCGTTGGAAAACTGTGTCGGAATGCAGCTTACCATAAGGTGCTTCTTCTTCTTCCCTACAGGCTCGGTTTCAGTTGCCCAGGGCATGTAGGGCGGGGTGTCTCAGATCACGTATTTATTGTCATCTATTTGTTGAGCTAACTGTTGCCTTCTCCAATTTTAGTCGACTGGTGGCGAGTAAAGTACTATCACTTTGCAGATATGACTGAGGAAGCGTCGTTTCAAATAGATGACTTCACCATAGAGACCCACGTTTGTGTCTCTGGTTTTAGATAAGAAACTTTGAGTGCCTTGGTAAATTTCGTCGGGCATTCTGACGCCGCTGCCATGCCAAACATAACGCTTTAGGCAGTAACAATGAACGTTTAACTCATAATATGCATAGTTTGGACCGGTGGCGAGTTGGGGGGATTTTCACAATTTTTGTGGCGCATAACTTATTTGTGATGGACCGTGGCGACAGACATGCCGACAAGCCGGGACCCTAAATTGTTTCACCCCTAACATTGAAAATATGTTGCTAAACCTTGAATAATGTGCGAACTGTCTGATGTTAGAAAGCAACCTTATTTTGTGAGCCTAGAGTAAATTACGGCTAATTGTATCATTGTCATTATTTATCGATACCGTTAAATTATGCACGTTAACATATAACACATATAACATTATGTTAACGTGCATAATTTGCCAGCAATATCTAGTAAATCCTTAACAGTATAAGCACAATACAGTAATTGGGGTAGTCTCAGTTGCTCAGAAAGAACAGAATTCTTCGGGAGAAAAAAAGCGATCAATTCAATTAAGATTGCCTCCTCTGCGCGAAGAACATCAGCGAAAATAGAAATGCCGGGTGCTGCCGTATTCGAGAATAGATGTGCGCAATAAATCGCTAACTGCAAAGAAGATTGTTTAGTAACTCAGCGTGACGCACTCTCTCGAAAAATTACACCATCTCCCGCTAAAGGGAACCATGTGTAGATGCGAAGCAGCGGGCGCTAACGCTTACACTGGCGGCGGCGTTGACGCTGGCGCTCACCACTACTGCGGAGCAGGCCACCAGCTCCCCACTTTCTTTAGCATTACGCCTCCTTTGGAAGATACGCTAATTTGTGTATATGTGTGTGTGTGTGTGTGTGTGTGTGTGTGTGTGTGTGTGTGTGTGTGTGTGTGTGTGTGTGTGTGTGTGTGTGTGTGTGTGTGTGTGTGTGTGTGTGTGTGTGTGTGTGTGTGTGTGTGTGTGTGTGTGTGTGTGTGTGTGTGTGACACAAAATAACTTTTAGTCAGCTTTTAGGTGAACAGTTTAGTGGCTACCAAAGAGCATTTTAGTATTCTGATAGGTCGGCGTGAAACAGCGAGCTGCTCTTTGTTACAACCATGGTGCACTGATTTGAAAGAAGCAGTGACATTGACTGCACGCATGTCGCGTTTCCTGCGTACACGTGCAGTTACCGGCCCCTAGTACCGATGCGCTACTGATAATTCGACGGACGGACGGATGAATATCTGTAATAATAATTTTGTATGGTTAGTGTCGAGCGCGATTCAAAACAGGTGCCAAGCCCGCCAATTTGCAAGGCTGGCAGTACTGCCGCGTGGTCAACTCCCGCGGTCACGTTCCGAGAGGGTCCCATCTGATCACGTGGCAACAAAAAACGGTGGCCTGAGTTTCAGCTGGCATTTCCTCTGCTAGGCGCGCGCGTGCAGTCATTTGTTCGTCACCACCATCGTCTTCGCCGCCGTCATGATCTACAAGTGATAAAGAAAACACTGATGAATTCGGAATCACTGTGATTCGCGATGTCGCGAATCATTGTCGCTTGGATCCTCGGCAAAGCAACTATTCTGAAATAGACGTCGGTTCCAGCAGCGACGAAGAGGCACCTCGAGACGCATGGTTGGAGCATGCTGGCTGGTAATAACACAGAAGAGGAAAAAAAGTTGTGGACAGCACACATGCTCCTATTTTGTCCAGAAAATTAAGTAGTGGGGTGGCTAATAATTACAAACAATTTATTCAATGCAAGTGGTCGGTCGTCCTAAAGCTGAAATACGTCCGCACTGCTCAGAATTCCGTTGACATCTGCCGATGGGTCGATTGCACCGGGCTCTCCTTTTTTCAGCGCCCACCGACACACACACCATAGAGTAACATAAAAAGTTAAGAGAGGACACTCCCATAGACCCCAGCGGCTGATTTTGGGATCGCAGCTCTCCAAACGGGCCGGGGGGAACCTATGCAGCCTCGAAGATGATAGGGACCGCAGAAATGGTGGTCTCGAAGGCCATGTTCTAGAGATTAGCAAAATTACACGGCCTCCGAGACCACCTTTGTGGATGTGCTCGTCTCAGAGGTCATGCTTTAATTGCGTTTCCTTTTTTTTTTTTCACGCGTGGTTTGCATGCATTGATTAGCTTAGTGTAAGCTGTACCGCCAGAGCGGCAGGCACACGATGCCACTGTGTGTTTATGCATACATTTTAAATAAAACGTAAGAACTCTCGGAAGAGACGAAAAGTTTTATTTTCAAGCCATTCTTGGTAAGCACATGCACACTTACATGCGCGCACGAAGAGGTGGGTTCGTTGCACTGCAAGACATGGCAATACAGCTGCCATATCTTGAGTTTAAATTTTACAGAAACAATAAACAAGTAGGCGACATTATGAAAGGCCCACACAACAGTGAAACTGCAGTACACGCGCACGTACGCATACAGTTAACGACGCAGCGCGACAGGTAGTTGCCGTAGTATTTGACTCCGGACGGCATGTGCTGAAAAAAATAAAAAAAAAGAACGAAAAAAAAAGGGTGTTGGCTATGTCCTCTCTCCCGCCTTAGCCCAAATTTTCTCCGACGCACTTCACATCACCTTTTCGCGAAAAACAGTCACGAGTAGATTCCGCAGCTAAAACAAAGCAATATTTGGCACCATGCATGCGTTACCGAGGCAGTCGTGTTTACTCAGAAGATTAAGTCGTAGCCTCAGCTAACAAACATTTTTCTCGATTCACAAATTCTCTCTAATTGCGCTCGTAACAAGAGCTTCAAGAAAAATGCGAACGCCACAATTAAACAACGATGTTAAGCCTAACTGCACTCTTCACACAATTTCACGCATTGAATTCGAACTACGTGTACCGGCACAAAAAAAAAAAAAACCTAACGACGCAAGCGGCGACTCACTTACTCGCGCCAAGAAACCATTTTCTCGCAAACATGCGCGTAGTGAGGAGCACAAGAAAGCTCTCTGCGCCGAACAGCACAAGCCACAAATGTTAGCTTAACATGACGAATACAATACGCACTTTGCAAATTAATGACGGCGTTCTTACCAATAGCAGCCGCCAAGCAGAGAGGCACACGAAACAATTCAAGACCACGTCGAGCACGTTATCGCACATCTTTTATCGCGTCGCCCTGCAGCTGTCCGTACTTCATTGCATTAAACGCTCATGAACACGGAGCGTGATAACGTTGCCGTCGCGTCGACGCCATTCTGAACTACTCTCGCACCCGATACCCGATTCATGTCCGATCCTGCCCGACGATATCGAACCGTCCAATCGCAGGCGATAAAGATAAATTCAGAGCCGCATTGCGACAAGTAGACGCATATTGCAACTAGAAAAGGTACTCAAGTAGATAACAAGTACGCGCGTTCCCTTGAAGATAGAGAGTGATGTGTCGCCCTCTCACGGCAGGCATGAAGCTGCGTAGCACCGCCGCTTTTGGCCCGAGTGACCACTCTTGTAAATTGTATGTTACTCTATGCACACACTCTGTCGACACCCTGCGCGTCTCGTTCCGGGCCATGCGTTCATCCTGGCACTTAACGCAATTGAGATCGTCACTCCGAATTATCACACGCTGAGGAGCACACTACAAATCAATCGAAGCGGCGCGGCGAAGACGTAGGATTTCAGACGAACCAACTCAGACAGTCGAAGTGAAGCCGTTGCCAGGCGTCGCCGACAGTTGGAACCACGATGACAACACTCAGATCGTCCAAGTCATCTTTACTAGCGCATCGCCAATCAGTGCCTGGGGCGTGGCCCGGAAGCCTGCTGAACGCGACATAGTACTGTCCATTACGTAGGGTCCTTAACACCCCGTTTAGCCTTCGTACGATGTTTGCGTTCGTAACTGTGTGTTTAGATAAATTTATTAACACAGCCTATCGACATCAATAACATGACAACGGACCGAAGAATAAAAACTTATGCATACCAAGCTATCAAGCAAAGGCCACTTCTCAAGCTTAAAATTTGACGTCCCTGCTCCTGTAACAAGTTGTTTACTTTAAAAAGAAAAACATATTGTATTGGCTGTAGTACAATTTTTTTTATTTCCGACTTTTTTCTAGCATAATTCGTACAACACGAAATACTGTTCACCAACGAATTGCACAAATTAACTCTGCAACAAAAGCGAAGATCAGAATTCCGCAAACTGTAGCTACAACTGGATTTACATGTAGACAGGGCTGGGCAGTATCGAAGATACATGTATCTTCGATACTATCTTAGATACTCATAGGGTATCTTGTATCTGTATCGCGATAGGTGTCGCAAAACGAGTATCTGTATCTGTATTTCCGATACATTGAATAATGTATCGTGTATCTTAAGATACAAGATACTGCTGCAGAAAGGCCACCACGCGAAACAATAAACGTCGGCTGGACTCTGCTTCTCAAGCTGATACTGCTGCCACTAAGCCTCCTCAATAAAACTAACGCAAGAGTGACATTCTTTTGTCATTCCGCCAGAGTGTTCCAGTGAGCGCTATTGATTAGGTCTATACGCGTCCGTATTTGTGGAGAAGAGCCACGTGATGGCGCTCGAGCAATCTTAACAAAAACAAGCGTGCGAACGGCTACGCGCAGCCGACCTTTAATTTCTTTTTTATGTTTTCTTTCTTTTTAGCTCTGTCGGTGCCATGAACCTTGTTTCTAACAACGGTACTGTGCTGCGTGCTCCATTGCGTGCGGCGTCTTTCGCTCAAATTCCAATGCCGCTTTGTTGTCATTATCGAAGTTTGCGTTGCATGGTGCTTCGTTGTAAAGTCTCAAGTATGCAAGAATGGGGTTGCTTAGCGTCTCGCGGCTTTCACCCAGCGATTTCAAAGATCTGGTGAGTGTAAGCTTGACTTACATACGATGAGATTGACTTGTATGCAATTTAGATTGTAACAACCGTCGCATCACGGTGTCGATGCTAGATGCAATAGAACAAGCATTTACGTAACAGAAGATATTTTGGCGTACTTTATATTTGTTCGTCGTCCTAAATCATTCAAGAAGTATTTTTAATGATAGCTTAATTCCAAGTGCACAAGTGCTGTCTTTGATCTCCTCCGTTTGCATCCTACGCATTTCCTATATAGACCCTGTATAGTGTTTGCTCGTATGTTTATTGTAACATGTATTTTGTAACCTGATCTTAAACTCCTTCTCTGCTTTATGCTGATTTTTTTTCCCCATTTTCTCGGTTATTGCTACTATTTAAATATCTCCATTCCATGTCAGTTTACTGTTATGTTAAGGTGATGCTGAGAACAAAGGTAAAGTAATGTGAGTGTGCCTAGAGTATACAGTAAGATCAATTCTGCTTACGGTTCAATGAAACTGCGAAATTCAGTTTGCATTATAATAATGGAAAGTATAAGAAAATGACTTAAAATGTTATGATGGGGATGTGAGAAACAGTACGAAGAGCTCAGTTCTTTTTTTTTTTTTTTCGTGAGCGTACCAACCAGACCTTTTATGCTATTTTTCGTAGACACTGAGTTTTCTATTCTCTGATATTAACATGGCGATACATCATGCTTTATTTTCATAGCTTTCGGCGTACCGCCTGTTCGTGTTGATAAAGGATATTTCGCCTCACTGGAACCAAATATTTACAAAGAAGTGGTTCACCTCAACTGAATAAAACAAACGTTGGGATTCACTGCCATGTGGCTCTCGTGTTTATATTGTGCTTAATTCTTGACTAATATGAATTATGTAACATTTGTATTATTCACTTTAGCGCCAAGTGCGTTTCGTTGTATACGTTGTAGAGGGCATTCCAGAACGACCGATCTGATTTTTGTGGCAACTTACGTGCTACGTAGTGATTATTTCGGTGTTTAAAGAAAGGGGCAGCAATATGACTACTATTGTGCTGCAGTGCTCTCAGGCATGCTTCGAGCGAAACAAAAGGCACGTGGACCTCGTTGAAATGAGCGGCCGCGACTTCAGGCATCGGCTCCCCAGCGCGTCAACATTTCTGACCGCCACACACGGCAAAGGAACACCATCGTCTCTGAAGAGTGATATAGGCTGATGGTCCGCGTCCCGGTTGTTTCGCTCTATGCGCGTTTAAGAGCGCTGCAGTGCGATAGCGCACGTCCGAAGTCACGTGGTTTAATTTCATATTTCGCGCGCTTTCTTTAAAAGCCAGAAAGTACTCACAAAGCAGCATGAACATCGACAAAAAAGAATTGGTTCGGTCGTCTTTAAACGTGCTCTGCGATGTGACGGAACGCAGTGGGCCCTAAAGTGAATGTCAAAAAGATGTCACATAATTGGCCTTAGTTAATTAACCAATTAAACTCAATATAAAAATACTATAACTGACGCCACATGACGGTAAACCATACGCCATTGGTTTCATTCAATCGCGGTTAAATGCTTTTTTTAAGTATTTGGTTCTCTTTACGTGAAACACCCTGTATACTTATCCACGGTCGTTTTTTTTTATATTCCGAGCCACCTTGCTATTTCCCTTAGGTATGTTCGTTTTCCTTTCTTAGGTCACCGTAAAGTTTTTTTTTAGTGCTAAATAAGCAGGTAAGCAGGGCTACAAGATGCAATAGTGTGAATAGCAGTGACATCCTGCGACGTTTTTTGCCAGGTACAATAAATCTGGGTAGTTTCTGGACGGCACAAGTGCTATCGGAGAGGAAATGGCAAAAGATTGCACGTTAGTGAACATGTTGCTAACGAACGCTTTACGTAAGCAGATAAGCAGAGTATGATAAAAAAATCATTGCAGTTTTATATTCTCAGCGAATTATATGCGCTGACTCGATTGTTATCGTCTTCACATGATGCTTCTTCAATAAATATCGCTGCCAGCGTTGTTGCTGCGTTGCAGCTGTCGGGTGATGTGGTATTACGAAAGCTCTAACTACGCTTACGGACAAGGTAAGACTCTGCACCGGTATTTGTGCCATGATGCAGAAGCTTCTCATTAAAGTAAGGTGTGTGACCGCGCTTCTTATTGAAGTTCTTGCAATAAGACGGCAAAACGCTAGCTCGTCGCCATGTAGAGCAGCGACACCCATCATTTCCAGAAGTCTCAAGCAAAAACCACTGATAGCGCAGCTTATAAAGAGCTGTCAAGTAAACATGTTCCAATAACTTGTTTCGGAAGGAAACTAATGCACATTGAGCAAGAAAGACAGAACTTTCGAGATTCAAAGATATATTTTCTCAAAAATAAACAAAGTTGGTCACAATTAAGACTATATCATTAAACACTTCTGTACATAGACATTTGCTGCTTAATTTTATGGATCTATAATAGCAAATTTACAAATGTATCGAAGTATCTTAAGATACGATTGGGAAGTATCGTATCGGATACATTCATTCCCGAAGTATCTTGTATCAGTATCTCCAATACTTCTCGCCCGAGTATCTTGTATCGTATCGCGATACAATTTCAAAGTATCTTTGCCCAGCCCTGCATGTAGATATCTCACACAAAATATGTACTGTTCTAACTGGCTCGCTGCATTTCTATAGGTTCATTTCTACTACTGCATTTCTATAGGTTGTGCAGCCGAGAAAAAGTGGTTACCCAAAGCAAAAAAAAGAATAACTAAAAAAATGTAGCAAACTGAAACAAGTACGCAAAAATTAAAGCTGTTTCACACTAGTGGTGCGAAGCTTAGAGGAATGGCGGAGCTGGGCGGCATTCTTCGTTTCTCTTTATTTCTTTTCTTTCTTTCTTACTCTCACTTTTTCTCTCATCTATCTATTCTTTTTTGCCTTTTTTTCCCTTTGTTAATTTCTATTTCTGTTTTCTCTGCAAATGTATTTCTTTCTTTTTCTCGCTGTTTCTATCCTTCTCTTTCTTGTGCTTATTTCTCACTTTTTCTATACTTGCTTTCTCTTACTTTCTATTACATTTCTATCTCTCTTTATTTCTGTCTCTGTCACTTTCTCTATGTGTCTTTCTTTTCTTTCTTTCTCACTATTTCTGTCATCCTAAGGTATGCTTCTTTATCTATTGTCTCTTTCTTTGTCTTTCTTACCTTTCTCTATTTCTTTCCTTTATTCTCTTCTATTTCTTTTTCTCTTTCAACGCTATGATTTCATTCCTCCCCTCCCTCTTTCCCTTGTCCTCACTCTCAAATCCATTTCTCGGCACCTTGCTATACAAGGCTATGCTATGCTGTGCTGGCGCGCCTGGACAGCTGAGTGGTTAGGACGCTCTCCATCGGATCGTGTGTACATGGGATCGAATACCGCCTGGCCAAGAACTTTTTCAGGGGCGGAGTTTCTTAGGACCTAGCCTTGTCTTCCGTTGTGGTCACGGTATAGAACCGTTGCTATAGCCGAAACAGATGTGAGACAGAAAAAAGGTTATACGATGGATTTCATCGTAGACACAGGCTAAATATAAGATAATTATAAGGTAATAGATCGCTGTTGCCAGCAAAAATAACCTATCGTGAACAGTATTGATGAGTTGATTTAGTGCATTATTTCCTATTATAATTTATATCTTCAGTAATAGATTTGTGTTTTATAAATGCCTCTTTCATATGACTCAACCTAAATGATCTAGTGATTGTAGCGTAAATATACGAATTTTCCTACATGAAGCTTTCATATTCCAAAGTCGTAGTAAGATTTATTTCCAGTAATCATGCAAAAATACATGACGATTGCGATGCGTGATAGATCCTGGTGGAACTGTTGTTCAAGGTAAATAGCTGGAGAGGAAAATTATGAGGGGCTTCTTCTCAGAAAACGTGTGATGCAGCAACGTCATGTCAACAGAATTAAGCGCGAAATGTAAAGTTTCGGTAGTACTAGAATGCCACTTGAACAATGTTTACTTTTGCGAATCGGTCCCATAGAATGTACTCCATTTCCAGAGTTGCATAGACTTTCGTTAGTTCACTTGGGCAGCCCTACGTAAAAGACTTTTGTATTCTCCGCAATGGCAAGCGGGCACGTTTCACCGGATACGTGCTGTGAATGATGAGAAGTGTAAGGGAAAACAAAAACTATGCATTTACTTAGATCACAGTTTTTAACAGACTTTGTGCTGTAACAGCGCCGTCATGCAACCAAGACAACATTGAAAATGCTGGAGAAGCAGGTACGCGTCTCTTGTTTACTGTTCCTCTATTATCTTAGTGAGTGCGTACATGTGCCCATGATATTCGCTTCGACACTCATTTTTTCCTTAATCTGGCGCGTTTCCCTTTGAGGGTTTAAGCTGTGTTTTATTGCTTTAAACATTTGCCATGCGCAGGCAACATGCTCACACTGAGTTTTCAACAGTGGTGTTGTCACTCGATGCTCACATCAAATTTTATGTTGTCACTGTTGTTTTGGGACTGCTGACTTATTTTATAATCACCGTTCTCACTGATAATGCGAATTCTCCGGCCCTTAAAAGCGGCATATGCGTTGTATACTCTCCATTCTCTGACGAAGGCCGTGCAACGGCCGAAACGTAAGGCATAAAATTATTCCTCTCTTGTACGTGTACCAGTTTTTTTCTTACACATACCGAATCCACTGAACTTTCCTGCTGAATATATATATATATAGGTGAAATGAAAAACACTGTTACTATACTTGAGGTAACTTATTCTCTGCAGTGATGTAGCTGGATGCGTTCTTCGTTGTTCTTCGCTGAAATATCATTACCTTTTCAAGATGCCCATGCCTTCACGTAAGAGGGGTTTCACGCCTTATATTTTAAAAGCTTCCCCCGTGTCGCTCTTCAATGCAACGTAAGATGATCATCACGGAGCTCTTTATGTCTTTTCAAGGTTCTATTTGCATCTTCGTAGTACTAATGTTTAATAACAATTTCGATGCCATATAATTGCAAGCCAATTTCTGTCCATCTAAACATTTGCACGGAGCACAGCACCCCCCTGTTTTGCAGTCTCGTAGACTGTTATATCGAACAAGAGTCGTGATTAATTTTTTCTACACAGGAAGCTTGATGACTGGGACACAAACATTGAGTCGCTAATTGCTGTTAACAAGAAATATTTCAGAAAAAAAAGGAATGTTTCAGAATATCGCAGACATTAAATTCACTGCAACCCAGATCTAAGGCGGTTCATTTGGTGTTAGCTGAGCGTGAAGCGTACGCTAAGGCGTGACAACAGAGAAGACTGCGCACTGCCTGTGCGTTGGGCTCTGATAGGTTTACCGTAACTGTTGCTTTGTTCTCCTCTCCCACGCAGAATTAGCGGAGATTGCCAACCCAATTTACTCGCTTCTATGCGAAGAGGAAAACACTGCCTTCCAGGAGACACTGTTGACCCACCTGCCAGAGTGGCACGAGTTGTACTGCAAGAGAGGCGGCCCGATATTGTGGTCATTCTTCCCCGTGCACGCCCGAAAGCCTTAAGACGGATTACCACTTCGTGCACATGTTTCGGAGGATGGAATAAAACATTGTTACGGGGAGAATATATTTACAATATCTACACACAGAATGAATTCAGTGGCTGACAAGATGGCGCCCAGCTCGCAGGATCTGTCCACGTCGTCTTCTTTCCAGTCCACTTCGTCGTCCTCTTCAGCCCATTACATGATTTCCCGGCGGCTGGAGCACCGACCCGGTGCTAATCAGGAGGCAGTCGAGTGATATGACTTGAGCCGCGTAACATGCACTATGTCAGTACGAGGGTGGACGACGGTGGGATCAGTACCCGGAGCGAAGGTCGATGGAAGAAAAATATTTTGCGCCGTGAAGGCAATCCAGGCCATCGTCTATGCGTGGCAGAGGGTGGACGTCCTTTTTCGTGATCTTTTTTTAATGCCGATAATCAATGCAAAATCTCCAGCTGTTGTCCTTCTTCTTAACAAGTACAACCGGGGACGCCCATGGACAGCAGGAAGGCTCGATGATATTCCGAGAAAGCATTTTCTCGACTTCCTGTTGGATGATGTGTCGCTCGGCATGGGAAACGTGGTAGGGCCGCCGAATGATCAGACTCGCATCGCCTGTGTCAATCCTGCGCCTAACCCTCGACGCTGCATATGACGCCGAGTACCCGCTAGCAGCCTCCTCTCGGGGAGCGCCTCGAAATGGGCAAAATGTGTTTTGTCCCGAATTGCATGTCGGGGCATTGGAGTTGTACGGAGCGTGTGTCGCTTTTCAAGGCTCCGCGTGAACCAGAGCGCTTCGATATGTGGCGATAGGCGTTTCCGAGAGTCCATGTGCGCTCGAAGCATTTCCCAGAAAAAGAGACCTCTGCAATATATCATGCAGAATGCAAGAGAAAGGTCTTGTTGAATCCCCCCCACAAAAAAAAAAGCTTGCGCTGTCTTCGGATGCTGTGCCTAGCATTTCCCTGGACTGTCCAAAGTACTTGACCATGCAGCAAGAAACCAGGAAAGCTCCGCCAAAATGGCAGGCTCTACTGCCGACTTCACGGAAGCGAGGGAGGCCTGAAGGTTCAACTGCCTAACCCCACCGCTGAAAGTGTCTAACCCCACCGCTGAAAGTAGGCTAAATTTATTGCGCGTAGAAACAGCGAGTCCAGAGCATGGCGATGCTCATTCAACAGGCACGCTACGCAAGAGGCAGCGTTTCGGCTTCCACAGCGACGACCGTCCTCCAGGATGCTTCTCAACACCTCACTGATAGCGCAAGTGGCCTACACTCTAAGGCAAATTTACCCGAAAGAGGAGTAACGAAGCCCAATAGGCGCGCGCGATGAACGGATAGACCGTTGAGGAGTAACCACAGAGGGATGCGTGCCGTGTGCAAACCAGTTAGTCTCCAAAGGCACCAAAGGGATGAACCGCGCGGGAGATACGTCATGTGTACAAACCGTTGTCAAGGAAACTAACCGTCCTCCTCGCTCTTGGTCAGTCTTCTCACTTGTTTTTGTGGAGGCGCGTTGGCGGTTGTGTTGCGCTCGGGGAGTTCGACGATTTGGGAACTACGCCGCGGTGCTGGCGGTGCCTTGGATAAACACGTATGCTACGTATGCGTGGATGAGCGTGTGGTGCTGCTTTTACGTTTCGCCGCACCCATGAAGTTTGGAGCTGGTCTCGAGACGCCGCGCTATTTCTCCGGCCACGGTGCGCCGGCGTAGCAACAGCACTGTGTCGACACCGGCTGGGAATGGCGGCCGGGAAGACATAGGCCTATTGGATCCATGAATTCAATCTGCCTCTGGGCAGAAATTCGCGCTGCATTATTTCACAAGTAAGTGATCATACTTTATTTCCCCGTATCTGTCGCTTGCGCGAAGCGCATCGAGATAGTTGGCAACGGGCTCGATCGTGTTTTACATATCGCGCGCACGAAATGCACCGCGAAGGTCGGCTTCGGCATCCGCTCGCCTGCGCTTTGTGACTGCCTGAAAATTGGCCGGCATTGCCGTCGGCCGCCTGGACGCTCTCGCCGCGGTGATGAGCTGCGGGCTCGTGATATTGGGCAGAGGCCTCGCCGCTGCGGTGCGAATCGTCCAAAACGCATTGCGGTTGCCGTCAACGAGCTTGGTTGTATGTCGCGCGCTTTAAGTGCACCGGCAGCTGGCGGGTGCTTTAGCTAGCCGACTTTAGCTGTGCTTCGGAACTCTGTGGACAGTTTTCGCCATTACCGTTGGCATTCCCGTCAGTCGGTCGCAAGCAGCTCAGCGCCGTTCGTGGCGGCGGCCCCCGCACTCGCTCGTTGTACTGTGTCGCTCGATCCAGGAACTTTGTGAAAATTTGTCGCCATTACCGTCGGCTTCCGCGGCGCTCGCTCGAAAGCAGCTCTGTGCCGTTCGTGGCGGTGGTTCCGCGTGCGCTCGCTTCTCTGTTCGAGGTTCGCTGGCGGCAGAAGCAGCAGAAGCTCCGCGTTCGGCCCCGCGTTCGCTTGCTCGAGCTGTATCCCGTCATGGTTGGCATTTAGCGGGGTCATCTTGTGTTCGAAGGTTGCGGCCGATTTTTTTATTGCTGATTGGACAATCGTTGACATCGTGGCATGACTGTTGTTCATGAAAGCTTCTTGAAAAAAAGTCACAGGTTTACCGCAAAGGTGAAGCCGTGAATGTGATAGCAACAAATTCTAATGTTAACCGAAGTGAGGCTGGCAGCTAACTCTTTTGGATCCGATCAAACGCAACTCTACAAAATGCTGGTTTAAGAGCATACGGCCGCTCCAGGGGCACTGTTCGCACAATGTCCCCGCGTTGAGAGCGGAGCACGTAGGAGCCAGCCGCCCGCTGTCGGCTGGTGAGATTGCGAGATAATGCGTGCGCCAGCAGCCACCGCGCTCGTAAAAACAAAGGTCGCAGTGGCTGCATGAGGGACACCCCCCACGTCGCGTCTTTCCGCGCTTGTTAAAGACGCGCGAGGCGTTTCTTCTCTTGAGCATTCCCCGGCTCGTCGAACAGGCGGGGGGGATCTTATCGCATACGCCTCGGAGCGACTGAGGTGGGCCGGCTCGTTTGATGTCCGCTTCAGCGGCGTTTGTCGCCCCCGCTCCCGCACTGTTACCCGCTGGTATTTTTCTTCGTGGCTTTTACATATAGATATATATGCATATACGGGACATGACGGCAAAAATCAGCCGAGAGTATCCATATAATTGCAATCACAATAATATCGTGCACCTAGCATCCACCGGTGCTTCAGCGTGCGCCATAGGCAGCGTTGTTCCCGGCTCCGAGCTTGTGGTTTGTTGCTCCTGGCATTGTTAATGCATATTTTTAGAAATGTGTTGGTTTTCCTTGCATTTTTCAAGTAGTTTGCCGACAAGCTCTTGTTGTCTTTTGTGACTATGAAGCAGCTTCTCTATAAGGTTTTGTTGGTTTCACAATTGGATGTGCTCATTCTGTAGCTTCCTCTGCTGGTTTTGCAGTTTATGTTCGAGGACCTGTGTAGATGCGGTTTCGGCCGACAAAGAGGTCGAGCTGTTGCTACCATTCGAGTGACTTGCCATGGCGGCGTAGCTGGCTCGTTTGACCGATCGCGAGCACGTACAAGAGCGGCAGCGCGAAGGAGATCGCAATAGTGGCGTGTAATTTCTCCGCCTGGTGAAGCTTTCCCCGCTGCTACTGCTAGAGCTGGCTGCCGACGTGCCAAGCTGGGGGGAACCCTTCTCCGCTGCAGCTCCAGTGGCTGTTTATTTCTTGAATCCTATTGAGGTGCTGTTGTCTTATATTGGACGGTGGTGGGTTTGGCTTTAGTCTGCTCCTGCACTCTTTACTTGCAGTTTCGCGCCCTTCCCCGCAGATCTTACAGGTGGGTTTACACTCGTGTCCCTGCGGTTGTCCGGCTGTACCGCATTTGTAGCGGAAATCTGAAGGCCTTGGACAGATGTCTTGACGGTGCCCCGTGTTGCGACAGGTTCGGCAGTACTGCACTGACTTGCGACATGGTCTGCAGCGGAAGAGTACGCTCTGAAAAATTATGTAGTAGGGAACGTGCGGTCCTTCAAATAATACGACTGCAGCGGTCTATTAACACGGAATTAGGGCGTGAAGAACGGTGTATCTTGCCGGTGCCTGGATGCCAGCCATGAGTACTGCGGTGCTCATTGCGAGTGTCAAGCCATGGATCACGCCTTTGGAGGCGTCGTTCGGAGTACGCATGTTGCCGTTCACATTGTAGGAATTGCCTCCAAGCTGTATTCCCTTGATGCTAACCACCTTCGTTGCGTCTTCCTTGGCGCTGGTGCTGGCGATGATTAAGTTTCCTGTTCTCTGGACTTCTACGCGTACCTTGTCGTTGAAGTCTTCCTGTGATAGTCCACTCGCTCTTCCGATGGAATGCATGACGGCCACGGTGTTCTGCGTGGCGAGTTCAACCCCTGCTTGCGGATGGTAGACGACCTTAAAGTCTTCGAGAGGCAAGGCTAGCATCTTGGGCCTGCACTGTTGCTGCTATGGTGATGACTTCAGCGTCTGCTCGGTGATAGGTGGTTGCCGTGTGGGTGGGTTCACCAGTGTCGTTACATTCGTGGCAGCCTTCTTGTGTTATTTATTTCTCGTGATCCGAGCGCTCTAAGTTTCAATTGTTATACCATTTCCAGCTTCGTAGGTCCACGAATTTTCCGCTCTGTTGTTTGCTTCCATTGGGTCAGTGTGCCTATAATTTTCTTCTTCTTGACGGGGCTTTAGCGCTTCGCTTGCTGCGGCTGTTTCTCTGCTCATTCTAAGGGCTCTTTTCTACGGCGAGCGCCAGCGCTCGTGCTTAGACAGGTACTCCTGAGCGAGTTATGCACGCGCTGTGCTGCTTTTCTCCAGATAGTGAGTGTGCAGGAACCGGCTTGGCGTTAGGCGTAATGAACTGGACATTCGCTTGTCGGGAATTAGGTATCATTTCGACAAAGAATGCACTCACTCTAAAGGGGCTAGTGTCCGCTGCTTTCTTGAATCACTCTGGGTCAGACGCCGCCACGCAGCAGGCAACCCAGGGGGGGGCCACTCCACGCGCCGCAGTTTTAAAGAAGAAATATCTAAGAACATCGCATTCGGCACTGTCGACACTTGCAGCGCGTTGCTCAAACACTAAGACGTAACAACTGTGAGAGTTGTTAGTTCACGCTTGTCATGTGTATGCCTGCAAGTCGTTGTCGATCGTCCTTCTTTCTGTTTCAGCGGTACGCTAAAAGTATTCTTCGTCTCACATTCTATTTTCTTGCTATCCCATTCATTGTTTCGCCTTTGCGGCGAAACTGTGACTTTTGTAAAGTGAACCTGATATTGTCCGTTTATCAGCTGGTATAGAAATGTTATTCTTTTTAAGCGGTTCCTTTCAGTCATTGCTGGTAGATTAGTCCATGCTGTAAGTTCTGTAATTGAGGTTAGTCCAAAGCTGCTGTAAAAGAATCGAATGACTTTTCTTGCACTCATTATAACTTGTTGATATTGGTTTTATTAAAAGGGTTCCAGATAATTGATGCGTAATGTAAGGTCGGTATAATGATAGATTTACATGCGAAAAGACGGTATGAGAGCGTTGAAAGTTTCAAAGCCCTTCTAAGGAAGAAAATTTTTGGGGTTACTAAGTTAGTTGCTATATCAATGTGTTTGTGTACAGCTAAGATCATCTGGGATTCATAACCCAACATATTTGTCGTCCGTGACTTCCAAACTTTTGGTGTGGTTAGGGCAGTAGTCAAATTATAATGGGCCTTTTTTATTGGCTATTTTTCATAAACATGGTTTGTTCAAAGTTAATAAGCATTTTTCATTGCTCATACTAGGCAGCCACTTTTTGTAGAGGATTATTGAACATCTGTTTTTCAGAGAGTACCTACATATTTGTAAACGACCGAGTCGGCACCCTAAAGATTGATTGTTAACAGGAATTTCATCAATAATGTCATTATTTTACAGGAGAAAAACTAGGGGTCTTGGCACAGTACCCTGGAAAACGCCAGAGTCAAGAAGCAGTATGTCGCAACACTGGTCACCGAAGACAACAAATCGTTCATGAGTTATTAGATAGGCTAAGCACCATTTAACTACTTAAGGATTTTTGATTATCTATCTTGTATAGTATATTATTGTAGGAAACTATGTAGAACGCTTTTGAAAAGTCCATAAAAATAACACCTCTCAGTGTTCTATCATTATTTGAATTGGCGAAGTCATGTATTGTTTCAATTAACTGAGTGCTGGTAGAATATCCTTTTTTGAAAACGAGGCTGGTTTATTGTGAGAATGTTATGGTTGTCCCCAAATTCGCAGATGGGACTGTAAATCATATGTTCGAGAATTTTGCATACAGTACATGTTAACGAAGTTGGGTGATAGTTTTTAAATAACTTCCTATTTTCTGCCTTATGAAGTGGTTTGACAATAGCAGTTTCCCAGTCCCTTGGTATTTCTCCGTCACAAATGGACTTTGAAAAAAAAAACATTAAGTTATTTAGATATCCACTCAGCATAGCTCTTCAAAAAGCTCTTCGCAATATTATCAGGCCCTAATGAATTTTTAACATCAAGCCTTAACAGAAGAATAAATATGCCACTTTCGGTCACAACTACTCAGACATCGAGGGAAGGGATGTGTCAAACGGGGGTAATGTACCGTCAATCTACTTAATTATTTGCTTTCTCTCATCTGTCGTGCTCACGAGCACGCTGGAGGCTAAGGAGGGAAGGTTGGCAGGGGGGAAAAAATTTAGGCACGCGCTGGGAATGACCTTGAGCAGTTTTTCTTTTTTCGTGCTTGAACGCATGAATTACTTTTAGAGTCATCGCGAGCACGCGCGTAGGCACAAAGCGGACTACCGCGGCAACCGCGTTTACTATGGAGCTCACTATGCTCAAGTAACCCAGTGGCCGTATAATTTGAGTATAGTATATAGCGCGGTTATTTGTACATATAGCATCATTTGTAGAAAATTCAATGTAAATTCTAGGCTGCGTGCTGCCCACTATTTAGGTCTGGCGTGTTCTGAGGAGCCCTGTGCCGCAGCTACCGATTGGCAGCGTTTTCTGGCCATGCAGAATAACTGTTGCCTGGCCGCTTAATGAATGGAAAATATCTGCGCCTTTGTTGCAGCACGGATACCATGGTGTTTAAACAGTAGTAACATGCTACGTTTTTTTCTTACAAGGAATCTTGATATGAGAAGGTGGATTCGTTTGTTTGTGGAGCAAATACCACTCCCGTGCCCTTTATAGCAGGGGAAGAGCTATAGTGTATTGAAACATTTTCAAGCGTTAATGTGAGACCCCTGGCGCCCTTTATAGACTGGTGAAGAAAGTAATGCACAAGCGCCAACAAGATTTTTCTACCTGCGATTGTTACTTTAGCCTGTGTCCCAATGCTCCCAGGGCAAGGGCCTTAACCACTCTACTACTTACCGTTTTTTTCATGGTATTTACTCAATATAGGAATCACACCTGCATGACATCTCATATATACAAATAATATGTCGCTGTATTAACGAATCCACACGTGTGCAGGAGCGTGCAGATCGATTGCTTTAGAGATGTCACATTCCGTATGATATTTGTTCACAGCTAGTTTCAATGATTTGCCATTAAACATGCATCTTCAGATTTGTATGCATATCCTGCGTAGAGTGAACACTGGTTGCAGAGAAACGCTAAGCCAAATATCTCCTCAAAAACCCAATACATAAAACTGATTAGCCTACTAAGAGATGTATATGGACAAATAGAAATTCATCCTGAGTATTTTCTCTTGTTCAGATGTTTATCCTTACCGTCGTTCCAGTGGATATTACGAAAAAGCTGTTAAGTTACCCACCAACTTTTGTAAATGTGGATGTACCAGAACAACATGAATGTCTTCTATTTTAGAAGACAACGT
Organism: Rhipicephalus appendiculatus; assembly: GCA_030522465.1. Taxonomy (NCBI): domain Eukaryota; kingdom Metazoa; phylum Arthropoda; class Arachnida; order Ixodida; family Ixodidae; genus Rhipicephalus; species Rhipicephalus appendiculatus. The sequence goes on along the minus strand of JALIZH010012726.1, from coordinate 606,992 downwards.
GGCTACGAGGAAACACAAAGGAAAGAGCCACTGGAATATTACGAACGCTAGCGTGTGCCACTCATTAATGGAAAACAATTAATGTAATGATAACCAAAAACAACCTAAGTTCATCATATTTTGATATGAGATGGCTTATATGGCTTATATGCCCCGATAAAAATTCCTTCTCCGCAGCACATTTATACTTCCCAGTGAAGCCGACTTGAAGAGGTTAGGCGTAAGCTACGTCTTGATAATTTGGCTTTCCGACATCTCATGACGCAGTTAAGACACACTCATAACCTCTTTGTCACCGCTGTCGGTGACGTATTGCGGTAGTCTGCACATTAGTATGACTTTTGGTGCGCACGCTCAATTCTTAGATTTCGATAATAAGCTGGGATCCGCTTTGCCACCTTTTTTTCTGCACGCTAAACAGCTTCGCTAGTTGTCACCATTGACAGGCAGGAATACTTCGTATTACTTTTTTAAACATATTTCATTGGATGTTCCCAAACGTGCACAAAGTGATAGTCCGCCCTAAGGCTTTCGGGCGTGCACGAGGAAGCTTGACCACAGCATTGGGCCGCCTGTTTTGCAGTACGAGTCGTCCCACTCAGACTGGTGCGTCGACACCATCTCCTGGAAGGAAGTCTTTTCCGCTTCGCTTAGAAGCGAGAAAATCGGGTTGGCAATCCACGCTACATCTGCGTCGAGAAAGAGAACAAAGCAACAGCTACAGTAAAGTTATCAGAAGAGAACACGCAGGCGCTGCAAAACATTCTTGTCTTTTGTTGTCCCGCCTTAGCGGTGGCGTCACGCTGCGATATTCACCATATCACCCGTCTAAAATCTGTGCTGCACATTTATTGGCAGATTTATAGCTACTGGCGTTATGTATGCAGAATGGATAACTAATTTTCTGTAACAATACCTTGTCAATGGAGAAGGTCAGCTCGATCTCCATACCCCTGTGGGCAATCGATTTAGCAATATCTGTAACTTGAATATGAGTGATGAAGCCTTAGCGAACAGCTTATCGGTTCCCAATCATCGTACGAAAACTGTGGAAAGATGACCTCAAGTCAATAAAATCAAAAAGTGCAAACTCTAGAAGTCCCACGGCGTAAACAAATGAAGAAGTTGAGTGAAATATTTCCGCTTTTAACTCTCCTTGCCATCGCCCTCATTCATTCTGCGCTGCGAAATCTCTTGGCTGCCTTTATCTTTTTCTTTGCCCATCTTCGCTCGCTTATACCGACTAGGACGACTCAAAATCCAAGAACGGCCGCACAACAGCTGTTCTTGAAGAGAGACCTACTTGTTTTGGCGTCACCTGGGCTTGTCCACATCAGCACTTCACTGGTGTATGGAAGCAGTCCTGCAGATGAAAGAGCTGAAGATAGGTAGTCACGTTGTCCTTTTTGGTCGACTATATCATGGCTCTTTGGCACAGCTTGTAGAAGAACCTGTGAAGGGTGAGAATTATTTCAGTGCGCAATGCTACGAAATTGCCGTAGCTTGTCTAAAGTATCTCAAGTTTGGTCGAAGCAAGATTCATTGAGTCTTACTTACGTCAGCATATTTTGACCAAGGTTGAAGGCGACTAATTTCTTTGAAGGACTCGAACAGGAAGTTCCTTCCAAGAAAAAACAGGAGACACTCGCCACAAGGCGCCAGCAATTGAGCGATATTGCCCAATGAGCGGTGCAGGTCTCTGGACCAGTGCAGCGTCTTGAAGGAGTACACCCGCTGGAAGGTTCCGTGCTTCCTCAAAAACCCTGTCACGTCTCCATCAATGTCCAGGTGCTCGTACACAATCTTCTCGTGTGCGTATTTCTCTTTGGCATGCTCGAGCATGCTCGCTGAGAAAATCAACAGCTACGATCCTGCGGAAACGAAACTCATGGAGGCGTATTCAACCCCTATAGCTTAATAATGGGATCACTGTTTTGTATTATAGTGGTAGGTTTTGTAGAGTTATCTATACATTCAATAGAAGCGTTAACTTATCTTACACTGTAATCCAGGGCACAAGTGCTTTGCATTTGCTCTTTTGCGGTTGCGCGTCGCAGGCATTATGATACACAAGACATGACACCACCGGTGCCACCTTTGCGCTTGCATTGCACGAGGCGAGTCGGTCTCCACCTGTGTGATGGTCGAGGCTTGGCCCTTTGTTACGAATGCATGAATTTGCATTCAGTTTGCAATTAGTTCAATCAACTCTCAAGGAGATATCATTGCAAAGAGATTCCGCAAATACAGAAGCGATATTTATTAGGCATTCTAAGTACGATTCCGAGCATAGGTTGGCGTGCAATACAGACGTACTGGATAGTGCCAGGTCAGTATGGCACATTGATCACATTCGGTCGGGAAAACATAGTGATGATGTTCAGCGCCTGCGTCAGAGTAGGTATTTGTTATTTGAACGTAAAGACACCTTATCATATCTATCACATGCATCGTTACCAGTCTATCTGAATATCCACCGATAATTGAGACTAGATGGCGAAATTTTTATGTTTAAATTTGAGAACGAGAGCCGTGTCCTGAGAAATATGATTGCGGCCCCATAAATTTTGCAGGAAATACATTCGTTTCCAGCATTTAAGCAGCGTTTGCACAATTTCGGAATCTAAATTGTGACCAACCTTACCGTTGCTCGGGTGACCACCTGAGGTGTTCATGAAAAGAACTGTGGCTCTAACTTCTGACAGAGGATCCTTTCTGTGGTTTGTCTGGTCCGAAAAAACCATTCCTTGTAATGTGAGGCAATATAGAAATTTGTAATTTGCTGATATGTGTTAACATGACTGCATTAAAGTGCGCTATAACGTTTTTTTTTGCCACTGACTAGCCAGACATTTCCTGTAGAGCGTTTTATAACAGTTATAAAATGGGAAATATATTAGTTTATTGACCGTTGGAAGTTGACATGATTTTTGATGCGTTGTCAATATTGCGTTGTGGAAAAAAAACGCGTTTTTAACGAAACGCACTGCGTTATTTTTCACTGATCTTGGTACACCGTTCTCTCGAAGCCATATGCATTACGGTAGACAAAGGTAGATACCAAAACACCACTCGCGTTTTTTTCTTAAAAAGCGTTACAAGGATCGCCTAGTCCTATTTTTGGTTCCCATTCAATAATCATTTTTGTGCCCACGTGTGTTCGCCAAAACATAAGCATTATGCAGGCGTGTTTACTGGCATTCAATAGTTTTATATAAAAAAGTTGCTCTATTCCACTTGGAGGGAGTTTACGAATTTTAGGGCATAGCAAACTGCAATATGACTGGAGCAGCTCGATCACACCACTCGATTATTGTTGTGTACTTCGGTTGGGCGTCCCTAAGACTCTACCGTCCATGACCACTCGGCTGTTTGGGACAGCCCCATCGACACAAAGGCCTTGTCTCAATTGTCTCCTTTGTCGCATGCTGTCCATTTTGGAATTTCTTAGATACCTTCAACTGAAAGAGCTGGCGAGATGCTGTTGGCTGTGCAGCTAAACGTTTGCCAGCACTACCCTGCTTGCAAAGGCCCTTTCGATACAATCTGAGTACCGCAAGACAACAGCTTTTCGCCTTGTAACAGAACAATAAAAATTACGTATTTTAATTAAACTAAACCTCTTCTACAAATCATTCTATGTCGTATTGTGCCGGCGCATCCTTGTTGATACAAATTTCGCCGTTGATTCTGAGTGCCGCTTTTGATTAGGCAAAGCCAACAGTGTTTGCAGTTGTGGCTTTCCGCAAGGTATCGACTGCGCTATAATTCATAATTTTTTGGTGAAGTTGGGCGGTGCCCTCTATGCCATTATTCGCCTTTCTGCAGAAATGCTTGGTATCCGCTACACATCTTAGGGTCTTCGCGATTCAAACTGAGCGCTCGCCACCTAGCGGCCGCGCCTGGAAACGGCACTAACAGGGTCAACCTTGAAAGGAAATATGTTATCACGTTGCGCGCTCTGAGAAGCGGCCGCATAGTCCCTTTATTTTCGCCATGCCGCACGCACGAGCCCGATAAAGCAGAAAGCGATGTCCAAAGACCATTGCTGTGCGCTGCAATGCCTCGCATTACGGTGTAAAGGTGGCAACGTATATTTCTATCACGTCCTGGATTCAGACGACGCGCGACGGAGGACGGCATAGATCAGAAACTTATGCATTGGAAAGATGATTACGGACACTATGGTGGTTTGTTCTAAGCATTTCGCTCGCGGCGACTTCATTCTCCCCGGTGAGTACACCATTATTTAGCGTGTGTACATTCTTGTCAATATTTGGGCTTCTCATAGAGCGGAGTGTGGTTTCATTTATATAAGCAAGCGCTTCAGGAAATTTGTTGCGTCATGTGTGTGAGTGTATTTTTGGCGTATGCTTATTTTCTGGGCAAGTCGTAGTGCTACCCATTCTCAAACTGCTACCCATACCCAAGCTTCTGCAATCCTTCTCCTCCAAAATTTTTTTATTTCGCATTCGTGTATATACACGCGCAGCAACGCACGCGCGAATATTTATAACGGATGGGGGTACCTCACCCACAAAATTTCTCGCTACGCCCCTGTCACTGACGTACGTTTCTTCCGCGTGAAATGTAGTAGTGAAACATGAAATATATTAAAGACGATAGTCGTGTGCCGGCAATACTCCTGTGTTTTGCCTTGCCTCAGACAGCGCCTACTCTATGTTGAATCGGCCGTACCTGGCTGGCATTGATAAAATATAGTGGCTGCGCTGGATATGGATGCCATCGAAAAACATGAGCTTGTGCTGAACCAAGGGCCACTGCCAGCGGTAGCACCTTCTCGTCACCAAATGCCTTTTCGGGTAGCGCGGCGCAGCTTGTGCACAGCGTCGCATTTTCAGCGCAGCCTAAAAAACACTAGGGCCTTTAGAATTACGTACCTATGTATTTTCTAATAAAGAAACACACGTCCTGATTCTTCCATAATAATGTCGCGCCTCAGATATGCGTAGTATTTGCTTTTTAATCGAAAATGTTCGCAAGTATGAACGCAAACATTAGTGCAAGATGGCTGGGCATTCAGAAAGTGGTTAAACTTTGGCCGAGTGGCTGAATCAGGGGACGTCGGACAAACCCAATTTCTTCGTTGAAGTATCCCAAGAAGGACAATGGTCTTTAAAATTTTGGTCTGGCTGTCTCTCTGTTCGTAACCCGATGCAGCTAGTCGGCCAAAGTTTGACCACTTTCTGAACGCCCAGCCATCTTGAACTGGTGTTTGCGTTCATACTTGTGAACATATTCGATCAAAAAGCAAATACTACGCATACCTGAGGCGCAACATTAATATGTAAGTGTCAGGTCGTGTGTTCTTTAATTAGAAAATACATAGGTACGCAATTCTAAAGACCCTAGTGTTTTTTAGGCTGCGCTGAAAATGCGGTGATGGGCACGAACTGCGAAGCTTTGCACGAAAAAAGCCCTGCGCCGACGATAAGGTGCTGCCGCTGGCAGTGGCCCTTGGTCACGGTGTAGTGCCCTTGGTTCAGCACAAGCTCATGTTGTTCAATGGGGTCCATATCTGGCACAGCGCTTCCTCTATTTTATCAATGCCAGCCAGATGCGGCCAATTCAACGTAGAGTAGGCGCTGTCTGAGGCAAGGCAAAACATAATAGTACGGCCGGCACAAGACTATCGTCTTTCGACGACATTTGCAGTGAAGCACGCAGATACGCGGCCAATTTTTTATTATTGACAAACGTACGGTGTTTATGCCTGCTTTTGCTCTGCGGTGTATAGAGACGGTGCTGTGTTCTCATTAAACGCGGCGCGCTGACAGCTTAGGTTCGTCAGCCCGCAAGAAAATTAAGACGAACTGCGAAATGTGATTGCTCCAGCTTTTGGAGCGTTTGACTTGCGGGCGCATCGCTTGGTTCCCTTCCGACACAGTGCAGTGGAACTTACGTTTGAACAGGCTTGTTTTCGAGTAATGCATTTATCACCATTACACTGAATAAACGATCGATAATTTCCGAAAACCTACCGTGGATAATTAAAAAATAATTTACTTTGATTAGTCATGAGTTCCTTAAATATATTACTTTCTCCAGGGTCGTACGGCTCACATTTTTTGGGGGGTGGGTCGGGGTTCAACCACCCTGTATTTCAGTTCGCGCATGCGTAGCGTGCCTGTAAATATATGTTCGTGCTTGCGTAGTGGGCGTGTATATATCTGCTTCGAATATCAATACTGCCAACAATAACAAGCGAGTCTTCGGAAGCACACGACCTTATTTATTGGAAACCGAATAGTAACATGGATCGGCGAAGGAAAAGAAATGAGAACTCCTATTGCAAGCGAAACTACGATTTGCCTTATCTCAAGATACACTGACGCAGGCAAAGCTCCGTTCTGTATTCAAGTGAACGGCATGCGTATTCAGCTTTTGACGGGACAACATAACTCAATGGGATACATGCAATCGGCAGCACGACTCGCAGCGCAGTGTTACCTCGAAAACTCTGAAGGGCTTGTCTGTGAAGGCCTGCCACTTGTGCGCTGCAGCAACGCAGCGCAGAAGTGCTTGCACCTTTCGGAGAGGCCCGCTACAAAAGAGAAGTTGCATTCTTCAATCTCTGGCGCTCGATAGGTTCTTCAACTTGAAGTAAATCTGATGCGGTTCGCCGAAGAGGCTCGACGTTTGCATGCACAGGGCAACTATTTCCGGTATTTCACCAGTGAAATCCTTTATGCCGATGAGAATGAAGTGGTCAGCAGCCACCACCCTTTCGCCTTCGACGAAGCAACGTGATCAAACGCCACTATCAAGAAACTTCAGCACAGCACCAAGCGAAAGTGCCGCGTTGACCCTGTTAAGCGTAGCCATCTTTTTTTTCGACCAGTGTTCCCGTCAAACGGAGCGTTTTATGGAGTTGCAAATTATGTGCAATTTGCCGTGACTGGGAAGCATTAGACCTCACACTAGTTGCGCAATAGGCATTGTGTGATTAGTGCTTGTTGTTCTATTATTCT
>JALIZH010012725.1:0-46268 GCA_030522465.1 Rhipicephalus appendiculatus | reverse complement strand
TTGTCTAGCGACCACTCCGGGTATTGTTTGCGCAGGGTGTGCGACGAGGCGATGCAATCTCCTCAGAGCTAGGACACAACGTGAACCAGCTTTGTCGACGCAAGCATGTTTTTGTTTGGACGCCAGGTGGCGGGTATGCGAATAAGACGTTTGCGTGAAAATTTCAGCCCGGAACATTGCTCTCTTCAACCTGTTGGAGTCTGTTATACAAAATTTACACCCTGTTGTACATGTGCGCTTCTAGAGAGTTGCTATCGGGTGATTGAAGGAAACAGCAGAGCAAAAGTTGTCGTGTGTCGAGAACAATTAACCCGCTCCTCCCCTTCCCCCCCGATAGTGTACCGTTTCCGAAAATTCATTAGGGGTTAGGTTAGACCCACCACTGGTCAGCGGAAAATGAGTAAGTTCTGCGCGGGCAGAAACGCATGCGCGTCGGAAACTGGGGCAAACAAGACTACTTACCACTGGTTCACTTAAGTGTCACGAAAAGAAAAAATGCGAGAAAAGACACGCATTCGGCCCAAATGACTCCTGAAGATCGTGAACAAAACGCCAAGGATATGCGGCAAGCCACACAAGACAACGCACGTCGTTGTAAAAAGACCTACGCTTCCCCACTGTAAAATTTAATGGAGCGCACGAGAAATTCAAAAAAAAGACTTTGTGCACCTTTCTGAACTTTTATGTCGCTTCTGACATTTTGCACCTTTCATTAAAATAGAGTGTAACCTCTCTGCTGCCTGCAACACAGCTTCGCTCGCCACTCTCCTCGACAAAAGGGAATAGCTTATGAATTTTGTAGCGAGAGCTACATTGGCCGTATTCTCGCAGTTTTGCTGTGGCCAGTGGCCGCACCGCGAGTGGAGCCGTTGCCTAGCAAGTTCATCTGGCACGACGTCAAAACAGGAGTCGGTAAAACCGCGTTGAGACAACAGAGGATGAGCCGGTGTTGCATTGCATATATAGAAGGGGCGGCTCGGTAGGATTCGTCGGTGAATATGAAAAGTGAGTCGGAAAGACTGAAAGAAACCAGGCTTTGTCGTCGAACGAAACCAAGAGGAGGCAGCGAGCCGAAGAAACGGAGGAAGAACAAGCCGCACTCCTCGAGAAGCGTAACTGTAGAGAGAACCATGCTCAACAATAAGATTACCATTACCTCTCACTACGCACACCCAGGTATAACTGAGTCAAGCCACAGCCAACTTTTAGGCCCGAAGCTGCTTGGGCGCTCACTATGTCCGGCCGTTGTCGTCGAGGCTTGCCCGTTTCCCTAGCCGAAGCGCAGGTGCGAAACATCTGTGCGCAATACCGTCTACAGAGTGCACATAGCGCGCATATGGTTAAAAAAACAAAATAAATGGCCACAACACCGTACAAACACCGACATTTAACCACCCATCAATCAAAGCATATGACAGAAAAAAGGTTAACAAGAAGAAAATAAAAGGCTTTTAACCGGAACAAAATAGAAGGCCACGATTCACGATCCGATGCACACTGCTTTTCCCCATCATCAGCATTCACTTCGTGGTTCCGCAGCCATTTTTTCTAAATGTGAATAGCTTTTCATTGGGTAGCGCAACGGTTTCCGGATTGCCGGATTATCCACATGCCGGTGCGATGTCACACGTGCGCGCGCGCGCTCGCGAAGTCATGTGAGAGGCTCCTGAACGCATAGCGCCACTATTGGCTAATGTTGTCTCTGGTGTGGGCTGCTCTTAGGCAATGTTGGTTAGTGCTGCTTGTGCATGTGCATGACAACGAAATTATTTCCATACAGGACAACTGCCTGTACGAACATTCACAGCAATTCCGGTTTACCGATACAATTTTTAACGACCTCTATGTTTCTACCACGTTATCCTGTCTGTTCAAGACAGAAGTTCAACAGCAAATGGATGATTGAAGAAGTGAAGAATCGTAGAGCATTGGGTGTCCCTGGAGTCACCGTTTAGAGTGGTTGTCTCGTCTCTTTAAACACAGCCTTCCTTCAAGAAGACGAGCCAACTTGCGAAACGCTGGCTCCAGCTACATCCCCCTGTTCAAGAATTTTTCATGCATCATTTCCGTTGACTCATGTACGTCAACCTAATTATGCTCTACCTCGTTCGCATACACAAAGTTAGTGGTACAGCTCTCCCCAACCTCCGCGTTCTGCACTTCCATCGTACTTAAGGTGTTAGCATGCGAAAGTTCTGGCGCGGAATTCCCGAAACACATTTTGCGCATGTTGTCTGTTTACTGTTGGTCGGCAAGTTTCGCTGTGTTGAGACCTGGGATTGACCGAAGTGATCGGTTACTGGCATGTCAGCGTTTTGTACCGCGCTTTGGGCTCTAAGGTCGGCATGAAGGGTGATCGCTTGTATTGAATTAATATGACGTTTTAAAGTTAGACTTATGAGAGCATAGCAACAGTACTGTAGTTGCCCGCCGCCGCCGGTTTTCGTAATCGTTATCGCCCTACATCAAAATACAGAAAAAAATACTCAAGATAGTTTTTAAGGCATCACTCTGACATATATAATGCAGCGTGATAGAAGAGTGAAATGACGAACGGGCGTCACAAAATGCGAATTGCGAAACAAATGGTTAGTTTAAAGCTTCTAACGCATTAAAAATGGCTGAGCTATGATTCTTCATCGACATCATGCAGAGCATCAACAAAGCGCAAATATTGGCTCACAGGAATGTAGCGGGTACCTCGCTTCTCCTCGGAATAACGAACAATGGCGCAGTGGGTGCTCCCCTACTTCGAAAAAATTATGATTATTGATGTCGTAGTGCGTGCCATGCAAGTGTACTTGTACTGGTTGTTCCACGGGAGTCTACAATGGGCTCTAGAAAGGCCGCTCTTCCAGCTTTCCCTCTGACTGTGCTGCGTGTTCCGCGCAAGGCATGGTGTTTTTTTGTTGCGATAGGAAATTTATTTATTTATTTACTTATTTATTTATTTATTTATTTATTTATTTATTTACAGAACACTGCTGACCCAAGAAGAGGACCCAAGCACGAGGGGCAAAAGCACATGGAAATACATAAAAGCAATGCGAACAAATGAATACGTGGACACTGTCGACGGATTTTTGCAGTCACCGCGATGTTCCGTGTAAAATCTGAATTGATAACACCACCCCATGAATCGCGCATCGTACGTTCTTCACGCGAGTAAAATCACTCGAGCACTTGGGACGAACGCGCTTGAAGCAGACACAAAACCAGCCGTCCACTTCCGTCTCACGAAGGATGTATGCGATAACATCGCCCCGCCTGTAAGGCCCTGCCGTCGATGGCTCCGCAAGCAGACAGGAATGCTCCGCCCGTCTTTCGTCTTGGTGAAGGAGCATGAAAGGGCGCCTGTGCCGGTAGGAGGGACGGGACTGCATCGCTCAAGTGGCAAATGCGAACTTTTATCATAAGGGCGCGGTCGCTTACGCTAGGAGTCAGCTCCATCGAGACGTACAATAGTGGGCGCCTCGGATACCTTCGTACTTGACGAAAACCGCTTGGCTCTCTAGAGGAACCTATACCCTTCCGGCCATCGGTTTTGTAGAGTTACGTGTGGTCGGAATGCAAAAGAGTTAGCCACCAGCCTTTCTTCGTTTAACTTGTTGCTACTGTTCCAACTTGTTGCTATTGCATTCGTTGCGTCGCCCTTGAGGCGAAATTGTGTTTTCTTGTGCTTGATGATTTTTTATTTGTTAGCATTTTAGCTTTCTTGTTTACATCTATTACGCAGGTGGTACACCTTGGAACGCCCGATTCATACTTCCTGTGCTGCTGCCATTAAAATGATGAAATGCCACATAGACGCTAGAATCAAAATAAAGAAATGCGACTTGGTTGCTTTAATCAAAACAACGAAATGCCACTTGGTTGCAGCGATCGGCGGAAATACCGTTTCACTTTCTCTCGTTTTATATTCGACCCTCTGCAAGTGATCTTACCTTCAGATGTTTCTCTTTCATCGCTTCCTAGGAGAAAACAAAAAAAGTGACAAAAAAGTCACGGAATTCTGAGAAGAAACGTCTGGATATACACGCTTTCGTTAAACGAAAATTTGTTATTCTGACAAAGTATCTCGCGTCGCAAAGGCCCGGAAGCCCCAGTTGGGTACTGCCAGACCACGCCACTCGCTGAAGTTGCTATTTTGGAGCCATATTTTCTCTCGCCACTGAGAGGACGCCTTGACGCGCGGCTTCCGGTGGTCCTCGTCTGTTCGGCGCAGTCGTTATTTATGGAAGTGCCAAGCGGATTTACTTCGAGATGAGTTCATATAAACAGGATTTATTACGGGGTGGTGGTGGGGAGGTAAAAGCCCTCAAAGCAGTGGCCGCACAAAGGAACCGGGACGCGGACGTGACCGCTTATAAAGACGTCAGTTATGGCAATGTCCGATATCTCTCTACCCTGTCGTAGTCTTTGTCTTTGATATTGATACTAGTATTGTTGTTACTGTTGCTGTAATTGTTGTTAATGTCATTTTTCATGCTGCTGTTACTGTACAATATGACAGATTGTTGGGCTAGTTGGTCTTGAATTGTGTCTTTGTTGAATTAGCAGAAATAAAAATGGACACAAGTAACAATTTTTATTCGCGCTAATTTGACAGTTACGTAACGAATATTAAAATGCTTCGTACAATCGCCTGTCTTGCACCCTCATCTCACACTCGCACAGACTAGCCCACTCTCGCACACACTCGTACACATACACGAACAGTTTCAAAATGCTCAACCAGCGTTGCTACAGGTTCGTTTGGCCGTACTGCGAGTTGAGGAAATTCCGAGGCAGCTTGTTCTGAGAAGTTCTATTTCGCTTATCTAAAGAAAGGTTGCATTCATGTGACAAATATAACTGTACTAATCAAACAGGCGTGATGAAAATGCAACTCTTAAGCATGGGGAACACTCACGCATGCTCGAAAAATAAATCAAAAGCGAAAAAAAAAGGAATCCAAGACATTCTATGACCAACGTGAAAGCCTTAGCAGGATACGACTGAAGAAAACTCGAGGCTGAACGCACTGGTCACTGCTTGATGAGCTCATTCAAGCACTGACACACACGCGCACTTCAGTGCACGCATGTGCTTTAGCTCAGAAGGACGTATCTCCTTTCCAAATTACTCCATTACGAAACTCTGCAGGTCGAGCCCACCCTTCCTTCATCTTACACGAGAAAACCCTCGTCGTCGTTAGCAGCCCCTGCGCATCGCCATCAACGCCAGCATCAGCCGCCTCTTTCCCCTCCTTCCTTCCGCTCTTTCTCTCACTATCTAGGCCTTACTTTATTTATTCTGGTTTGTTATAAATGAGAGGCGCTAACACCTCTGCGTTACCGAGGTAGGAGGGCCTTTCCACGGTGGACACCATTAATGGTTAATGAGGGTGAGAGGGGTTAATTCATTGGCACGCGACGCCAGCAGCCGTCGGCTCCTTCGCGATGTACGCGGGTCGCCGTATTTAGGACTGGATGCGGTCGTTTGGTGTTAGTCTCTCCCGCTTTCTCTCTTTTCCTCTACTTTTAATCTCTCTCACTCTCTCCAAAAACACTCCTTGTTACGAAACGGTGTCTCGATTTGGGCAATAATAAGACGACGAGGTGATTGCCGTTGCCAGAGCTGGCACATTCGATGTACAGGTGGAGGTCAAATATTCCCAGGCCACGCTCCCATAGGAATACATGGGATAGTGGCCTGGGAACTTTTGACCAGCCCTGTACGTTCGAACAACCCCTACTACACACTTTCGCAACTAACCCTTTGATAGGACATCGTCGGAATTTCGGTTGGAGAGTTACCTACCGGGAAATGGTAACTTATACTTCGGTAGAAATTTGCTGAAGTGTTAGTTGAACACCCACATAACAGGCACTGTAACTAGCACTATGGTGGAACTCTGCTCTAATTCAGTTGAAGAGTAGAAGAAAACAGCACTGGTTGAAGGAGGACACAAAAAGAGACACGACAGAGGCACTGACTTCGAAGATGTTGAACCACAGCCGTTTTCCAGGTGATGATATACGAACAAGTCCTAAGTCAACTGTGCTCGTAAAGAGCAACTTACCAGGCACTAGTATTCCTTTTAATGTATCTTTGCTTGAATACTTGTTTGCATCTTTACCTATAAGTGGCCGGAGCTCCAAGGGACACTCCTGCTTCTCTAGCAAGCACTCCCGGTGGAGCAACTCCTTCCGGTTTTCCGAATATTCAGAAAACAGTCTTCTTAAAAATAAGACTGCTGAGACATCGATGGTTCTGGTTCAAGTTGAGTTACATTTGGGTACACATGATATCGGAGAATAAGCTTTCTTAAAATTAGGGCTAGTTAACCCTTTGTGCGGCAGCAGGGACACATACGTCCCACTTTTCCGTCTACAGAAAAAAAATTTCTCCCACATCACCCGTTGCAATTAGCGCAACATTAAGTCACTCATATCTTACCTAAGTCATCGTAGTCTCGAAAAAAATTCTTTTACCACGCTTTCGAAGGGCGGATGTAGTGTTACAATAGCGTTGAATTTCGGTCAATTTTTTATGACCGCTTCTGAATTTTCCTCTTTTTTGAGATACATAGAACCTACCAATCAAAATGCCGGATAATATCCTCCTTTTCTGGTTTTTGAGAGACGATCTTAGCTTCCGTCATTACGTGTTTTTGTAAATTTGCGAAATAACTTGACCAATAAATGCATCGGAACAATCCCCTTCAAAATTATCCCGCTAATCGCGCAGCGCAATTGCGGATATTAATGCAAATATTTTCTCGATATTATATACCTCTTGAAATGTAGCCACATGTTCGAGGGATAACATCTGTACTCGAAAATTTCAAGCAGCAAAAGCTAGGACAGCCAAATGGACAAAAAAAGTGGTCGATGCATGCGAAGTAAGCTTTACAGGGGCACACCACAGCGCTTTGAAGGCTCAACCGACGCAACTGCAGGCGGCGTTCTCATAGCAAATGAGGTCCGCAACTTTTCTCTTCACAACTTTAAAAGTGATACTCTGTGCCACTTGCTTCGGCCGTTTCATCCCAAAATTCCCGTTGATGCAATCGCGAGATGGTGCCTTCATGAGGCAGTGGGACAGTGTTTTCCCACTTTTTTGTAAACACTCTCATGAGTCAGTGGGACATATATGTCCCACTTTTTTTCAGTAAACTACTGGCTTCATTTTGATGAAATATGTTTCATACACTATTTCTTTCTAGTTTATATCAATAAAGGACAGCCGTTTTTTATATTACCATGTCAAAAATATAGGACGACCGACAAAGGGTTGAGCGGATAATTTATGAATACTAATTTTATGATTAATGGAAAGAGCAGAGACTTTTCGTGCGAGCAGCTAGGATCGTTGGGACCCCTGGCGGAGCAGATCTCAACCACGTGCTTCCTTTTACGTGGCCTCTTAGATCCGCTTCCGCAGTGGAACGAAACCCAAGCAATACACCAGGAAACACGTACGCCGACTGGCGAGTGCCACTACAAAACACCTAAGTCCATGATTAGGGTGGACTCCAAATCTTTTAACACGACAGTATTTTATGCCGAGGTCCACCATGACTTCAGTCAGATATTTCCGTCACGGAAATGACAACACAAAAACGCATACAATCAGATGACAAAGAAAAAAATTTACACCATCTTCCCAAAGGGAACCCTGATGGGATGCGAAGCAGCAGCGTTGCGCACGGGTAGCGTCACGGGTTGAACGGCGCTAACGCGGGTGCTCCGGTGAGCGCTGGAAGATTCGTTTGAAGCGATGGCTGGCGTAGGTCTTGTCGTTGCGCGTCAGGCTGCAGCTGCGAGCGTTCCGGCGAGCGTGCGGCAGGCGAGGGAGAGAGTGACGTCAGCGCACACTGCGAGGGGAGCGTGATGTCAACGCGCAGCTGCGGCGTGACCTACTTGGCACCGCTCCAACACCTGCGGCGAGGGGAGCGCGTTGCGGCGTGTTCATCCGTACGCACGGAGGGACAGCGTTACACAGCCTAGTCAAATAGCTGCTTCGCATCTAAAAAGTTCCCTCAACGGGAGTCGAACCCAGAACGGAGGCCGGGCACACTATCCACGGCACCACGGACGTACAATTAGGGGGGCTTTACAAACGCGCCTTTTATATCTTCTACTTTCCTCTCACAGTGTTCTTGGTCGGCGGGGTGGTGTCGCTTTCTGGAAGCGGTAAAGTGGAGTAATGCAACATGGCCATGGCCTCCAGGATTAGCTCCTGCGACGCGTCGTTGCTGCGCGTCCGCACCACTCGGCACGTTTCCGAAAGCCGAACTGCAATTTTGTCAACGCCTTAACGCACCTAGAGGAGGCGACCTTAGCCCAAGCATCGGCCTCGCTTATACCATTCATCCATGCGCTAAATAGCTCTGCGACGCGTGCCTGCGAAGCCTGGCTCTAACATCGTGTTCCCTGCTGATGTTCGCCATGAGAAAAATCGCGGCCGGGCGGCAAGGGAGACAGGACGTGCAATGCGTTTCCCTCTAGTCTGACCGTGGTGTTCAATAAATTATTACATGCCGTGGGATGGCGACCTTAGCCCAAGTTCTGCGTGCAATCAGCGACACTCTTCAGGCAGTCCCGCCGCCTTTTCTGATTACGCTCTCATCATTAACTACTATATCTACCACAAGGGTTTGTTTAATCATTGATCATGGATGTTAGTCATCGGGGTAAAGATGTACCACCAAGATTCAACGTGGGTGCATTCATGTTAAACGGCCCTATAGCTGCCATACACGAGCAGATATTATGCAAGCTCTCTTATATCAAAATAAGGTAAACATTGAACTACTTCTATAAGGACAAGTTTTACTTTCGTGTTATACCGATTGCTATGACTGCAGGATGAACCATATGTTTTATTCTGCTTCAGGTTTTTGTAAGAACTAGTGACTGCCTTAAAGGGGTAGCCTTTTATATGACAATGCATTCATCAATGCAGACAATGCATTCATCAGACCTGCTCATCGGACACCACGCCATAATCATCCGAACGCCGTCTATCCAATACGCACCAGAACTAAGACCTGCCAGAAATCATTTTTTCATCAGACAGCGCAAGACTGGAACGACCTTCCCGCCCACATCGCCACATCAACTAGCTTTGTTCAATTTAAATCTGCTTTAAAGAGTCATTCATCGTCATTTTAAGTTTGTACTACTGCTGTTTTTCTTCGTTGCTGTTGTTGTTCCGCTTATATTTTTTTTATATTTGTTATTTATTTTATCTTATTTCTTTCTTGTGCCCACCCCTCATGTAAAGTCCTTCCTGGACCTTTGAGGTACGAATAAACGAATAAACGAAACCAGACCGAAGGGTGTCACATCACCATCATGGTGATAATTTATTCGCTGTACTTAACGCCCCGGATAGCCCGGTGACAGATAATTTTCGTCAACAATTCAAACTCGTGATTATGCCATCTATCAAACGCAATGACCTGATATAGATGACGTAAGTACTATTACGTGCGCAACAGTAGTCTAGTGTAGTCTTCTGAAGTTATCCATTGACATCCGGAAATTACGGATTGTGCACCAGATTAAAGGCCGAATCGAGACGACCTCGTAAGCTGTGTTTGGTGACTTCGTTTCTCTATTCGGATGACAGTGGGCGTTGCTTAAAAGAGAACGGACAGAATTGCGCAACTACCAATCGATAATGCCGCAGACGCTGGCTGCTGCCTCTTTTGGGCAAAGTCCATGGCTCGATGGTCACCATGGCAGCGAACGACTAACGTCGTTTTTGAAAGGTTTCGTAGAACTTCTGGGCTCTCGATCTTTTTCGGAGGAGAGACTATTGGGTTCATGGAAACACACTAACCATGCTAACCCAACTTTTTAGCTAAAATTCTCCCATTTCTCATCAAACACGAAAATTACCGCCGGCGCCGTTAGCAGCGTCACGTCAACACGAAGCCAAGCAAAAAATCAGCTGATATGACGATATATGAGGTTCTCGCAATTTCAGACAAATAGATTAATGTTAAACAAAACCCACGCACAGCTACAATTGCCGAAACTATCGTTTATTTCTTGTATTATAGTTTTGTCGGCTTGTTTCGCGACCCAGGACTCGTTCAGGACTGCTGGAAGGTCCAGTCTTCCGCCCAGTGCGCCCCAGGCTTCGCTACCGCTGCCAGCGCCCCTACAATGTACAAAAAACTCCTGCGAAAACGCGGGTCGCTTTCGTGTTTTACCGATTCCTATGACAGAAGGCTCAACCACGTTTATTTATTTTTATTTTTTTTCACTTGCACCACACTTGCGTACACCTGCAATGCAGGGAATGTTTGTTTCTCTCGGCTTTTACGTGCCAGAACTATGATACGATTACGAGATACACCTCTGTGTAGGGCTTCGGTAATTTCTACCACACGGGGGTTCTTTAACATGAATCATAAATTTAAGTACATAGGCCTCTAGCTTTTCATTTCCATCGAATTACAACCGTTGCAACCGAGATCGAACACGCGATTTTTGGGTCAGCAGATGAGCACCTTTACTACAGAACCCCGCGGCGGCCCACTGCAGAGAATTAGTCATCGGTAAAGAGACGTGGAAACTTTACGGCCTCATATAATCCCGGTAAGTGAAATGCATATGCCTTTACCGATACGAGCGAAGCGAACCGCGTAGTAAAGGATTACGGAATATAACCATGCACTAAACGACCGAGTTAGCCGGGTTTCAACCTGTATATATATTGCTGTGTGCCTTCGTGTCATGTAAGGTCTGCTTGAAGCTAGCTCAGTTTTTGGTTTTCTGTTGTCTATAGTTATGCACCGCGTATACGAACATTTTGGATTAACGAAGACAGAATGATACACGCCGCAAACACTGGGCATATGATTTCCGGGTGGCTTTTTCACCTTAGTGACTCCTTTTATTCTACGCTTCGCACAGAAGAGACTCATTTAGAGCATAGTGATATTATTTATGAATATCACACTTAGTGGTTTGTCTCTGCACCTTATCTCATATGCATGTATGCATATACACCAGATTCGAATTATGCACAGGAGCTAGCTAGCTAGCTATAGCTATAGATAGATAGATAGATAGATAGATAGATAGATAGATAGATAGATAGATAGATAGATAGATAGATAGATAGATAGATAGATAGATAGATAGATAGATAGATAGATAGATAGATAGATAGATAGATAGATAGATAGATAGATAGATAGATAGATAGATAGACAGATAGATAGATAGATAGATAGATAGATAGATAGATAGATAGATAGATAGATAGATAGATAGATAGATAGATAGATAGATAGATAGATAGATAGATAGATAGATAGATAGATAGATAGATAGATAGATGAGGGCCCACTAAAGTGTTATAAAGCGAGTGCAAGATGTAATGAAGATCAGCGTTTAACGTAGGGCGTGTCCTAATGTCAAATGTATTCGAAATCTGTATACAAAAGTCACTGGTTCGATTTCGGATTTGGGCATCATACATATGCAAACGCAACGGGCGAACGAGAGAAACTAGACGCACAGCCATTTTGATAATTTCTTAATTTCTTCTGCTCACAGTCCTAGGCTGCGCAAGTTAATTACTTTTCTACAAACGCCTATGCACACTCATGTGTCCGGCGCACCTTCGAAGGCCACATTTCTGTACCTGGCCGGCGCTGGGTTTTTCGCGCATGACAATTACGCCAACGAAATATAACTCATACCAAGCTTTCCTTTAAAAAAACTAAAAAAAAACGTCTAGTTGTGTCCAACCCGTGCGTATACATGCGGAGCGATTCGTTGCCTGCACGTGTGTAACGTCATTCTATCGATTACCAGGCATTTTCTCTCGTAATTTTTGTTACTCAGGACATATCCCATTACTAGACGCTCTACAAGTGTCCGTGCCACAGTCCATGGCGCGCTTACATAGATCGAGCTGAGTACTGCAAGCATTCATTGAACAAGTCGATGCCACGCGATAATTCCTTTACTCACCCGCCCTAATCCGGAACGCAGACACCTTGCTTCTCGTCTTTTAGCGTCACTATTCCTCGCAAAGCTTTTTATTAGCAATCGACCCGAATTCCAGCCATGGCGTGTCATTTCGCGTGAGGGGCCGCCATTTTAAGACGCTCGCTCAAAAAAAAAAAAAAAAAAAGCCTTAATCCGCTTACAGTAAGCACTCTCCTTCACCACGTTGAAGAAGCTATAATAATGCCCAATGAAGGCGAAAAGCAACGGCGGGCCCAGAACTTCTCCATAACCCGATAGGTAAACCAATCATCACAGACCAACCTCTCGATTCGTCAAGCAAAAAATAAAAATGTATGCCCATGCAATTGTATGAAAATGGTATTTTCATACATTTGCCCCTGCAAATGTATGAAAAGTGTATGCCCCTGCAATTGAGTTATGTCTGATGTGCACCTGGTGCCACTTTACCTTTTGTGTAAAGGAAATTTTCAGCCTGCGGAGCCAGGAAGCGCTACTCGTCTGTGCCTTCGAACTGATGAGCCAAACGCGCTAATGCGGCTTAGATCTAGCCACAAGAGAACAAGAACTTTGAGATATAGAGCGTGACCCGCATCGGCTTTTCTTATTAACGTCTCCTAAGCTTCATATCTTTTCAGGAGCGAAGCTCCTTAGGCTAGCACCCCGCCGTCGCCGTTGAAGCTCCCTGGCACGGTGCCAGCTGTGGCGTCTGCACGATGCGCAAAGCGCGATAATACGAACGCATGCGAAACGGAAGCAGATTAGTCTCCCTCTCCCTCTTTCTTCGACTATGCCTTCTCCCCTCAAACCAGCCAACGCGCGAAACCATTGCTTCACTCTGCCTTCCGCCCTAGTGGTTGGTCCGTTGCCTGGACAATGAAACGCCGCGCGCGCCGAACGCTGCGTGCGTCCCATTTCTAAGGAGCTTCGCTCATCGGTTGTATTCGTACACGGAACAACTGCTAGTTTTTCTCTCCTGGACCTATCGGTTGCAGCTAGCTTAACAAGAGACAGAAAAAAAATGCCCTTTCATGCGCATCTTATAATCACGTTTTTCACGACCAGTAGAATGCTTGTATGGTAGCGAAAAATAAAAATCAGGGAAATATATTCACCCGCATCTCAACGGAATTGATATTCAAGACAAAGAAAGGGGGAAAAAAGTAAAAAGCATAAAGCCAGCAATTGAAGACATGAACGTTTCTATAACAACCTTTAGAAAAAGCGTATTGCGCTTTTCTTTCACGTTGGACGTGCTGCGACACGAAACGGAACTTCACGGTCAGATTCGATTATCAGTAAACGCTAGTAACCACAAAGGCATTAGCATTTAGCGGGACTTCTGCGTGAGCAGCTCGCACTCGTGAAGGCGTGTCTTTCGAGCAACCGACCACCTGCATAACGCACCGCTGAAGTTCGTAAGACCAGGCTATTTTGTTTAAATTATTCTTTTCATTCAGCGTCTTTTCATTCGGCCTTTTCTCCATACTTTCTTTGTTTTTGTATTCGCTTTCACTCGTTTTTTTACATTTTTAAAGAACGTCTCAAATTTTGCCACGCTGGTATCTTCACCTCTCGTTAAAGATTCTCCCACTCTGCCTCTATCTTCACGTGGCGTAAAGACGGATGGCCTCCCTTACTTTAAGCCCACGCAGAACCCTGTGTCTCAAGATGGCTGACCGGCTCTTACCACATTCCTCGGGTGTGGGAGTCTCTCGACCACCCCTCTCCCCATTCCTGCATATAGCAGCGAAGGCGGCGCATAAATTATCCCTTTTTCAGCCACGCGCTAAAACAAACGCCCATCAATTATGCGCAATACTGTCACTCTAACCCGTCTCGCTCCGTCAAAGGGAGAGAGAGATTGAAGGATCAGCATCGCGAATGATATCCTTGCCGCGGCTATAAGCACAGGAAACTCGACGCCGATCGAAGCCGAGTCAGCTGTACTCCGGTGGCTTTGAATATATTGATCGCCCGAAACGACCGGATGATAGTACTGGTTCCGGCCGCACCCCCACCTCGGGTATGGAAGCATGCCAACTCGATCGTAAAGATACTGGTGGTCCGACTCTGTCTTCCTCCCTCATGCCATCTAGCACCGACCGGGGCTTCGATACGAAGCTCAGCCATCGGACAATCTTCAGGGTCACACCGGGGCCGTTTCACGCAGCCCTCATTTTCTGGGCAAATAGTGTAAGCCGGACGCGCTGTACTCTGTCCATTACTATACTACGCTATAGTACACAATGGTATACTTTACAGTACTTTACAATATCATATAACGCTATGCTATACGATACCACGAAACATTTCTTAGTAAACTCGAGAGCTATATGGCGTCCATGTTCTATCCCTGAAACATTTTCGGTTTTGAGGGGCCGCTACAAGAAAAAAGGCTTGTTTAATCTGTAGCCTATAGGCCAATGAAATTTTTGCTGTTTACATAGGTTTCGATGCTGATTTCAAATGTCCAATCAGTTTTATAGTAAGTAGCATAGTTTCGGTTTTGTACCATGCTAATGTGTGAAATATAGCTCTTTTTGGACACACGTTTTCTGCCACAAAATTTTATGGTTATGAGCCATTAAAGGAATACTGACACGAATTTTAAACATTTTCGGGTTCTTTCTCCAAATAAGAACGCGGGTGTGGAGAACCCTAAAAAGAGTGTCGTGGTGCTTGGGAATGCATTGAATACATTTTTAATACCGCTACCTTGCAACAGCAATTTCGGTTTCGGTATCGAGAGGGTGGCTTCGCATTGACGTGTCAAGAGAGGTCTGACGTCACGGGAAGACTGCAACTCGCGACATACTAGCAATAGATGCATGTTTGCTGTCAGTCGCACGTGGTTCACGTAAACCATGATCAGTAAATTGTCGTCCAGAGGCTCTGACAGCGACTTCTGCTATTTAGGCTGCACGCAGGACGCAAATTTCGCAAACCCAGTGAACTGTGTTGACTTGTCGTGATAATGTCGATTGCGGTGGAGCTGGCTTGCAGATGCTGGGCGAAGAACTTTAAAATCAAAGTGAAGTATTTTGTACGCGTTGTCTGGCTCCGGTGTGTGGAGAGCGATGACAGTGCAAAACACGGAAACGAAATATGTCCCTTTTGGGGGGGGCCTCAAAATCGTGTCAGTACTCCTTTAATGGGTCAAATCACTCCACATTACCTGAAGAATGCAAGTAACTAAGAAAAAAGAGTGTATGAGACATTTTAATGAACAAGAAAACTTGTAATATGAGAAATCTTAAAATCCTCAGCCCATACTAACTGTTTGCATTAAGTTCATAATAAGTATATAAGCGATACCAGCTTTTAAAAAATATAATTGCACTTTCCACATATTAAGGAATAAGTGGGAAAACTTTCATCTTGATCTGCTCATCAGAAGTGCCGACAACATTATGTCCAAATTCAAGAAGTTGCCCAATATGGCATTTTGAGAAAAAAACGTATTTTAAACGTAGAAATGCAAGATAATCTATGTGGCACAGATGAGCTTTTTAAAATGATTTATTCCATAATGAGAGCTTAGGAATCATGGTTAGTTTGAGCATATGGCTTTGGTTAACTGCTCATGGCAAGCAGCCAAGTGACAATTTCTAGGGGACTTTAGAGAATGAGCTTTTTCGGTTTCTAATAGCCACCTTGTGCTGTTTTAAAGCGATTTTAACCTACTTTTACTTTAATTACAACCTTGAAGTTTTTTAATGAATGTAGAGAAACTAAACTTGTGAAAACAAGTAAAGACAAAAACTATATAATTTTGGAAAACACTTGTGTGATTTTCGAGTAGCATCACCCCTTATGCATGCGCAGGCAGGTCGTTTCTGTTGGTGGTTGCAAATTTGGTTCGCTGTTGATTCAGTGTGGTCTCCTGAAAGGGAGCCTTTTTCGTCCTGTTCCTCTTTTATGTCTATTCAAATGACATTGTTAACGCAGCCCGCAATGTAAGTTTTATTCGGTACGCTGATGACAGAACACCTACATGAAGTAGTATCGTCCGGAATGCCATCCTTAGTGGCTGTTCGGCGTATGAACTAATCAGCCAAGGAAATGTCGTCCTTCGTGGCTTTCAGAAATAGTATGAAGCTAATGATCTGTTAGTTAACTCTACAATACCAATGGTGTTTCTTTTCTGCCACTTAGCCTGAATATCCCTGTAAGTAATAACCTGAAGCTAGAACATAACGCTGAACCTGAAGCTAGAACATGAACAGGTTTCAACCAAGTGGGGTCGTTTTTGACTTCCGCATGAGAAGGTCTGACCGTGTAATGCACACTAAAAACAAGCTTACTAGGTGTCTGGGCTTCCTCTCTAGACTTCGGAATCAATTTTCGAAGTCGCGCAACACATAAAATCAGCGAGAACAATTACACCACCTACGCAATTACACCACCTAATAGCTTACACAGACTCATGCCTACACTAAAAACCTCTAATGGAGATCTGTAATGGAGGCACGAGTCTGCTTACGGTATTGAGTCTAGTTTTTAAGCCTAAATAGCTCGCATGCCGAGTGTAGCGTTTGAGTTCATGACTGTTTTGAAGTTCTATGTGTCTTTGTGAATGCACAATAAACACACTAAGCACGAAACAAGTGTTTCATACGCAAAGTAGTATGGCCAGGAACGCCCAAATTTTCCCCTGCCTTACTTCTATGCATGATATGCTATCAACTAAGCCTAGATTCCTTCTTTGAACGCCCCGAGAGTTCGTCGTTGTTGATGGCCACGGTACGCACTTGATCGTGCACACTGAACACAGACAGAAAAGAAAAGCGAGCAGTTCTACGACAGAGTTTTCTGAATGCAGGGAGTGCCGGGAAAACAAAAATTCACCAATGATTACGATACTACCTAATGCGAATTCTGCGCGCAGCTTCGTGTTAGGGCAAGGTCAACTGTGTTTGAAGTTTTAGCATTCCGCAAGGTATCGACTACGCCATAAATGAAAATTTTTGTGAAGTTGGACAGCACACACTACGCCATTATTTCGTCTTTCTGCGGATAAGCGGGGCACCCGCTACGCATCTTAAGGTATTATTTGCAGTTTGTTGATGCTGCATGTGGCTGATCGCGATGAAGAATTATGGCCGAGCACTTTGTAGTAGATGGGAAGCAGTAAACGAAACGCTCGTTGCGCAATTAGCATTTTGTGATGACTGGCTGTTAGTTTACTCTTCTGCCATGCTATATTACATAGGTGAACGCCTTTCCTCGCCCGACATGATTCCTGTACAGGGTCTTTTGCAAGTGAGTTTCATTCCTTAGCATAGCTCTGTGGCAGAATACTCGACTGCCATGCAGACGGCCCGCGTTCAAATCCCATTCGACCCTGGGTATTATTTATTCTGATTTTATTTTTTTCATGTCTATCGGTTACTTTTTCATGTTTATTGGTTACGCCACTGACGGCGACGGCGACGGCGCTCAACGCAGGAACGGGCGCCTAAGAGCTGCGCTCTCAAATGAATACTCACCTGAGTGGACGGGCGCTCAAAGAGAGGGGGTTTAGCGACGAGGTTTAACAATTTATAGAGACGACGCGAGCTTCGTAGAAAGAACATGCGCATCGCTTAAAGGATGACAGCGTGGAGCTCCTCGTCGCTACGCGTGTCGTCCAAATGGATTATTGGCAGCGCTATCGACGCTTATGGAAGTGGGATGCGCGCGGCGTTGCACGATATTATTCAAGAACCCTAATTCTCGTAGTAATGAGCAATCGCGGAGTTCAGCTGCTCGGTAGATGACGCCCTCAGATTATTTTAAAAATCCACGGCTTTTGTCGCTGTTGCCGTCTTCGAACCGCTTGCTTTCGTGTTGTTGTGTGTTAGATCTACATTGCCATAGTCGTAATAACTTCAAAAGTGTCGTCATGCACTGTTCTCTTTCGCTGTTTTATGCCCGCTTTCCTTTCCCAAATGCAGGGTAGCGAACTTGAGAGCTCTGACTAATATACTCGTCTTTCTTTTACCGTTCGCTCCTGTTTAGTGGAACGAGCACCAAGTGACACTACTGCTTGTATTCCAAGCACTTCCGGTTGAACACTTCCGGTTTTCCATGAATGCAGGAAAATTCTCGCAGAAAATCAAATTAGTTGGAAATCGATGGTTCTGGTTCAAGTGTGAGCTATACTGGATAGATTGCATATTGCACTGGAGCATAAGTTTACTAAAACGGACACAAAATTAAAGAATGAATCCGTTTCGTTTGTTAAATTGTATGCTGAAAAATCTAATAACGTTGATTCACCCGTCATAGGTTTATAATAAGAGAAAAAAATTAAGGTCCAACTGTCATTTTTAAATTTTGAAATCCATCCATCTATTCGTCCGTCTGTCCGTCCGTCCATCCATCCATCCATCCATCCATCCATCCATCCATCCATCCATCCATCCCATCCCATCCCATCCCATCCCATTCCGTCCGTCCTGTCTAAGTTTTGTGCAATACCCATTTCTTGAAGTGTTATAAATGCTAATGTTTTAAGGCCGGTATTACTGCGCTTTACCAAAGACAAGCCCGCAAACTTCGCAATAATGTTGTTGACAGTTTTGAGCAGAAAAAACGCTGCTAGAACGAGCTATACAAACGAAAAGCGAGAATTTTGTCGTCTTGTTCATCGCACCACTGCTCAGCTGTACCACTTTCACACCACCCATTATTATAGGTAGACTATTATTATTATTATTATTATTATTATTATTATTATTATTATTATTATTATTATTATTAATCATTTCCAAGCGCTATGCTGACATCGTTGTGATTCAACGCTGCAATTCGCTAATTTGTCTCTGATCTTTTTTGGATCACTCTCTTTATACTATGTATTACCTACTCCACTGTTCTACTTTCCTTACAGCATGTCTCTCCCTGGAACATGGTGATATGTATCAGTGTTATATAACAATCTTTGCTAGCGAGGTATGCATGTGATTTTGCGTTACCCCCCTTATACAACACCTCCAACGAGGCATCTAGGGTGTGCTTAAAAAAAAGTGTAAAAAAATAAGTTTCCAACTGCCCAACCATCCATAACAAGGAACAGACGCTGTGCTAAGAAACTGCGCACTGAATCGATAAAAAACGGATAAGTATAAGAAATGAAGAAAGAAACGAGCTTGCTGATCAAGATGGGATTATTCTCTTGCTTTCCTACCCGCTAAAGTAAACAAACGTTGCGTCATGCGAAATTTCAAAAGCGTTACAAACAATTTCCAAACAGCAGACGCCACCTCGCCCAGAAGGAAAGATTGTCTTCGAGATCCCCGACAGCTCTGGAAGATTGAGGCCCCGTGCAGCTGCCCGCTGTCGTCTATAAGGAAGAAATATTTGTTCCCAATATAAATCGGAATGTGACACTAGACACGAACGGCACGTCTCATGGTGGACTACGAGGGCAGGGACATTGCGAGGGAAAGAAAGAACCGAGGTTGTGTAGTACACTTGTTGAAAAGGTGGAATGAGATGTTTTCATCTGGTCGGTGGAAGGGCCGGATGAAAAATTTATTCTTTGGCATGCGCCGAACAGGACTGTCCTGCTCCGCCGGGGCGGTATGCTCGATGGTGACCTACAAAAGGCACCAAAGACTGACTCAGATAAAATGGGCAAACATGGTACACAGGCACTGAAGAGCTGCTAATAAGATGTTTCATGACGTGGTTGGAAGGCGGGAGAAAAGAGGTATTCATTCTTGCAACAAACTGCACTGACACCTCTCGACATGAACGACGTACCTGAAGGTTCGAAGGGCAAGAACATCGGCAAACATAAAAGAAAACAAATCGAGCCAGCTCCACTTCGCGAACGCTGCCTAAACAGTGAAGCTGATGCCCATGCTTTATCAGGTTATATCGTACTTATAAATGTTTCAAGTATTCCGTTCGTTGGCGCTCAGCTTCGGCCTGTCTTGCGTGAACATCGCGGTTGGCTCGGCGACGACATGCCCGTTCACGCGTCAGCTCTCGCTTACGATCACGTCGGGCGGCCACTTCATCGGGAGAATGAGAAATGTTCGCCGTCTTGAAAGAGCAAACTCCTGAACACTGGCACTGATACGCTATTTTACACTCCACTGCGCTCCCCGTCACCCCATCTCGGCGCGTTTCTCGAAGGTTCACTCCCTCGACATCCTCCGCCTTCCCCTCACCTCTTCAACTCACGCAGCCCTCCCCTTCCTAGCCGAGCCTCACTCTTGCCACACTTCGAGGCCGACGTGATCCCCCGCTACCGCGATCCCGGACATGAAATCCTCAACTAAGAACTGCTTCGCTGTTAATAAAGATGGTACACACAGGTTGAAGATCTACCTATTGAAAATTTGCACGATGGTGGGCATGATGGGATCCACCTCCCTCATAATGGTGAATTTTGCTTACGGGATTCTGATGGGTGGAGGCGGGATAAGGACAGATGATGGGGAAATGATCGGTGGACATTGGGCCATGGGTGCATGCACATTTTGTTTGGGGTGATAAGCACAAGCAGGGTTGATGTTGGGTGGTAGGCAGATGATCGTTGGATATTAATTAATCGCCAGATGATGGGACAAATGATGCGAGGCACGTTGGGCGATGGGCGGAAACCCTATGTCTTCTGGGTGATGGGCAGATGTGGGGCAAATGATGGGTGGACATTGGATGATGGGCCCACGCCTGTTGTGTGTTGGGTGATGGACAGATGCCCCTTGACTACTAGGTAATGGGCAGATGATGGGTAAATGCTGGGTGGAGGTAGGGGGGACGGGCACATATCGGTTGTGTATGGGGTGATGTGCGATGCCGGGTTGCTGCTACGTGATGGGCAGACGATAGGTGGATGTTGCGGGATAGGATGTCCCTCTCAACATGAACGATGTATTTGTGGTGACCTATAAGGGGCACGATTACCGGTGAAAATGAAAAGAACAAGGACGCTGCGGAACGACCGAAAGTTAAAATAGTTGTTTTGTATTCCACTTGAAAGAAGGCAAAATAGGTTAGATAAAAGTCATAAGCTCTGGATTTCTTCTTTGTTTGTTTGTGAAATCTTGCGTCCGGATCTGCCGGTCGCATATACTCTTTCAATATGGTACTTGTGTCTCGAAGGGATGGAAAGAAGTTCGACGTAAGCCCCAAATTCACGTGTTGACAAATTCAACCACTGGATGGTGGCGGGCGTGGAGTTTACAAGTCCCACGGCGCGGTAACTCGAGTCGACAAGATGGATTGATGTTTGGCGTCAAAGGCGGCGGTGCGCAGGGCGCTGCTTCAATTTGGCCGCGACGGGAAACAAACATGAGCCCCGGCGGGCGGTGGTTAGCGCGAGTAAATTTAAGGGTCAGAGTGATGAGTTTTTCGCCAAGAAGTGCGTTTCTTGCAACAGAAGAGAAGGAAAATGCACTGTGGCGTAATACTGGAGCACTGAACTCGTTAAGCCTAACACCGTCAACAGTTTCGGAAGGAAAGATACCATGTTTTCTAAGCTGTACCGGCTTTCGCGAAAAAAAAACGATATAAGGAAACACGATTGAAACATTGACTATGAACTGGACGCCACTGAGTGCATATTGAGCAACAGGAGTATCTCGACTTGGGATCTGCGCCAACAATTTGAGCAATATACGAAATTCAGGACGCAACGTCACAACGAAGGCTGTATACATAAACAGTTTGAGTGCAAAACTCAGGCTGCAGAGTTACAGCCGAGCCAACGCGTGAACAGCTTAGTGGGAAACTGCGCCTTCGTTAGGACTGAGTTCTAAACGAAGCGGGCAGCTTCGCGATTAAAGCTTGACGTCTACTGTCAAATACAAAAATGTGGCTGCAACGTCGGAATATATATTGATAGATTGAGTACGACACCGAGGCTGGGGTTCTGTTTGTGGTAGCTATTCTGTGTATAGTGGAACTCTCTGTACTGTGGAAATCGCTACATTCTGGTGTCTGAGTGGGCCAATGCACATGCATTTGTGATTGGCTCGAAATGCAAACAACGTGAAATGCGACCGTTGCATACGACTGGATTTTTCTAAGTTATACATAGAACAGCAGTTACGCAGTCGCATTCCGTAATTTTGTTACGGCATTGACACTTATTTTGAGCCATTCAGAGGAGCGGAACCGGCCGTCTAAGTCAATGGGAGCTGACAAGATGGTGATTTCAGCTGCAGAGTGTACCACTCTTGGAAGTTGAATAATCTTAGCAGCCAACGTCGCAATTGACGTTGTGCACACGTCAACGCGTCAGTTTCAAATTGGTGCTTAAAATAAAAACGTCCTTTCTGAGACATCGCTATAACAACACCGAGGCCCGCCGCAGATATTTTCGTGCAAGTGTCGATTCATGAAGATCTCCTTACGTATTATTAATATCAAGTGCATTGCGTTTTTGCAGTTTCTCGTCCTGAAAACTTCCGCAGTTCACCGCCACCGTGGCCCCGTCGAACTGAGTGCATGACGGATTGAACAAAGAAAGCGCGCTGCAATGTCTCGACAGCAGACGGTCAACATCAGATGGCATGACGATGCAGTGTTATCTGATTGCGTCACCCCTCGCGCGTCCAGCCTTAATTTGCTCCCCCATGTGTACCTAGATAATTACAAGGTGGCGGTAACCTTTTATCATCGTACGTGGTCACTTCATAATGGTGCTGACGGGGCTAACTATGCAAATGATAACCATAAAGTGACATCCGTATCAATACTGACACATACACGCAGGACTTCGAATCACGTTAGGGCCTTTCTCGATTATTCGTTCACTTAAAGGGGCCATGACATGGTCACACAACAATTTGTGGTTTTTGGCGAAAAACGAAAGGTAGAGGGTCAGATATGCTTGTACACGTGTGAAAACTGGACAGTAAAAAATTATTTCAGTCCAAAATTAAGCCGGGGAAGTCGTCGGCTGTAATCTCCGCCCACCGCCGGTGACCGCCATTTTGCCATGGCGTGCGTGACGTCACTAACTGCGAGGAGCAGTGACGTCGTCTGCTACGTTCCACACGCGGTTAGTGTGTTCACTGCGAGTGTTGCTCTGTTACTGTTTCAACCGCTGGAAGTCATTTAAGTTCCAGAGGTAAGTTGAGAAAAGCAGAAATAGCTCGTTTGCACGCGCAGCTGAACATGGAACACGGAATGCAGACCGTGCAGACGCTCGCACAGCAAGCTACTCGTTTCGTCACGGCTAGCGAGCGTGCCAGTGTTGCCCAACTCTCAGGCCGCTCGCTCGTTTATAAAAATATTCAATTATAAATTAACGGCACGACCAAAATGCGCTAAAATTTCGCCAGCTTGTCTGTGAACGTTCAAGGATCAACCTACATAACACAGATTATGGTCGAAAATTGGGTGTCATGGCCCCTTTAATGAGCTTACATCATAGTCAGAACCAATTATGTTACATTTCTTCTAGTTTCGTTGATTCTCAATTTTATGGAAAAAGGCCGAAGCCACGTAGCTATCTTATCCATTCGCCGCCACGGGCGAGAGAACAAGCTGACGCGAGCTTCATTTTTCAGACGTGATAATTTTCTCCGTGGAATAGGAAAAGAAAACAAGAAATGCGGGGAAGTGACGAAGAAGCAATCACCACTCAATTAGCCGCATAATGCCTCTTGAATAATCTTCAAATTATTAC
Organism: Rhipicephalus appendiculatus; assembly: GCA_030522465.1. Lineage (NCBI taxonomy): Eukaryota > Metazoa > Arthropoda > Arachnida > Ixodida > Ixodidae > Rhipicephalus > Rhipicephalus appendiculatus. The sequence continues at coordinate 22,652 of JALIZH010012725.1, read as the reverse complement.
CGCTGGTATGACGTCGGCGGTAGGCGTATCGCCTCATTATAAGCATGCCGGTCGGTTCCATCACCGACAGCTCGAAAAAAGGCGAGATTCCATCGTGTCATCACTGATGACTAGTGGGCAGCCATATATTTACATGTCTTTCTTTTTTCTCTTTCCGCGGATTTATTTATAAGGTACAGTGGCTGCTCTTCAACCAAGCGCTTAGCCCGAATAAACTGTTAAGCAGTGAAAAGGGCTGCAACGTATAGTATCGACAGAGCTTGTTGCTGAGCTAGTTGGTTCATTACTACAGAGAAAAATTGGTAAGGTGCAAGAAAGGGCGGGGACGAAGAGAAAACATGTGCTTATCAGTTCGTGTCTTCTCTTTGTCCCGGTCCTTCGTTGTGCTTTGCCAATTTTTCTGAAGAGTAGTATCGATCGCTTACGATATGGCGTGGGAAGTGAACTACCCACCCAGCTGTCTCGCCTGCTAGTGTTTACCAGCATAGCGAGATCGCACGTTCGATTGCCCGCAGTGGGGACAAAGGTCCAACAACAATTGTCTACTGCGCTGAGTATACTGTGCATGACTATCGTGCATTGTATATGTACATTTACCGTGAAAGAAGGCAGAGTTCTGCAGCAATCCTTAGCAACGAACTACGTCCCAACGAACATCTTTGGCATGAAGAGCTGAACAACCGAGCAAGTGTAATACAAGCAGTCAAGGTGTACAAAATGGTATCCGCAATTAATGTCGATGTTTGGCTCCACTAGAGGGCACTTTCTGCATCCTAATAATCTCCGCTGACGAAACTGCGGAAATATGCTTCAATGGCTGGTAGGCAGATATCGCGAGCGAAATTCCGGCTTTGTTACCAGGGCACCACTTCACCAAAGCCTGAAGGAATTAAAAAATGAAGGAACAGAAGAGCGACTTAAAACGTGGTCGACAGGAGGTGTTTGTGCCAAGTCTAAGTCTGGGAGAAAGAATATAGTTGCGCAAATCGTTTTACCCACCTTGCTGTACGTCGAAAACTTATGAAAACGTTAACAATAGCCAATATTAAGAACGTTAAAATTCACTACATTTTGCTTCAAGTTAACATTGTCAGATTTTAGGAAGCCCCTCAGCTCGAGGTTATAAATGCCACGTTCGCATGAGTTCGGGGAACGCACTCAATGGGCGAATGCCGTTAGCTGTGAATAAACAAAAATGGCAGGAAGGAGAAAATAGAAGCTTGCGAAGGAAAAAATCCGTAAAGAGGGGTTGTGGGCTCGAGCCGATGTTGGAGCCTTCAAGAAGACAAGTCCACTAGTCGAGACGTCGGCTCGAGCACACAACCCTTGTTTAAATATTTTTTCATTAGCTGTGAATGTCATTCGCTATGCCCGTGTGACAACAAGAAAAATTGCATTACCATATAATACCACTCTCTGAGGATGACGTTACATGTGCCGTGGGACAGGGATATAAGGCGTCCTGCAATGTTCATCGAAATAAGGAGCTAAGATATATCCGGAAGAGGGACCATGGCACCGAAGCGACGAGAGAACAATGGAAGAAAAATGGCAGACGAGGAAGCTCCCGAGGCAAGCCAAGCAGGAGAAAGAGAGAGACGGACGGAAAGAGAGAGAGAAAAAAAGGCGAACTCTCATTGTTGCGAGGCATCGGCGCGTGTTGGGTGTACTGCGGTTGGCAACTTTCGACGCCTCGAAGTAGCTCAGTCGGCCTATAGCTCATGCATTTCTTCATTGCACTCTGCGGTTTCTCTCTTTCTATGTTGCTTAGCCGAAGAGTCGGTGGTTGGAACTTGGTATAGTAGCAAGCACTCTGTAGACACAGCACGCTACTACTGCGGCAGGCAGGCGGAGATGCTGATCTACAGGCACGGCACGAGCAGTCCTCGTCCGCGGGCAACTGGGCCTCTCTTTTGTTTGGCATCCCTTTTTTATTTTTCTTCCGGAAAGTGATAGCGTATTTATTTGTCCTGGGTTACAAACCGAGAGTAGGGTAACTGACTGGATTCCAAGATATGGCAAACGCGTGAGGGGCAGACAGAAAATTAGGTGGGTAGATGAGATTAAGAAGTTTGCAGGTATAACGTGGCAGCAGAAAGCACAGGACCGGGTTGATAGGCGAAACATGGGAGAGGCCTTTGCCCTGCAGTGGGCGTAGACAGGCTGATGATGATGATGATGATGATGATGATGACAAACCGAGAAGCGGAGAAAGCGCTTGAGTAAGACCGAGAGACGAGCTAGTTAGTTCATATACATCTGAAGAAACTTCGAGCGCGTACTAAGACAGGGACAAGAGTGGGGGAACGACTACGAGAGGGACAAGCGAAAAGCGCTTGCTTCGTTCAATATATACTGAAATGTATACTTCAATATATATTTGGTTTCTTGTATAAAACTTTCAGTTAGCAGTTAGCACCGTCCTCGTGTCACCTTCCTTCGTCCTATGTTTGCGGTCATTTTTTTTTCTTACTTTTTTCTCGGTTATTGTTGTGGACTATGGATTATTGGTGTTGCATTACTATGTATTCGATTGGCTTAATGGATGCTCTTGGCGATATAGCCTTTGTCTTCGAGCTATTTTTGCTATTGATTAGTTATTATTTTGCTGGTGTATATTGAGGCGAAAGCATTAGATGCCTGATCACACGTGAAAAGGGATGGTCGCCGTCGACGGCGTCAGCAGAGGTGACGCAAGAAAATCACCAGGGGATGACGTCTACATATGGCGTCCCAGATCAACAGAGTTTGTGACGTGCGCCATGACTTCACATAGCGTGACGACACATGATGATGTCATCAAATGACATCGTCGTTTGTTCACATGTGGGCCGATCACGGAGGCAGGGCAAAATCAGTTGGAAATGCCTCCGGTCCTGGAGGCGTAGCAAAACAACGTTAGGTGCTAAAAGCTTTCGCAGGGAGGTGGGGGAGTATTAATACATCGACTAAGAGGAGAAGGAAGAACATGCTTTTCGCCTCTTTGTCGCCAAGGGCGATCGCATAAGGGATACTGCGTGTTTGTACTGCCATTGCTTTTCGCTATTGTGCCGTCAGTGCTCCTGAGCTTACGCATTGAAGCAAATACCTTAGTCAGACAGACCTAATCTCTCTTTAGCCTTTCCAACTCCGACAGCATATGCCTAAATATTCTACGAAAATATTGAATACGTATAAGAGGATCAAGTGCAAAGGCTTTCGACACTTCACAACTCGCGCAAGCATGCTGTAGCCGAGATGTCTTTTAGAACGATTTTGTAAGGTGCACTAACAAGTAACGTTGAGCCTTCCGACACAGCGTCTTGTTACTATGGTGACGAGATAGTATTCGGGAATCGAATAGATGAGGAGTTGGATTGAATCACGAAGATAAGAGCACAGTTGCCTTAATCTTCACGCACAAGGCTATCTTAAAGACTGCTTGCCTTTCTATATGTATCTCATCTGAAAAAAGATTCTTCTTGAAGAGCCGCCACAATAACAGGTCTTCTTTATTTTGAAGTTTACTACCGTTACAGGCAACCTTTGATTACTCGCAGATAAGTAAATATTAGTGAAAGTAAATAAAACGTATTGAATATTAACAAGCAATTTCATTTTATTTTATTAATCTGGAAGCTGCTATGAGCAGATGAAAATAACATTATTTTCTTGCTTAGTTAATTGCTTGTCTTGATGAACAGCTGGGCATTAGAGGTCTTCTGTTAGTACGTCTTCTAGAAAATCGAGCCGATATATCGTGGGCGATACTTCCTTTCAGCCATTATCAGCTTCACGCTAATTAATTTCTAACGTAATTATTGCTTGTCTTTCTTGCGCTCGGCTTCACGAAATTACCCTGGAGGCCCTTATATCAGCTTTTGCAGCTGCCGCATATTTCAGTCATGTTATTAAAGGGCGGGCGGAACTCTGGTTGCGCCGGATCCAAAGAAAGGGGGAATCACGAAATAGAGAAAGAAAAAAAAGGCCGTGAAGCAGAAAAATAGACAGAGAGAGAAAAAAAACTGTAAATATATATATATATATATATATATATATATATATATATATATATATATATATATATATATATATATATATATATATATATATATATATATATATATATGAGAACTAACAGACAAAGATGCCAAGGAAAGTATAGGGGGAAGCTATTAGAAGTAATTCTAATGTAAATGTGAAGAAGAACGAGGGTCTCGTTCTGGCAGACTTGATGCCTTCAGGTGGTATGCGAGGGATTACTAGTCAGCTGCCCTCTCGTAATAAGATCACGTACTACGTGACGCCTACAGACAAAAAAGAGTGTTCCACACTCGCCGTAATGGCAGCAGGCGGCGCTGACTGACGCTCCCACGTTTAAGTACACATATATACCCCATAAAGTGGACGGGGAGATGACCGCCACCGTAGCTCAGTGGTAGAGCATCGGACGCGTTATTCGAAGGTCGCAGGTTCGGATCCTGCCGGTGGCAAGTTATCTTTTCGTCCACTTTCATTTCTTCACATTTACATTAGAATTACTTCTAATAGCTTCCCCTGTACTTTCCTTGGCATCTTTGTCTGTTAGTTCTCATTAATACTATGTTTAACAAAGCAAACGAGCCCTTAAGTTTACAATTCCCTCCTTTATATATATATATATATATATATATATATATATATAGAGAGAGAGAGTGGGGGAGGGAGGGAGATAGAGAAAGAACGAAATCGAAATAAATACACACAAATAATACATAGAAGACAATTCGGCAGATCCCACGTACCTTGGAAATCTATGTTATGCGAAGCATGCGGAGGGAAGGTGACTGTGTCGTAATTTTTTAAAGACGATAGTCTTTCTTGGGATACTTCTTTGCAGAAATTTTGGTCTGTCTGTCTGTCCATCTGTTTGTCTGTCTGTGACCCAATTCAGCTACTCAGCCAAAGTTTAACCACTTTCTCAGCGCCCAGCCATCTTACACAAGTATTTTTCTTCGTACTTGTGAACATTGTCGATCAAAAAGCAAATGTTACGCATGTCTGAGGAGCAACGTTAATACATAAGTAGTGTTTGGTATGTTTCTTTATAAGAAAATACATAGATACGTAATTATGAAGACCCCAGCGTTTCTTAGGCTGCGCTCAAAAAGCGACGCTATGCACGAAAAAGCCCTCGGCCGACGATATGTTGCTGCTGGGTTCTGCACAAGGTGATGTTTCTCGAGAGCACTGCCAGATGGCGTCCATGTCTCACGCAGCGCCTCCTCTATTTTATCAAGGCCAGCCAGATGCGGCCGATTCAACATAGAGAAAGCGCTGTCTTAGTCAAGGCAAAACATTGTAGTACGGCCGGCAGAAGACTATCGTCTTTCGACGACATTTGCAGCGAAGCACGCAGATACGCGGCCAATTTTTTTATTGAGCGAAACGTTACGAATTGAGGTTAAAGATGTGTACAAATGTTGTACGCACACACATATGTTGAACAGTCGCTTATGTTTTATATAACTACTTGTTTACAGTAGCGCAACGATGCCAACAGCAACATGGGTATTAGCAACACCAGAAGCGATAAGGTGATATGGAGCGCTTGTGCTCGCGAGGATGATTACCCTGGACACTGCTACATAAATGAATTTCAGTGGATGGCGCTTAACCGCAATTGACGTTAACCTGACGTGACGGCTGGATTATAGGAATACATATGTAATATTTATAATATTGGATATGCAGCACTGCAACCACAACTGACGTTTCACGAACATTAGGAGTCTATTAGAAAAACGGTTACGAGACCTGGCGTGGCTCTGTCCTAGAATACCTGATTGCCCGCAGAATTATTGGGTTCGATACCTGCTGGGACCCTGACATTTATTCCTTGCACATGTCTGGTCAACGCTGCCGATGTTAGTTCTTTCTTAACGCTTTTGCGTTAAAATTACCAGTGTCTGTTCTCGCCGTTCCTGGGTTGATATAAACTGTCAATCACCAGTGGCGTATACCCGCATACCTGTGGCACATACTCGTCCGTGTTACACGGGTATGTGCCACACGTGTCTGGAGGAAAGGGTTTGACGACGTAGGCGACGCGATGGTCACATTTTTCATGTCATGAACAGCGAGTCATATTCGCCAAACTATCTTGCGGTCGCATACTAAATTGGTTTACCACAAATTTCCGGCCTGCAATGGAATGATTTGCAGTGGCTGAAACTTTGGTGGAAGACGACAGCTCCTCTGCTTGCTGCACGTGACGCCACACACGTCATGGCAAAAGGCGGTCGCCGGCAGTGGGAAGGGTTTACAGCCAGCGACTTCTAGGGCTAGTTTTGGACGGAAATATTCTTTTTTTACGGCCCATTTTTCTTATCGGTAGAGGTATAACAGTCCCTCTACTTCTAGTTTTCGCGGCAAACCACTAACTGTTGGGTCATAGTGTCATGGCACCTTTAATAATGCCTACAATTTAGGAAATAACAGAAAGCAGCGATGGCGGAAGGCAAGCTGTAGTTTCTTGCAGTATTCGTGAATTTTGTGTCAACCAGTATTTTTTTTTCTGTTCTACATTAGTAAACAGCAACGCTAAATCAGCTCTCACTGCTTACAGCACAGTGAAAAGTATCTGTCTTCATCATGGTCCCCGTCTTAGTAAGAGCGCTAGTTAACATGCCAGCACGCGCACTTTTCTTCGAGCTGTTAAAATAAGGAAACCATAGTTAGCCTTGGCTTCTGCGGCGCTTTGTGTTAAGTCTGACACAGAATTAATACCTCATATACCTATTGTTATCGAGGTGTTAGCATGTCTGTCTCACGCCACGACCCATTCCTGAGAAGGGAATTTCCGCCTAGATTTTTTCCAGAAGACCCTTATCTTCCTATGATACCTCAAGCCTCAGCGAGAAAACAAACGCTTTTGTTCTACTTTACTTTCGACGTGTGCGAAATAACTGACGGTGATAACATACACCTCAGCCGAAGAAAGTTACCGCAAACCACGAATAAAAGCGCATAAATGCGTCTATTTATCTTTCTTCACGTTGTTAGTCTCCAAGGATTTTCGGTTGTCTTTTCTTTCGTTCTTGGAGGTTTACACGTGCAAGAGAGATGCAATGGTGTGGCCCTATTTCAACGTTCCGAAGAAGCTCACGTAGATGTATGAGAAACTGCTCTCTCCGGAAGAAAAGCTGTTTCGGGAAAACAAGTACGGCTTTCATAATTCTTTTCGCTTTCACTGGCGCACCCTCTTTGCATACCGTCATGATTCAGGAAGCCGGGCATATGCATCAGCGGCTCAGAAACCACTCAGCGCGCCGCCAACAGCGGAAGCATCTGGGCATTGTCTGCTTCCCGCTTCCAACCCCCCAACCCCCCCCCCCCCCGCCATTTTTCCATGGTCTCCCGTAGCTGTATAATGCTAAGGTGTACTGTACTGGTACCGATGCAAAGCTTGTTTTTCTCTCCGATATCAAAAGCATGCTTAAATCATTTAGCATGAAGTACGCATATTAATTGTATCACGTTAATAATTTGCTAAACAATGTGTGTGCTTAACCCACAAAACTGCCTTAAAAGTTTCACACATCAAAGTCAGTCGCACACTCACTCGCTCTTCCTAGACCTCACTCAGAATGAATGAATTAGACCAAATAATTGTAAGGCAGAGTCATGGCATCGTACTTTTTTTACCTTGCTACTTTGAATCAACTCCTGCAATCCAGTACTATGCCGAGTAATGGTCCAATAAAGAAAATTTTAAAAAAATGCGCTACGATGGCGACCAGCATGGTTAAGACGCAACCACTGCCAATTACCGCAGTTTACATCCTACCAAATTCAGCTGGAACAGTAATCAAAATTATTCTTGTGCGGGCACAGCGTCACTGGCTCGCGATAAGAATGGTCCCCGGTACGGGCTAAGGCTCTCGGAACGACTCTCTCAATTGCCTAGACTCAGTGACCGGTGACCCGCTGCAACTCTATATAATACACGACGTTTTATGTACGTTGTGTTAAGTGATGATACAGGAATGGCATGTGGATTCTACTTCAGTTAGGTGACTTAAACTCCCAAAAAATCAGGATTGTTGGTACTTACTTTGATCGAAATGTAGTCTGTTTCAAGTAAGACTGAGAGAGAGAGACGACACTATTGCAGGTCAGACTAAGAGCCAATGATCCACCAGGAGTAAATCACCAGTGAATCCAGTTGGTGTCGGCTGTGCGGTTGGCGTTGACTGCCTTCAACGACCAACTGGCCAGTGAAGGCTGTCGACGCCAACCGCATGCTGCCCTGCTCAGAAGTGCACCGAATATAATTTGTTTGCGCTCAGCGATATTCAGGCACCCAGGTAGCTCTGAGTCTATGCAAGACGTAGTGAATTTTCGTTCGCGTTTTATATGCTGCTTGCAAATTTACAGTCGTCAAGTGCTGTCAAGAATCGTGCGCAGATCACTGGCAAAAGAGCCAGCTCCTAGTGCTTCCCAAGCCACAACGGCCCACACAAACTGGATACATTGGCTATTTATCCTGAGAAAAGTATACAGTATGCTATAGATGAGACCGTAGCTCTAAGATGAATCGAAGTAGTTTACATAACTTCGTGAACACTCTTGAGCCTGCATATTTTCTACACGTCGCCTGCGCGGTAATGTCACTGCGAGGGGAATTCAGAAAAGCTGAGGAGATGCAGAATGCATTTCCTATAGGCGACACCGACCTGCTTGCGGCCAAAAGGCCTTCTATACGTCTGTTGATGCCTTTCACTCAATTAAATCTGCGCGGAGAACTTGCAAACGTCTTCTGTCGTATTCTTCGTCACTTGCTGGGTACCTGTTTAGCACGCCTGCAGAGCGTGTTCTGACTGTAAGGCAACAATGCTCTGTAAGAAAGCAATTTTTGAACAGCTGCAAATTTATGTTTAACTACGCCTGCAGAGCGTGCTCTCACTGTAAGGCAACTATGCTTCGTAAGAAAGCAATCATTGCACAAACACTTTTTTCATGTTTGAGCGCATCTGCAGAGCATCGTCTCACTGTAAGGGAATTGTGCTTAGTAAGAAAGCAATATTTTCACGTGCTCGTGATGTTGACGAATGGAGAAGTTACGGCGTGTTCAGAACTAAACTTTTATTGCGAAAGCAATTATATGGACACTCTCGGCTGGTTTTCGCCGTAGGCGTCGGCGTTAGCGTCGCCGTCATTCCCATATATGTATATGTATCTATATATTTATAAAAATCTCAAAGAAAAATAATTCAGAAAAAGTGTTTCCGACGCGCGGCATCGAACCAGGGACCTCTCGCTCTGTATCGCGAGGCGCTAACCGCTGAGACACAAAGGCGAACGTCCTTGAACGTTCAAACGGCGAGCCATTTATATACTGCGAGTTTTCAGCGTGTTTTCAGCATTACCAGCGAGATGGCGCAAAGGCCGCGCTCGGAGGGGCTTAGCGGGGCGCCCCGTTCGTCGCGACGCGCGCTCTCAGGCGCGCCTAGCTCACCGGCGCGCACTTTGCCCGAAGGGCGTGGGGGGGGGGGGGGGAGGGTAGATGCCCGTGCGCGCGCGCACTTATCTCGCGGTGGCGGAGAATGGGGCTTTTGCCGGAACGGTAGCGTTGTAGTTACCGGGTGCGCGAAGGTCACATCGCTCGCTGCAGTGCCCCCCTGTTTGCGAAAAGAGCACGCTTTTCAAACACAGCGAAGTATCAACTGTGACACTTGTTAGTTCGCGCTCGTCTGTACCTGTGAATACGTTTCGTGCGTCGTTTTTGTTTGAGCAGCGCGTTAAGTGTCGAGCTGTGAATGTTTTTAGTTCGCTCTCGTCCTGTGCGTGTTGTTTTCGTGCGTCATGTGTGCAGGAGCAGCGCGCTGCACGTTTCGACCTGCTTGCCATTCGTCACTTGACATTCCAATTTGTTGCTCTCGCATTCATTGCTTCGCCTTGTGGCGAAACTGTGACTTTTTTATTTAGGCGGACCTGTGCCCGGAAAACGAAAAAAAACAAACTGCAAGCAATGTATGCGTGACACTGCTAGCGGCGTGAACAGTTTTTTTTCTGTTCTTCATTCAGTGTTTTCGTAATTCTCTGATGTGCTTGCTGTTTTCTTTCACTCATCCAAAACGGCACGCCATCAAATTTCACTATCCCCATGTTTATTATTCCTTGTCCCCCCACCGTCGTCTCAGCTGTTGCCCTCTCCTCCACTGCTATTTTGGGTTGATCGAGAGGGCACGAAACATACACATACACACGCAAAAGTAGGCAGTCCACGCTGATGGGCTAGTCGGTTCATGTTCATGTACGAGCCACAAAGCTATAGCTGCTTTAAATGCGAAGCATTTCTTAGCTAACTGCCGACACTTTGACCACTTCTATCTGCGTATCTATCTAGATGTCTACTTCTGGGTGCTTTTGTGATCACCTCCTTAAATAAGGGTCGACCAAAATTAGTATGAGAGGGTAAGACGGTTTGGTAAATATGTCTGGCTGGTCATGACGTGAATAACGTGAGAATAACATCTCGAACGCCGTCAAACACTTTCCTCCAGACACGTGGGGCACATACCAGTAACCTGGGGCCGTGGTATGCGGGTATGCGCCGCAGGTGATTGACAGTCTATATCTACCGAGGAAGCGCGAGAAGAGACATTGGTAATTTAAATGCGGGAGCGTTAAGAAAAACTGACATCGGCAGCGTTCACCCGACGAGTGCAAAGAATAAATACCATAGTCCCAGCAGGAATATAACCCAAGATGTCTGCGTTGCAATCAAGTATTCTACCACAGAGCCACGCCAGGTTTCGCAACTGCTTTGGAAAAAGACCCTATGCAGGCATAATGTGCGTGAAACGTCAATGGTGGTTGCAGTGCTGGTTATATGTGCTCCTATGATGCGGGCGTTAGGTCGGGTCAACGGTAGTTATATACTTTTATGCGACATCCACTGAAGTTGCTCTACGTAGCACTAGAAGGGTCTACATATCAGCTTACCGCTTCTGGTGCTGATAATACCCATGTTGCTGTTGGCATTATTACGCAACTGTAAGCAACTGGTTATATAAAACATACGCGACTGCTCAAGCTATGTCTGTGCGTACAACATTTGTAAGTATCTTTAGGGTTATTTCGTAAAGTCTCGCTCAATAAAAAAATTACGCCAGAGTCACCTTCCCCCCGCATGATTCCCGTGGTACGTGGGTTCTGCCTAATTTTCAGCGCAAAGAAATAACAAGAGAAAAGAACAAGGGAAGCGCAATAGTAGGCAGGTGCTGCCTTGAAGAAGACAAGCCCACTTGTCAAGACGTTGGCTCCAGCGACACCTTTTTTCCAAGCATTTTTCATCGGTCCAAGTGTTACTAGTCAGCGGTCAGTTAATGCGCACAAATTTTCTTGTGCGATTCGTCTACGAATGCCTACGCAACAAAACCTTTGATATCTCCATTATCTGTGTTTGGCCTATGACAGCCTTCGTTGCTTATTTTCAGTTATGTCGAACAAGCTGAATTAAACAACATCACAATTACCTGTATGCAAACGCAAAATACCAAGATTACACCGGTGGTTTAGGCCTACTCGCTTCACCGTTTCCCTCGAATCTGCTCGCTCGATTTCACAACCGACGCCCGCGGTCGTCAAATAATCTCTAATGGGAAAGGAAGCAAATACTGAGATAAAGCTGAGTAGAAAAACATTCCAGAAAGACAGACATGGCCCAGGCAATGGAGTTGAGAGCGCCACAGCAGGTTGGGTGCGCAATTTTCCGTGGTACTGGAACTCTGAACAACCTCTCATTTGGAGATTTATAGGAGCAATTGAGCACTCGTGCCACCATGATCACTGGCGTGTGTGCAGAGAGGCATGTGGTAACATCTTCCCCAGACCTCAAACGCCGGTCTAACTCTGGTTTGCTCATGAGCGTCAAGAGACTTGTGTATTTCTTCATTGTTTTCCGGAACTATTTGTTGATTCACTTGCCTGCTCTATCAATGGTCTATCGTTTTATGTCTCTTAAACTGGCTAAAGTGGTACCGCCGGGATATTTGGTTGTACATGATCGTGATAACTGCAAAAATTGTACGATACACTGCAGAAATTTCGGCTGTTCACCCGAACTGCTGAAAACAAATATAGTGTAGAGGAAAAAAGAATGAGTAACCTGGCATGTATTGGAAAAATCTGAAGTTAAAAAAAAACGGAAACACGTGTGTAAGTTTCCATGCAGTGGTTACTTAATAAAAAGAGTGTCATTATTTACAAGCCTGATGGCCCCAAGCTAAATTGCAACAATCTGTTGTTTGTAACAAAAAAACATTGTTTTCGAGTGGTGTGTACGCGTGGTCGTATGTGCACGTTGATAGGATGGCCGAAGGTCTATAGCATCTTTTTGTCAACCGTAATATATTTCGTTATTTGTATTGAGAGCGGCGCTGTTATGAACTTTCTGTGCTTAGCTTAGTTACGCTTCAATTCAGTTTGATATTTGCTTTTGCACATGATACTGCTAATTGTTAGAAAACTGTCTTGTCCACGCATGCATGGCTTGGCCTGGCATCAGTTAAATGTGACATGACAATAAACGACTCAGTTGAAGTTTATCACCTGTGCTGCATATATCTTTGTTTCTCTATCCATGTTTTTCTAAAATTTTCCGCTCGAGTTGTCAAGATCTATTAAAATCCTTCCCTTGCAGTCCCTAGGAAATCATGAAGCAGCAGTTCCCAGCAAACCGTTTGCGTATTGTACCCAGGATAACGACACGAAATAATTAGAAACGCACTGCGCTATATTTTGTCCTCCCTAAAATAAGGAAACTAAACAATATTCATGATTTTCACCATGACGTCGTACTTTTGTTACCAGCAGCTCACTGCGGGATACAAGGCAATGTTCGTCCTGACTCAGCTATCTACTCACATCTACCTACGTATCGTAAAACTCCTGCTGTCACTCTTCGAAGGAGATATGGTTTAGAAGATGTGCTGTGGCTCCCAAATCATTTTACTTTTAGCGATTTCAGTCCAAGTTTTTCCTTGACAACAAAAAGGCGAAAAGTAAGATATACGAAACAATGACAGAAGACGCCACATTTTACGCATATAATTCCTTATTTTGTGACCACACGGCACTAGACGAGCTCGCGAATTTATCAATATCAGTGAAGTATCAAATAGACGACAGACCTGCGTTAACAGAATAAGCCAAGCGCTGAGGACTTGCATTCAGCTCTATATTTGACAGAGGTCTCTGATGCCACCATGATGCAGTGGACCGGAGGTACACCTCTAGGCAGAAGATCAGAACGGAAGATGACAAACATTCAACAACATTCGAAGCATGGAATGGGTCGCCTAGTGGTTTAGCAAATTCAAATTATATCAATAAACTTAATCGGTTACTTCATGTACACTTTGGTGTTTAACCCTATTGATTGACCCGAACTTTACTTATTCTTATAGAAATAAAAAAATGTGTCAGGTTACGTTGTAACATTATTTATGTATTTTCATTATAGTGCATTTAAGTTACTGACGTAAGTTGTATAACTATGTAGCTACCTATTTGATGCAACGTGTCGTACCTCCCGGTAAGGACCCTCAGGCGATGGAGGACAGTAGTTCAAGAAAAACGAAATAAATAAATATATGAATAAAAATATAAACGAATAAATAAACTAAAAATAAATATATAAATAAATACCTAATACAAACGGCATAGATTCTGTTTTAAGCCATGAATAGGTACCTCGACAATCATTAAATACGAAACTCACTTGAAGTAATTGATTATGCATTTTGAGCTTGTGATTGTTAAGGTTTCTGAACTCTCTGATTTGCATTCCATTGGAAAATGAAGATCGCAATAGTCAATATAAATTGACTGCACTTAACGCGATTTTCAATCAAAGCCAGAAAGCTGCCTAATTTCTTGCTTATAATATAAAGCTGGCCAATTTTTCCGCGTCACGCCTGCGTCTTCATCGATTCGCCACCTTCCCTTTTCATCTAGTTGCTCCACTGATGAACCTCCTCCAAGGTGACATCACACTGCGTAAAACACTTTTTCTTTTTTTTTCTGAGGATTAAGCAGGCATACGAGTTCGCGAAGTAATCAACGAGCGCCGATAATAATGCTTACGACACGCAGACGTCGAGGGCGAGCGTTCTTGATTTACCGCCCTACATCGTAATTCATGTAGACCTGAATCTGCATTTGAAGTGTACTCTTCCCATCCAATAGACATCAATGGAAAAAAACAGGTGAAAGGACGCGTTTCGTGCCAATCAACGCGCACAGCATCCCTTTTAAACACCAGAACCTTGAAATCTCCAAATATCGTTGATTTAGTTTACGAGCGAGGACTATGCGTCTTTTGTGAAGTGAATGCGAGCTTCTAGCTCCTCATTGGTGGCGAATATTTGAACAGCGTTGTTCGGTGGTACCGATTAACTGCCGGCTCATTTTCCGAGTGAATTAGAAGTGATGTGTGGGCTGAGAATTCTGTTCAACTCGCTGGAGCAATGCTCCAGCTTTTTGCTCCAGCGAGTTGCTCCAGCAAGTTGTTTCAGCGAGTTGCTACTGTACGCAAACACTAACGTTCTCGTATTAGAGCACAATGGAAACAGGATAGCTGTTGTGTGCAATGCAAGTTGTTAGGTTCAGGTAGCTCAGCTTAGTTACATAAACGAGCACGCGGACAATTATTAGTGAAACAAAGGAAGGCGTCAAAGTGAGCGGGAGCAAGGTTTATCTGGCATTTAGGTTAATACCATCTCAATGTGGCAGTCTTGCTCTAATAGTGGGTGCACGTGAACACATACAGTGAAACTAGAAGCTTGCTCTGATTCGCTGTTGTGCTTCGCACACTGGATAGAAAGCGATAAGTGCATTCTTAATGGCTACGCTCCAATGCATTTTTCGATAACAATACACACGAATGTCACATTTCCTCCCTCCTGCACCCCTTGGCCCCTGTTTCTTTTTTTGGGCGACTGCCACCGACTTTCAACGGTTGCCATTTATCTTCCATTGTTCTCGAGGCACTCGACGACAGGGTTGCTTGGTACGGTGCTCTTTAGTTGCCAACGGTCGGTGCCATCGCTGTAAGCAGACAGCGGGATTTGGTTCATATTTGCCCCTTTGTTTTCATCCTCCATGTTCTTCTTTTCAGACAATCTGCACTGTAAACGCAAACTAGCCGAATTGGGCGTTTTAAGGGCTTAATACTACCTTCATTTGGGACCGTATTCCCTTAGGGAGTATTAAGATCGGTGTAATAAAGTTCTGCGTCCTCAATTTTACTTCCTTGAGAAATTATGGGGATAAAAGGTGGAAGAAAGGAGGTAAATTCACGATCTGACGCCATTTTGTCAAATGGAGTTCAAGGACAGAAAACTCCTATTTCACTTTCTCGGGCATATCTTCCCTTTATTTTATCCGAAGCTATAGTGCCTTCAGTGCTGGCATGCATGTATGCAACTGCGCGGATGAAAGAAGTGTTTCTCAAAGTGCTTAATAAATTCATGAACGTGCTAATCAACGATTTCTTCGTCTCGTCGACTGATGCACATTGTTGTACGGAATGCACACTACCGCTGGGCTCGGGTTCACGATGCATTTCGACCACAGAATTACTTCGCTTATGTTGTTTTACCATCAAATCGAAGTTAAACTAAAATTAGGAGCGTGTACACCCTCGATGTGGCCTATCGGCACCGCATGCACAGTCAGTATACCCTTTTGGATGAGGAATTGGGCACAGGCGGTGTGCCTCAACGCACGGAATAAGATCCGGAGAAACGAAAGAAAAAACGCGACTCTCCTCAGGCAGATGCTCTGAAAGGAACGAAGCGCCTTTGACCTTCGAACGGCGGCGATAAGAGCGGGACAACCATCGCACGCATGCGCGCGCGGAGGGGAAAAAAGAAAGCAAAAAGAAAGAAACGCGAGAAGGGAGTCGCGAGAAACGCGAGAAGTTCCGAAATGACAGTGGATGTTACCGCAGACTGGCCCCAGCGGCGTGCGTGAGTGATAGCGAAGCGAAGCCGTCATGGGATAACGTCGGTTTTGTGAAGGACGCCTTTCAACTACCCTGCTATGCGTCGATCATGTGTGCACATTTCATGCCGGCAGCCTTACTCTGTTCTCGTCGCGGGACGTGAAATGTGTGGTTTGACGACAGTGCAACATGCACTGCGTGTGCAATGGTGTGGCAATGGCCAGGTGACTCAAGCGAGCAGCAGCTGATGGGCGCGCCGCGTTCGCGGCACATTCAGGAACACAAATGGTACGTAATACTTACGTTTCCTCTGTTTGCGCGACCTTGTCGCTTGGGCAGCAGTAGGTGCTGTTCTGCACATTGCGTCGCGTCAAAAGTGCAATGAAAAGCGAAAAAGAAAGGCCATTAAGCTCATATAAAAACGATGTGTGATACGTGTTTCGAATTGGCTGACCGCTTGGCGTGGCCAGCCAATTCAAGCGAGTGCGCCTTAAAACTGAATGTTTGTACGACATAATTTCCTTGCTTGCGATAAAGCATGAATGAAGCAGTGCTTCCAGGGAGTATACACTTAAGCAAAAAAAAATGACAGCTGTTATCACGCTGTCATGTGGTAACACATGCATTAAGGCCAGATTTGTTTTCTATTTATTCTGTTCTCATGCGCAGATTATGAGCAAGTAAGAATACCTTTTGACGACAATTTTGCATTGTGCACTTTGTCCTTCTCCAACACAAAAAAGTTAAATTGCATATCAAGGCGCACTGACATCATGAGCTTGTATACATTTAGCTAGAAAGAATAGGTCATGTTAATGACACCTTATGATGGCCATATGATGTGTAAGACATGTGCTTAGTTACAGTGTGTTTGCTGAAGCACATGCATTTTATGGTATGGTCACTTCATTAGTCACATATCAGCACTAGAGCTTGCCAAGGTTACATGTGCGTATTTATGGAATTTAGGAGATGTGTCGCTTGTGCAAGGCTAATTTAATCACATTGATATAAGTCAGTTGAATCTGTTGAACCTCGTTGTTGAATCACCTTGTTCCTTCCCTCTGGTTATTTTGTTTTACTTTTTGTTGCCATAGTGTTTATGATCAGGACACAGTATTCTGACTGTTGAGACAATTTCTGACAAGGTAAACAGGCTGGTACTTTGTCCACGTCTTCTATTGTCGTCATTACAAGTGCACTGTTTAATTTTGCCATGAATCAATACCAAGTCGCCCAATCTTCAGTCCTAAACAGAACAACAGAACAGCTATGGTTGATGAAGAAGCTAGTGTTCCATGTGTTGTAAGTGATAACTGTTGGTGCGTAACATCCCAAAGCCACCACACGATTATGAGAGGCGCCGTAGTGGAGGGCTTCGGAAAGATAGACCGCCTGGGGCTCTTTAACACGCACCTAGAGCTAAGTACGTGGGCCTCAAGCAGTTACGCCTCCATTGAAATGCGTTTAACTCCAAGGTTAATCATACTAAAATTTGCACCCCCTTACACTACAATGGAGTTAAACGCATTTCAATGGAGGCGTAACTGCTTGAGGCCCACGTACTTAGCTTTAGGTGGCAGCTAAAACTACTCGAATGATGGTACACGAGACAAAAGTACACTTCTGGTGCTGTTTCACATTTCATTACAGTTGTGTACTTTTTGCCCTCTGTACTTTAAGTGAAAAGTTCACAAGAAACTACTTAGCAGCATCTCACTATTGCATTTGTTTCGTGTTCTGTTTAAAGGTCTGCAATAGTATAGTCAAGTGCATAGGTCGGCACTTTAAAGGAGTACTCACTCAAATTCACTCACCACAATTTTTTTCATCCTTCGCACTCACGTTCACACTCACGTCCACTCACACTCATGAGTACTCACTCACGTTCACACTCACGTCCACTCACACTCATGAGCACTCACTCATACTCAACTCACCACGTTCAAATGAGTGTGAGTGAGTGTGAGTTCAGTGCACTCATGAGTGAGTGTGCCGAGCTCCATAGGTCGGCACTTTAAGGGAGTACTCACTCAAACTCACTCACCACAATTTTTTCAGCCTTCGCACTCACTCACGTTCACACTCACGTCCACTCACACTCATGAGTACTCACTCACGTTCACACTCACGACCACTCACACTCATGAGTTCTCACTCACGTTCACACTCACGTCCACTCGCACGCCTGAGTACTCACTCATACTCAACTCACCACGTTCAAATGAGTGTGAGTGAGTGTGAGTTGAGTGCACTCATGAGTGAGTGTGCCGAGCTATGGTCAAGTGTGGGTCTTTGCCAAGACATTCATATTTCTGGATATGGAAAGCTTAATGGACTTCTTTTCTATTATTTTCAGGAAGACATTTCTGGCAAAGCTGCAAGTGTTGCTCACCCACTTGTTTGTGTACAAGACACTGTATTGTGGGAACACTCCCCTGTGCCTCACTCTACACTAACGAGGACCTGAAGTGTAATGCAAACCACAGAAAGATATACACACTTAGTGCGAAAAAATTACAAAAATAAAGAACCATGCACTCACAGAATGAGTATGAACGTGACTAAAAACGCCATACACGTGTTAAATTTCAGTCGCTAGTACTGCGTTGTCCTGTTCCCTTCATTTCTATTTCTATGTGTGTTGCTGTTTTGTTGTCACTCTTTAACTATGAACTCAATTCCTGACTGCTTTACAGGCTCTATAGATTCGTGGTCAAATTCTATTCAACCACATGGCATAGCAAGCCTTAGGATCCAATATGCCAAGCCACCAGCCACTACTTGTAGGAAATTTTTAATTTTAGGCATGTGATTGCCGAATTTCAAGTTGACTTTGCAGCCATGGTAGTGGTATTAACTTTCAATGTGGTAATTATGCGCAAGCCATGAAGTGAGGAATTAAAGATGAAGAACTTTTTTAGGTTGCAGATGACAGTGGCTGGCATGGGAATATTGTAAACATAGCTGTAGTAATTATGTATAATAGAAGTATAGGTATATTGCAGTTGTGTGATAATGGCGACAAATTCCCAAGTATATTTCTAGAAAACTGCATTCTTTTTCAGATATTTGTGAGTAAGTATGTGCAGCCATATATGAATGCAATGTTGTCAGTTTGCTGGCATGGCTGAACGCCTTTACAAATTGTGGTAAGGGGATCTACAATCAACACCACAGGTCTATTTCGGACTTTTCTGCAGAAAACAGAACTGTATGGTGATGTGTGACATGTTTTGATGCCATAGGGCAAACTAATTCAATTAAAATCTACGACATGCCTCCCTGCATGATTGCATATTTCTTAAAAGTAATGCTAGCCTTAATGTACTAGCTTAGTTGCCTTCATGTGCAGGCTGACACCAAGTTCATTGTAGATCCCATTTCTCTGGATTGTGTTTACATACTAGCACTGTGCAGTCCACATGTCAGTGTGCATTATGATGAGATTTGCCACACTACTTTCATGTTGCTTTACTGTTGTGAATTATATATAGTGCTTGGGCTGTACTGTATACGTTCTTAGTGTTTTGTATTGGGTGTAGGTTCTGTGCAAGAAGATGGAAATATACATATGCTTACACTGACATGAGAACTGCTACTGTTCTGGTTCCAATAAAATATTGCGAACACTGTTTTTCTTATCATTCTTATCACAGCTGTTTCGTTGAAGAAGACGGCAATACTACATTTTTTTATTCTTGCTACATCATCTATGCAAGAGGAGTGCCACATACACATGGACTTTCACAAGGGCGAAGTGTATGTGCATTAACTTTTTTATTTAATGGGAGACCTACTGTTAATTTGTGGTGGTTGTACTTGACATTGGGGCATGCTTATGCATTCGCTTTAATGCATTTGTGTGATGTTTAACAATAAAGGTTAATTAGTAAGATTGGAGGTAGTCTCCGACTGTGAAAGCAACTAAATACTGAATTTGAGTTAGAGAATCACTGTGTGCCCCGCGAAAGTGCGAGTTGCGAATAAGTGCTAATTGTGGATGTAGATTATCGTTCAGCTACTCTGAAGGCGCTGCTGCACCTGCGTTTGGCTCGCGAGAGTACGCGCGCAATAAATGCACTTAGTGTAGGCGCGTTACAATGTCCTTGTAACTCGGGCATCTGCATAGGCGTGCACACGGGGGAGGGGGGGGGGTCTGCCCCATGCATTGACTTAATAGGGAGGGTGGGCGCAGCGACGAGCCTTCGTCCCTTCCCCCTGAAGAGGCACCTTGAGCACGCTTGTGGGCATCTGCGTGAGTAACCTTTATATGCTATGGGAGTCGTAGCTGTGAGCGCGCCGGTGGATGACGAGAACGATGGACACAGGCACGCTCGCGGCTCGCGCTTAGGGGCCGCTGACAGTCAGTCGCGGCAGAGTTTTGAAATGATAAAGATGTGTTGCTCAGTGTTTCGTCCTTGTCTCTGAGGGCTTCCGTGCGGCGGAAGGCACAGACCCCATCAATGGAAACACAGGCGGTCTCGTACAGCTCAGAACACGCCGCTGCCATGGGACGCGTGCAGCTCGCGGCAGAAACAACGAAGATAGCTCCACATCATACGCCCATGGAATGCACACATGTTCGGCCATCTGAGGATACCTTTTGTCACGCTGGTATCCACGAATTTCGGGCGAGTGAAACAATGTCGAAGTACTCAAGAGGGAACACGTTTACCATTTTTCCAGCGGCACTACACGACGAACCGAATAGTTCGAAGCTGAAGGTGTTTACCTTGGCCTTCGTGACGCCCCTGAGTTTATGTACTGGCCTTGCGAAAGCGCTAACACATGCCGATGCTACGAGAACAAAAGTTTGAGGTGTCGCCGACGGGTTAGTAGCTGCTTTGTAGATATATACCCCCCGTGAAAAACTACGCAAGATAGTGGTGTCGCTGTGGTGTAATGGATATGATGTTTGCCTTCAGTGCGTGTGGTCGCGAGTTCGATTCCTGTGTCGTGCGTGCTTGTATGCATATGTCATGTTTGTGCATGAATACATCAATGTCCATTTTCTAATATGTCCTAGCGATGAATAGTTGCAAGAAATGTCTCTAAAACGCTAGTATAGTGCCTGAAATACCTTTTTTTTTCTCGCCCTCTCTCGGGCCGCGTATAAAGGGGCGTTTTAAAAGCTCTCAAAAGAAGCAGAAAAACTTCCAATGAACTCCGTTCAAGCCCCCCGAAATGAGTTAAATAAAAGCACCAAAGTTACCTCCTAAATTCCCTCCTTTGACTCCGTTTACTTTGTAAACAAACCTTGTTAAGCCGTCTGCACCGCAAATCGACTGTGTATCTCGAAAACGGAGCTGTTTTATCTGCAGTATACGCTTAGCGAAGCCTCATTACTCGAATCTAAATCAAATACCAGCATTATTTGGGAATGAATGAGTTTAATAATGCAGGCCGATGGCTAGAAAGATTCGAAGTGGATGGCTGTCGCTTCAACAGGCACCGCCATCTTGCCCTGCGTACCCCCATAAAACCTCCTTTGGTAGGAGGTTTTGCGTAGTACCTTTCGGATGCAAGTTAAGAGCCGGGCCCAAAACTCCCAAAAAGGCTCAAACCCGTTTGCTGTGTGTACAACTGTCGCCCGTTTCGTATTTTCAATGTATTGCTCGTTGTACAAGTCACCGTATTCCGTTCTGCTTCGTCATGTCTTCTTTTCTGATCAATTCCGACTGGCTTGCTGTGGAAATGTTGTGGTTTATATTCCCTCGGTTACTCCGTTTGTATTTCTCGAGCGCAAGAAAAATATTTACCCCAAAGCAAAAATGAACAAGTAAAAAATTTGCGCAGCTCACACCAAGTTGCGCAAGGCTGACATAGATAGATAGATAGATAGATAGATAGATAGATAGATAGATAGATAGATAGATAGATAGATAGATAGATAGATAGATAGATAGATAGATAGATAGATAGATAGATAGATAGATAGATAGATAGATAGATAGATAGATAGATAGATAGATAGATAGATAGATAGATAGATAGATAGATAGATAGATAGATAGATAGATAGAAATACGGTGCCTGTCACTCACCCGAAACTCCTACGCACATAAAAAAAAAACAAAGTTATAGCAGTTCTTCACGAGACCTTAATAATGGAATGCAGCCCGCGGCAATATGCGGTGGAACCAGGCCCGGCTGGCATGCTGCACTAAACAATTACCCGTGAGAACGACAGAAAACAGAAAGAAAGAAGTAATTAAGCACCCCGAAAGCAATGAACACGTGACTCCCAGTAAATGCTGAGCGCCAGCGTTAACGAATGCCGCTTAAGCATGTAGTACACCCATAATCATCTCTCAGCGTACAGCCCGTCTCGACGTTACTCCTGACACGTACAGATGTCTGGCACCAGGGACCGCTGTTATCGTGTGCGCTGCTATAACTACACCGTTTCTAATTAAAGCTCTTCAAAGGCATGCGTCAACAAGAAAGCGCGATAGCTGCTTCCACGTTTCTTTTGTAGTTTTGTATTGTAGTTTTTTTTACCTCGCGCGCGGACCACCTCAGTGAACAACACATTGTTCAGATGAAAGCCTGTGCCATGCATGCGTGTGGGCTGGTTCTATTCGGAGAAACAACCGGCTTTTCCCAACACGCAAACTCTATTGTTTCCCGGCTCGGTATGAACACAACCTCGAGCCAGAGGTTCATTAGCGGTTTG